>OX346248.1:49826725-50426725 GCA_947049315.1 Epistrophella euchroma | reverse complement strand
TTTATTCAAATTGTTAGGTACCATATACATAAATACATGCAACTCCATTTGTGTGTCAGGTTTTAAAACTGTATCTAGTATTCCATCCAAATACAGTAGGTATAAATACATTCACGTTACATTAAAACTCGTCTCTAAAAGAGTAAATTCTTAAAATTGAAAGAGAAAAATGGTGAATAAGTCGTCGTTACTCTACTACCACCACAACAAATCACCATTATACTAATGCCGATGATCTTTTTTTTAAAAAAATAAATAAAAATAATGTCACGTCCTAACTCCTAAGAACAAATATTAAAAACACACATTCTTCAAAGAAAAAGAAAAACCTGCATAGGAAACCACTCGATGTGAACATAATTTGATAACCGTTAAATCTAAATATAAGGACTTGAAGTTTTAAACTGTTTGGTGATTAAATTCTCATTTTCTTTTAAATTACAGGTAAACAACACAACACAACACAACGAATGTTTGGACTAAAGGAATTCGAAACCAATGACACGTTTGAAGAAAATTAAACAACATCAAAAAAAAATCCAAAGAAAGGTATTTTTCAAGTTTTAAGTATGTAGATATTTTTTTTCCTATGACTTCTGAGCTCGCATTCGCATAATTAATATTCATACTTCTCGTTTGGCAAGATTATTTTTTGTATCCATTTTCTGATGCCAACCGCAAAAATAAAATACCTGCACAGTATCAGTTAGTGATATTCCACATCATTTCAATGGCATGCACAGCGAGTTGTGAAAAACTATTTGTTTTTTCTGTTCACAGATTTGCGTAGATTTTTCTCGCGTAAGATAAGATACTTTTCTTGTTCACAACTAAAAAACAAAAAAAAAAGGAAAGATTGCATAAATTCAAAGATGGCTGCTTCTGGGATAGGTATATACTATAGATATTGCTGGGGTTTTAATTCTGTTTTACTTTTTTCTTTTAAACAAAAAGATATTAATCAGAATATCTTAATACGTCGCGCACTAAACTCTATTTATTTCTATCACTTTATTTTCTTTATATATACTTATGTATATCTGCATGGGATTTAAAAGTATTCATTCTGAAACAGGAAAGCACGTACTTAATTTTGAATTCATTTTCTTTTTTCTAAGTTATATTTTTACACTTGCTTCACTTGCAAACTCATATAGCTGCACTGCAATTTATTTATTTGAAAAATTATATTATGTATATTTTTTTTGTTGAATAAATTAAATTAATTTATTTAGTTGATATATTGTATTTTTGTCTTCCGTGGCAAGAAAAATCACTTTATTACCACGAACATACAACAACTCGGTTTGAAAGTTTTAAGCCAACTAATCAAGTATCTCAACGAATGGAATTTAGGTTCTTACCTTTTTACATCAACTTTACACAGACACCCATGCAAATGAAATTCTCTAGACATGCACAGAAATAAAAATGTTTGTTATTACGAGAAGCTTACCTGTTGAAAAAGTTACCTGCTCTTTTGGAATAACCTGTGCATGATCGTTGATCGCCTTATTGTACACACCTTAAAACCACATCTTATAAATTTTTCTCTTCTTCTCTTAAAATATAATAGGAATAAGATTGTTATTAAATTGAAAAAAAGTGTTGTGCTGCTATGTTTACGTGCTGTTGTGGTTGTGGTTGTGGTTGTGGTATTTCAGTTTTTATCTTGGAAATATTTACCATGCAAGCACCTGTTGAACCTAAGAGTTAGGATTACGTTTACGTACCACATCAGCTTGAGGTGAGTTAAAGTTCCCCTTCCCTGTGGTGTATGACGATAATATCTCTTCGCTCTGGAACATCAGCAACTAGGTACGTGAAAAATCTACAAGAAAATGAAAGGAAATGACAAAAATGCTAAAAAATATATTTAAGGAATTTATTAAAAATATTCGATACAATTTTTTTTTAATCTGTTTTATATATATTTACCTATTACTACGTTCTTGCACTATAGATTATTATAAATATGAACATACAAACATAAATAATATGTTATGTTCTTATAAATCAGAATCGTCAATTTGTGCACATCTGATTTGTTGCTGCACTAAATTCTAATTTGCATGAAGTGAGCTGATGTTTTGATGCAACTTTGTCAGTTTTTGAGTTTTGCTCACGTCGCTGCTCGAATCGTTTATCGATCTTAGGAATTTTTCTTTTTCTCATTCCCACGTAAAAGTAGAATGATATGTTTTTTATTTATACAGCACAAGTTGCGGATATAAAATAACGGCATAGCTTTTTTTTCTTGCGATATACATATACGTGCATATGTACATATGTGCCTAAGTTCGTAAAAACATCGAATTCGAGATTTTGATCATACTTGACATTACTATGATCCTAACATTCTGTCCATCTGTTTGTTTTTTTTCGACTACAGCCCAAACGTGTCGATTTTATTTAAACTAGGTATCTACCGTTTTTTGACATTGTCCCTATACTTTTTTTTCATTTCTTAGGACCGAAAATAACGGTACCTGCCATATACATAATTTTTTTTAGCATATTTGAAGAACCGTATTTTTCTCAAAAACGGCTACATAGACTTTTCTAAAAATAAAAAACAAAATGTTCTATAATGTTTTTAAATGGTACCTCCTATATAGAAAGATTTTTGTATGAAGAATGATTTAAGAAGTCTAAATATTATTATTGTGCACCAAAAATTTCTAAAAAGCTTTTAGGATTCTTCAAAAAAGATTAATTTTTTTTTTTGAAACTTAATATGTACACATTTGGATTAGACTGATTCAAAAAAATTAAATTGTCTCCGATTTTAAATGCAACTAGTTAAGTGAAATAATAAGCCCGGTAAAATTACAGCCGTTCAGTTAAATATTTAAATGTCGCTCATTGCTAAAAGAAAATTATTTAACGCAAAAAAAAAGTAAAAAAAAAAATAAACAATTTGATCGTTATTTTCGGTTCTTATAGCAATCATTTTGAAGAATTTTTTTCATAAAAATTGACTTGATAAATATTTGTGTTGTGTTTTTATAAATATTTTCATCTCATAAAATTTATAATATTGCTAATATTTTCAACTGTGGAATAAACCATCTACTTTTACCTACAATAACTTTGGAAGGAATGCACTTATTAGATAAGAAGTAAGCGACATTTTGAAAGAGCATTCCTTTAAAAATACTTCTCAATCGTTTCCCTGCAATGACCGGTTGTAAAGTTATAAAACAAAGAAGCAAGCAAATGAGAACTTGGAAAAAAGAAATTAGCGATGAGTGACCTCTAAATATTAATCTTAACCACTGAATTTTTACCAGGCTTATTATTTCGCTTAACTCTACAGCTAAAAAGCTAGTGGCATTGAAAATCGGTGACATATTTTTTTTTTTTGAATCAGTTCAAAATCGAGGTAGTTAATTTTTAATTAAACTCTGCGCCAATCAGTTTTTTTTTTTTAACATTGTCTTTAATATGAAACAAAAATTATTTGTGTGTTAAAAATAAACGGTACCTTCCGCACAACTGTTTAAAAACCATTTTTTTGACGAAAATTTTGTTTTGTATTTTTTTTTTTAGATTTGAAATAAAAAAATAACCAAAACCCCTGAAGTGCTCCGCACACCGCACCGATATAGTGCTGCGAAATTTTTTTCTCAATAGAGCACAAGAATTATGAACGTTTTCAGGTTTGTTCATCGAATGACAATGCGCAGTTATTGCCGGCAGCATAAACGTCTAGCACACTTTTGCTTAAATCGTTTCATTCATTCTATTTTATCGATAAACAATCGTTCTATTTTAACGATCAGATCAGATTTTATCGGTCGTTAAACATTCAAATACATTTATATTCGTTATTTTTTATTTAACAACCAAAATATTTACTAGAAATAATTTATATGACAAAACAACATTGCCGGGTCGGCTAGTTATCAACATAGTTTTTACTACACAAGGAAACCATTTTCCATTTGTTTTGAATTTGCAAAGTGTATTCTTGTTACAGGCGCCTCCAGCTGCTTCGGCCTCGGCCTCCTCTGCCGAATTTCGATTGAAAAGACTTTGAAGTCCCGGGTGCTGTTGTGGCGAGTTCGTCCTTCTGTGGTAAGTGTGCAACATGAAAAATGTCATAAAGCATTTTTGCATTTGCTTGTGAGTCAAGAAGTTCTGCTAGCTCGTCCTAAAAGAGAGCAATGAAACCGCAATAAGATAGACATAACTAAAATTCAAAAATTAATAAAGTTAAAATTTTTTGTAATTGTTGCACCTAACAATATTTTGTCTGAACCCTGTTACTGTTAAAACTCTGAAATGTGGAAATTCTAGAATTTAGCGTTAAATCATATTTATTTTTTTTCATAATTCATTCCAGGGATTTAAACTCCCTCTTGGGGTTTAGGGTATGTTTTGTTAAATCTCCCGGTAGGAAAATAAAACATTTTGAACTCTTTTGCTTAAAAATTATAAATTTCTAAAATAATTAATATATGTAATGTGTGACCTTTTGAAATACGTATTCGTTGGTTGGTTTGTGGGCTTCAGGTCATAAAATGAAACAAATTTGTTTTTCTTTTATTTCACTACGTTTCGTCCATGTCTATGGACATCTTTAGGTGAAACAAACGTTATCTATATTTGCATTGATAAGTACACAATTAAAATTTGTTATGAACAATTGGCAATAAATAACTTACATTAATTATAACATTAATCAGAAAGAACAAAAAAATTCCTCGAAGAACAAAAGCTGAACTTAACACTTTAAAGCAAGACTCACAGTAAAAATTCAGTCATCAATAAAAGCGTTTTTTAAGTATTTTAGTCATTTTTTTGTAAATTGGTCTAAGATTTAAAAAAAGATTAGCCTATGTCCATCCTCCTGTTCTAAGCTATCGCTCTACCGATTCTCTTTTACAATCACTTAGGTATTTTCTGAGAGAAAGAGGAACAAGCAAACAGACAGACAAACTTTCACATTTATAATATTAAAAATACTAGCATGTTTTTAATGCTGAAATAAAGCTGTTAGAAATGTAAATCGAATTACATTTTCAAACAGTTTGCAACATTTCATATTAAGGTGGCCAAAGTACAAATCTTTTTATTGTTTTTAGAACCTAATTATAAGATATTTTTGAAATTAAAATGTTTTGAATGAAAGAAAAATTGTACCTTAGATTTTGCCAATAATTGCTTCAGATTTCCTCCATGTCGCATGACTTTATGTATATTTTTTGAATTAATACCAGGTAAACGAAGCATAAAATCAAAAATATTCGAATTGAATTTATCCAACACATCTACACTTCCGCCTGCTTCCTCTGAACCAATGGCTGCCGCAGTTTTCGGATCAGGTTCTGGTTTACCCAATTTAAGTTCTTCAAATAATTGTGCAGTAGCATAAGGACTTGGTGACCAAATAAGTCGCAACTTCGGAAAATGTAAAGTTAAAAGTTGAAGTTTTTTAACAATATCAGCATTTGTAGTTGTAGTATTAGCTGACAACATATACTTGCCCTGCAAGTGAAATGGTTTGTTTTGATCAAATTCTATTAGTAAAATTGGTTTTGTGTAATGGCGCTGCATTTGAATACATTGATTGTACAAACGACCGGAGTTTAAAGATCCAATTAGATCAGATATAGATTTTCTTTCAACACAGATCTCCGGAGTTAAAATATAATCCCCAATCTAAGTAAAAAAATAATAAATTACATTGGGAATGTAAAAATGTTATATATAATTTTAGAAACTCACGGTAATTGTAACTGGAAGGACTTCAATTCCACGCTTATGAATCAAACAAGGTAGGTCGGAACGAAATTCTCTCATGTCTACAATGACTTTCGGTGATTCTAGAACTGCATCAAGCTGCCCACCGGCCTTACGAGTAGCTTCGTTATTTTCTTCTTCAACGTGTTTATAATGTTTAAGCAGGACAAATGCCTCATCCGTTTTACCATCTTGATACTCGGGGATGACCATTTTCTAATAAAGAAAAACCTTTAGATCAGATACAAGAAACTGGAAGAAACAAACATAAATTCTTTACACTTTTGGTATCGATTATAAGCTCAAAAGCCTGTTTCTCTCTTCGCAGACTTGTTAAATAAGACTGCTCTTCAACTGTTTGAGCATGAATTAAGAAGTAAACTTTTATCCTCTCGACTATGGGTCGTCTTAAGCGTGCCTCGTAAACTTCTAATTGCCTAATTGCTGCAATATTGCAATGGTACATGATCACATAATGTGGTTCGATCTCAGCTAATATTTTATCCAATGCCATGACTCCTTCACGTTCAGTCTTAAATGTTTGAATACAAATCAGTGGTTGTTTGTTTGATGCAACTGTTGCAGTTATATCGAGGTTTTCCATCTTAAATAGAAAATATGTAGTTAAATATGATTTATATCAATAAAGCTACTTCTTAATTGAACTAGAGTAATACACTATTTAAACAAGTAGGTTAGGTTTAGAGGGGTGATAATACGACAAGCCGCGTTATCTCACTCGGATCTCAGTGGATCCATTGTGCTCTCCAGGATATAGGTAAGGTAGGCTTAAGGACGGGTAAGGAGAGGAGTTATTGGAGCTTAGGGGTTAGGTGTACGCATGGGAGCCTTCCTGAACTATTTTGAGTTCTGAACGAATTTCAAAATGTTTCTTAGTGGCAAACACGAGATATCGCCCAATTCGTCAAAAAAGTATTCTCCGAGGGCTGTCTTTCTGGCTCTTTCTAGGCTGGGGCATTCACAAAGAAAGTGATAGAAGCCCTTTTCCGCCTCTTCATCCTGACACCCTCTGCATAAATCAGATGTGGTGATACCCATTCTGCTCATGTGGGTTCCCATTGAGTTGTGACCCACGTACAATTCCTTAATTTTTTTTGTAGAATATTAATATTAAAGTGCAAAGAGTCTGTGTTTATTAGTTTATTTTATATCGAAGACGAAATAATAAGATAAATAGAAGTCTTCTTTAATGTCTTAAAACAAGTTTTAGAAGGATCTTCCCATCCTGGTCTCCTAAACCTTTTTTGCTTTGTCATTCGTATTGTGGCGACGAAATCTGACAGGCGTATTTAAAAATGGATCAAATAAATGGTATATCAAACCTGCTTTGACGCACCGAGGACAGTGATATCACTTTCACGTGTTAATTTCGAGAGCCCAAATTTTAAAAGGCTCAAAAGGCTATTATAAATTGCCAAACACTTTTATGTTTATTTTCATTTTGTTTATTGTCTAGACTCAGCTGCATTACGCTATCGAAGACACATGATCAGTTTCATCCCAAAAGTCCTGGTATTTTGATAATCTACAAGTATGACATTTTTTATTCTATTCTTTCATTTTTCTTTTTATTTTATCCAAGTTCTGACACAGGTTGAGATTTTTTTTTTTGACGGTTCGATAGAAAAAATAGATATTTGTACGCTTTAATAAAAGTCTTTTACATACGCACCTCTGGAAAGGGTTCAAAAACTGAAGCATCCATTGTATGATTTTCACCATCCTCATCGCTTTCATCTCCTGCTGACATATCACATTTTTCTGTTTCTTGTTGAGTCATAGTTAGCATATAACTTTCTTGAAAAACGTCTTCATCCGGATGAACATCATTTGCAAGCAGTTGTGTTAGTTCATCTTCTTCTTCATTTTGTGTGGCAGGTGTATCTTTTGCAGTTGTTTCAGTCTTCTTTAAAGACAAATTTGTTTCAGGTAATTTAATATTTTGAACTTTCTGATACGTTTTTGATAGTTTTCCAATCGGAATACTATTCCTCATTGCTGTATAAAGAAGGAATCGTTCACCCCCTCCGGTCAACATTTGCCTGATTTGAAAGCATGTTCGTGAATCTTGACATAAAATAAGTACTTTTGGTGGCAACAGAGTATTTGGCTTTGTTCTCTTCATATCGCTAGGTATCTCACTTTTTAGAATTTCTGTTAATAATTTCCATTTTGGGCAGGGTTCCGGTTGGAATTCTAAAAATTAAATGCAATTAAATAAATAAGAAATTAATATTGAAAAGTCAATAGCTCCCACCTCCTTTATCATTGTATATCCGATCCTTAGCCGTTATGAACATGTGCTCTGCAGAATCAAGTAAAACCCAACCGGAGTTACTGAGAGCATATTCCGTTGTTCTGTAGCGTTTTATCAGTGCATAAGCACTCACAGAGTCGTTGTATATAGTTGAACTAAAGGATAATACATTACACGAAAAAGAAATTTAGTTCTAGAAATGTTGGATTTTCGCTGAAAAATTGATAAAAGAAATATTTTCGCTTTTTAACTTTAATTAAAGTCTTAAGTTTCGGTTTTTAAAACTGAAAATTAATTTAGCGACTATGGAATCACGCCTAAAATTATGTCTATTTAACGCAAAAGCCAAAATTTGGCTAAACACATTTTTTTTTTGGAAATTTTCATATTCTACTTGACGCCTTATAACAAGTTTAACAAATATAAATACATTTATTATTTACATATTACATATAATAATAAAGAAAATATTTCGGAAAATATCAAGTTTCCGTGCGAAAAAAGTCTATACTATAATTTTCGCATGTCAAAACTATTGAGGTGGATACCAAAAATATTTGTTGGCATGCTTGGTTTCATGCAAAAAAAAAATACCCATATCTGTCTTGAAATGTCAACAAATATTATATTAATGTACATCTACGTGTATATATTTGATTAGATATATACATACTTTCCAACGGGCAGACCGCGTTCAAGTGCGATTTTAATCCAAGTTGATTGATGAAGATAATAACTTATCCCAAAAATTCTTTGTTGAAAATAACAAAAATATTTGAGCCGTTGTTTTTGAAAGTGGTATGTAAAAGTCCATTTTTTCATGTTTCGTGATATTAAAGGGGTTGCGTTTGAATATGTTTAAAAATATAGGCAAATGTTAAAGATTCAAGTGGTGGATTTTAGATTAAAAACATGTTAAATTTTTAGATGCAATCACATTTATTAAAATTCTCAAAAAAAGTTAACGGTTTTTCAGCCCTAAATGGACTTATTCCACTTTCAACAATAACAAAATTTAAAAAAAAAACTAAAAGTTAGAAAATTTAAGTCCATATATTTATATAGCATTTTTTACTAAATGGATAAAAAGTGAAAACAAATTTTAAAAAACTTATTTTCATGAATATCCACCAAGTTTATAATGAACTTTATTCACTCGTCTTTTGCGAACATTCATGAACTTAATTTCTATTAAAAAAATCCACTATTCTCTAATTTTTTTTTTATTTGTTTTATATTTTTATTTAAATATTTTAAAATTTGCCCTTGACGAAGACTGACAACTCAGTCGAAACGTGGGAAAACTTATGAAGACTTTTCTTTAATATTCGACCAAACAAGCCGAAGAAGAGTAATCTTCAAATTTAAATTTATTAGTAGGCTAGGATTTTCATGAACTTAAAAATCGAAATATGCGCTCAAAATATGCTCTTAGAATGAAATGGAAAATATGCACTTAAAACCATTATTTTACCTTATTTTTCACAAGAAATAATAAACAAAAATTGCATTCAGTTTTTATTAATAAAGAATATGAATTCAGTCATCAAAAATTTGTAAAAATTAATGTGAAAAAAAAATTCTGCTCCTCAAAGTGAGTTTCCAAAACTTCAACAACTCAAACTGAGTGAGAAGGGTATTTGTTTTCAAACTGTGATAACTTTGTCGAATATTACACGGTCTTGACTCTTTCCGAATAAGTAAACCACACAGTTTATTAAAAAATAAAAATGAATAATATGCATTTATTATGAAAATATGCATTTATTGTGAAAAAATGCATTTTGCATAAAATATGTTGAATACGCACCATTGGTAGAATCCAATTTCAAAGGCAATTTCATGATTCGTAAAAATAATTTGGTCTTAGTTTTCTAATTGTTTTGAGGAAAAAACATGCACTTCCATGGAAATCCGAGCCTTGTAATAAGTTATAAAGTTAACCAAACAACTAGGCTTGCTAAAGTAAACTAAAAAAAATTAGTAAAATGACTTCTTATTGCAATTCCCAGACCAAAAATACCGTTATCTTGTCTATGATGTTGTTCTTAAAATATGAACTGATATCTACTGTAGGATAATGCCTTCCAAAATGAATGCAATCAATAATAACTGCAATTTTACAGTTGCTTAAAATATGCTTATAAAGAAAGATGGACTCCACTTTCAAAAAAAAAATGGGTCATTTGTTTCTTTTCATAAAATTCTGATGATTCAAAAAAGGAAGAAATCATGCTCTTTTGGGTATATGATTAATTATATAAAAAACACATTTTTTTTTGAAATTTTGATATTCTACTTGACGACTTAAAACAAGTTTAACAAATATAAATACATTTATTATTTACATATTATAATAACAAAGAAAATATTCGGGAAAATATCAAGTTTCCGTGCGAAAAAAGTCTATACTATAATTTTCGCATGTCAAAACTATTGAGGTGGATACCAAAAATATTTGTTGGCATGCTTGGTTTCATGCAAAAAAAAAATACCCATATCTGTCTTGAAATGTCAACAAATATTATATTAATGTACATCTACGTGTATATATTTGATTAGATATATACATACTTTCCAACGGGCAGACCGCGTTCAAGTGCGATTTTAATCCAAGTTGATTGATGAAGATAATAACTTATCCCAAAAATTCTTTGTTGAAAATAACAAAAATATTTGAGCCGTTGTTTTTGAAAGTGGTATGTAAAAGTCCATTTTTTCATGTTTCGTGATATTAAAGGGGTTGCGTTTGAATATGTTTAAACATATAGGCAAATGTTAAAGATTCAAGTGGTGGATTTTAGATTAAAAACATGTTAAATTTTTAGATGCAATCACATTTATTAAAATTCTCAAAAAAAGTTAACGGTTTTTCAGCCCTAAATGGACTTATTCCACTTTCAACAATAACAAAATTTAAAAAAAAAACTAAAAGTTAGAAAATTTAAGTCCATATATTTATATAGCATTTTTTACTAAATGGATAAAAAGTGAAAACAAATTTTAAAAAACTTATTTTCATGAATATCCACCAAGTTTATAATGAACTTTATTCACTCGTCTTTTGCGAACATTCATGAACTTAATTTCTATAAAAAAAATCCACTATTCTCTAATTTTTTTTTATTTGTTTTATATTTTTATTTAAATATTTTAAAATTTGCCCTTGACGAAGACTGACAACTCAGTCGAAACGTGGGAAAACTTATGAAGACTTTTCTTTAATATTCGACCAAACAAGCCGAAGAAGAGTAATCTTCAAATTTAAATTTATTAGTAGGCTAGGATTTTCATGAACTTAAAAATCGAAATATGCGCTCAAAATATGCTCTTAGAATGAAATGGAAAATATGCACTTAAAACCATTATTTTACCTTATTTTTCACAAGAAATAATAAACAAAAATTGCATTCAGTTTTTATTAATAAAGAATATGAATTCAGTCATCAAAAATTTGTAAAAATTAATGTGAAAAAAAAATTCTGCTCGTCAAAGTGAGTTTCCAAAACTTCAACAACTCAAACTGAGTGAGAAGGGTATTTGTTTTCAAACTGTGATAACTTTGTCGAATATTACACGGTCTTGACTCTTTCCGAATAAGTAAACCACACAGTTTATTAAAAAATAAAAATGAATAATATGCATTTATTATGAAAATATGCATTTATTGTGAAAAAATGCATTTTGCATAAAATATGTTGAATACGCACCATTGGTAGAATCCAATTTCAAAGGCAATTTCATGATTCGTAAAAATAATTTGGTCTTAGTTTTCTAATTGTTTTGAGGAAAAAACATGCACTTCCATGGAAATCCGAGCCTTGTAATAAGTTATAAAGTTAACCAAACAACTAGGCTTGCTAAAGTAAACTAAAAAAAATTAGTAAAATGACTTCTTATTGCAATTCCCAGACCAAAAATACCGTTATCTTGTCTATGATGTTGTTCTTAAAATATGAACTGATATCTACTGTAGGATAATGCCTTCTAAAATGAATGCAATCAATAATAACTGCAATTTTACAGTTGCTTAAAATATGCTTATAAAGAAAGATGGACTCCACTTTCAAAAAAAAAATGGGTCATTTGTTTCTTTTCATAAAATTCTGATGATTCAAAAAAGGAAGAAATCATGCTCTTTTGGGTATATGATTAATTATATAAAAAGAGGACCCAAATATCTTACATAATTGACCACTAACTAATTTTTTTTCCAAAAGTGGACTTATTCCACTTTCAAGAAAAAAAAAGCTCATTTGTTTCTTTTCATAAAATTCTGATGCTTTTTTTTGCTTTCCTCATCATTATTCTTTTTTTTTTTTTGGCAAAATTATTTTTATTTTTGACTAACTCTTCTTCAATTTCATCGAGGACACATATTTCAAAGTAGCCTTTTTTTCCGTAGCGAAAATAACCATGGAAATTCGACTTTCATTTTGTTCATTTTTTTATTAATACATTTACATATTTATTTGATTTATACCTACTCAAAAACCGAGATTTTATAATTTCTTTATTTGAAGTTACTAAAAAAACACGAAAATCCGCAAAAAAATCGCGAAAATCTGTCAAAATTCTTTTTTTTTTCATGCAAATCAATTGACCGGCAATTGCCTTGTGTTGGAGAAAATAGTGTGGTGGATAACAAAAAATTTTTCGGTTTACACTTCCGAAAAAAAAAATATATTTATCTCTCAGCGTTACTTGCATGAAATTGTTTTTTGCATCCAAAAATAATTGTTTTCCATTTTAAGCCGTTTGATTAATTATATCAGGATATATTAAATGTACTACGCCAATGCAAACATTTTTCGGCTTGCACTTTATACAATACTAGCAGACCGGCGCTGGCGTTGCTTCGCAAAGTTTATGAAAGAATTATTTTTACCAAATATTATCGTATTAAAACAGTGCTCAATAGAGCTAATTTTGTATTCCAGTGATTGGTTCCAGTGATTTACATGCACTCAACTTACATTATGAATCATTATACAAATGCAAAATATTTTTGTTGGTTATTTGGTTGGTAGACTGAACTTAAGCCACCCACTTTTTGATTTATTTTAATAGTTTCCCTTCTATATGTAGACCCAATTCATATTCAACGCACGCAAGTAAAACGCTCAACAAATGAGTGGAAGAGCGAACAATTGAGTGGACAAATATTCAGATGCAAATAAACAAAAGAAAATGCACAAACACCAGAACATTAATGAAATGAAAAAGCAGGAACCCAGTCATTGCGATTAAAATTTGCATAAAGCTATTGACTAAGGGCATATTTGAATATGTTTGTCAACTTCGACAAAAAAGTGTAAGAAAAAAAAATATTAAAAGTTAATAATCTAATTCAACAAACATATTTAAGAAAGAAAAATATCCTACCACATTTTTAAAAGAATAAGGAAAATTATAAAATTTGTTTTAAGTAAATCGGTTGAATACTTTAAGATTACACCGGACAAACTTATTATTTGTTTCGTCATTATATAATTGTAAAGTAATGATAAGGCACAGATTAGGTGGAAAATCGTTTGGAAAACTTTGATTTATTTTTCGCATGTGAACTGTAAACTAGGCTTAGGCACAATGCCACTTTCAGTAGCCAACCAAAATCACAAATTTTAAGATCTTTTTGGTACTGTCGTTTAGCCGCTTTTTATCAAAATAGAATATTCCCATTACATTATTAAACTTTTTACTTGATTAATGCGTCTTGGTGGCCTTTTTGATTAAGATCGATAAACCCAACGCCCGTTGTGAAATGATTTCATTGGGAATTTAATGAAGCCTTAATTCAATGTTAGAGAGAAAAGTACTTACATCATCAAATTTCTCAAAACTTTTAGATCGGCAACAATTAACTTCGTTTGCGAATTGAGTTGATGCCAAATGCAGTCCAGCTGAGCTTGCAGAATCTTGTGAAATTGTTTTGTAACGCAATTCTCAACAGTAATTTCATCCAGATCAACTGTACGGTTTATACGTTTGATTTCCTTTACCAAATAATTCATAATGTCAAGGATATGGCCCTGGATAGTGATCATTTTCTCAGACATCGGCACATGCAGTTCCACGGTTTGGGCTTCGAAACGTTTGAGAGATGCTCGAACCAAGGCATGAAACCTTGGCCAAATATACAATTCCTTGACAAAGAGATTCCTCATTGTTCGTTCGATTTGTGAATATCCAATTGTAAATGCTTGTGGGTTACTCGAGAATGCCTTGATGAAACCAGTTTTATTTTTCTGGCGATAAAGACGAAGAGCAAAGGCTTCCTGACACGATTCTACTATGGTGTGAGCCCGCATCACAAATACACCTGTGATCAACTCAATGGGAATACGATTCTTCAGAAAATCTACAACAAGGATGCGGGTAGATATGAATTGAATACCACCCTCTAGATACACACGTTCCCTATTAGGAAGTAAAGATTTGTTGATTTTATAAGCTGGCGTTTGTTGCAAACTTACCGTTCAGCAGCTGTGTTTGCAACTTCGTGGACGTATTTTTTGTCCAGCTTGGATTTGTAGTAACATTCTTCCCAATCCGACGAGTTTAAAACTAATACCAAGTTGCCGGCGTCGCTGTATACGTTCATAATGTTGGTTATCACTCTATCGTAAGAAAGACCCCTGGAATATATGTTAATATTGTTAAGAATGATTTAACAAACACAAATTAAGAATTACAAACTTTGCACAAACAACTAATCCATCCGATTGGACCATATCCACAAACATTTGCCGCTCATAATCAAGAAGGACTATGTTCTTTTCGATAAGATAATCTTCTGCGGTTATTGTATTTGCCAAATCATTTTCTTCCTGCGTTGGTTCAGCAATATTTTGTGTTTTAGTGTTTTCATTTTGTTGTTCCATATTTTGTTAATTGTTATAATTTTTGGCGAAGGAATTTCTAAACAAAAAATAAACAATTTAAAAAAAGACTGTTTGTTTGTTACAAATGACACTGACGTTAGGTTTGTTCGCTAATGAAATTTTTTGTAGTTTCATAGAACCAGCAAGAACTTTGAACTTAAAGCAACGTACACATCCATAACACGTATGACAGTTTTGTTCACGACTGATAGTAGTCGTGTTTTTTTGGGAATATGGCGTTTTCATTACCTCGAGGCCACACAGGCAAGTACTGGCAAGCAAGTTGGGTAGTCCCCTTTCACACGAAGATACTAGTTGCTGGAGATTTTTTTGACTTTTTTTTTTAAATCTCCTGGGGCCTGTAACACAACGTGACAAGTACTTGTAGGACAAGTGAAAAGCGACAAACTTGCCCTAACCCCCAGTTTATACAGGCGAGTAGAACTAGTAGCCTTTATATGTGTTAGTGTATTTGTACACGAGAGAGCCGACTAGTAGCTTAAATAGCATAATATTTTCGCCTGCGAGTTGCTTGCTAGTTATCCTGCTAGTAATTTGACGTTTATGTATTGTTTTCCTCTTTACACTTGTGTAATATTTATTTTCTGTTTTATATTCGTAGGAATGATTTTCTTTGGAAAATATTTTTGGCAGATTTGCGAAAACGAGTGTTTATTTTCATCTAATATGAAAGGTTACGCTTGAACAAAAAGTGTGTAGGAAAAAATGTAGTTGTATAAAATTAAATAGCATACTAGTTGATCGAACGCGCAATGAACTACTAGTTACAGATACATTAACAAAACTTACACTAAGATAAAAATCCTACTAGTTCTACTCGCTTGTCTAAACTGGGGGTAAATCCTGTAACACAAAGAGTCAAGTCTATGAAAGATCGTATCCTCCGGACAAGTATAGTTGGACAAGTGGATTAAGACTTGTCAACTTGTCACGTTGTGTTATAGGCCCCTGATAATTTTTCAATTTTTTGCTTTTCACTAACATAAAAGGAAAAGAGGAGAAGATGAAAAAAGCAAACATCGTGTACAATATCAACTGTCTAGGCGGGGATCGGACGCCATGCCCATCAGTCTATATAGGTACTTCCAAGCAAAAGCTTAAAGCCAGAGGCGGGCACATGCAACTAAACAGTTTAGTTTCGATTTTGAGTACTATAGCATTATATGAGAGTCCGCGCACATAAACCAGCGCGCACTCCCATATAAACCCATTATGCTCAAAATCGAAACCAAACTGTTAAGTTGCATGTGCGCGCCTGGCCTAAAAATCGACTCTCTGGTCACAGATCAGATTTAAACAGTGGATCTGGAAAAATATACTACATAACCGTATTTATAGGGGAGAATCGGGCTGTAAAAATAAAATTAAAAAATACCGAAATTTAAGTAATCGAAAGGAGAAAAAGTAAACAAAAGATAACCGCAAAATGAAAATCCAAATTCAGCTGCTTTTGACAGACGTAACATTTTCAATTCATACCGACGACATGAGTTTTTTTAATAAAAAAAAATATTGCATTTCTCTAGGTTTATACTACGTTTTCACTGCAAGTTAATCTCGTTTAGATTTCATAAATCCCAAATAGTGTTTTCACCAGAAAAAAAGATTAAAAAATAGATTAATTTTGACAGAACCTTTCAATATGCAGATGGTGGGTCATTTTTCTTATGAAGTGGAAGTGAGATGGCAAGTTTGCTTTAGCAGCTTGTATTGCGCTGAATAGGGGAATAGGTCTGTTCGAATTTTACCTATGAAGATTCAAATGAGATTTATTTTAAATCTTGATTTGAGGAGTTTAAAACTACGTTTTCACCGCAAGTTAATCTCGTTTAGATTTCATAAATCCCAAACAGTGTTTTCACCAGAAAAAAAGATTAAAAAATAGATTAATTTTGACAGAACCTTTCAAAATGCAGATGGTGGGTCATTTTTTTTATGAAGTGGAAGTGAGATGGCAAGTTTGCTTTGTGTCAAACGATAAAAAAAAGATGGTTTCCCGCAGCTTGTATTGCGCTGAATAGGGGAATAGGTCTGTTCGAATTTTACCTATGAAGATTTAAATGAGATTTATTTTAAATCTTGGTTTGAGGAGATTTAAATTTGTATGGTAAATCACGGGATTTGTGAGGAGATTTGTGGTAAATCTACCTAAATCTCGGTTTAGTGCTCGGTGAAAACGTAGTATTAAATTTGTATGGTAAATCACGGGATTTGTGAAGAGATTTGTGGTTAATCTACCTAAATCTCGGTTTAGTGGTCGGTGAAAACGTAGTATAATATCTTCCGAGTTTTCATTTTTGTTCTTCTGCGCATGTCTTGTATTTTGTTTTTGTAAATTGTGGAAAAGGGTCACTGCGATTCGGAAACACTTGTGTATTTTTTTTGTAAATTCTGACAGGCAGGTCACTGTAATTTTCGAAGATGCGCAATATATTGCCTTTAATGTGTACTTTGGCTTTGGTTTGCCGCCCGAACGCGTCCATTGGGATCTCAGAAACGTGAACTGGCTTAGTGTTTCGTACGTCCCCTTTCAAATAGTTCATAGGCGAGAAGGGCAGGAAGAAAGAGGGGGAAATGAAATCTCCCCGGTCAACAAATTCAGGAAACTTTTTTGACGTTTCTCTTCACACTACGTTTGTGTGCGTTCAACCAAGGTAGTTTAAAAGGAAAATACAGCAAGTCTCCTCCAACTTTGTATCTGCGTGTGAAAGGTACAGGAGACTGTTAAGGAGATTTAAAGAAAATGTCAAAAAAATCACCAGCAACTAGTATCTTCGTGTGAAAGGGGACACCCTTTTTAATTTTTCGTTAGTGTACATTACATGGGCCGCGTTCAACCTACATCTAAAATTTCATGTCGTTTTTCTTTTGGACGGTGTTCACATTGGACTCAGATTTACGATTTTTTTTGGCATAAGTCAGTCAGCTCGTGTTCAGACACACACAACCGATTCATTTTGACGTTCGGTAGTTATTAAAATAAAACACAAATTTTTATTCGCCGGAGAATTTAACTATACATTTTTCAATCACAAAATTAATATTTCACTAAATAAATATTTTTCCAATTGAAAAAACTTCGATTCTGTAGTATTTAAGTGCCAAACAAAAACTAAATACTAACAAAACACATGTCACAAAAGGAAACGTCAAAAAAAATCCACAAATTTTTAAAAAATTTAAAAAATCCTGCCTCACTTGCCTGTCTCTTTCTCACCACAGAGTGGGAACGAGAAAAAGTATATAGACGTCAAAAAAAATCCAAGGGGTAAGTCCAATGTGAACACCGTCTTGCAAATAGGGATTTTGATCCCGGATCACGAATTTTCTTGGCAAAAGAAACGCAGATTGGATTTGTTTTTTGTTTGCAAATGTATGTGTGGGATGTCAAATTTAATTTTGTCAAAAATAATTTTAATTTAATAAAGCACAAAATAATTTTAATAGGCAAAGAATCAAAAACGGAATGCAAATGAAATAGAAAATCACAGAATCACAGAATCACACAAAAGCACGAAATGACGTTTTATAAATAGTGTGTGTGCAAGTGCGTGTTTCATGTAGGTGTAAATCTCTCTTTAATTCGGGATCAGAGATTTTGATCCCGAATTGTCAGGGATTGATTTTTTTTGGTTGAATGTAATGCAAAAACTTGTCCGGGATCAAAATCCCTCACAGGGATCAATTTTTTTTGGCTGAAAGAAAAACGACATCAGATATCTGAATTTTTGGAGCTTCTGATTGGCCAGCTGTCATAAAAAGTTAGATGAATTTTAGTGACTTTTAGTTACGTTTAGTTACGTTTATTCTGAAATTTCAGACAAGAAAATTTCATCTGAAAATTCAGATGACAGTTGTTTGTGGTGGGGGAAGTGTAAAAAGAGCTGAAGTGCTACACATCAAATTGAACTTTATGATTTTCGGTGTGGTTAGTGGTTGATGTGTGCTTATAAGTTTTTATAATAAAATTGTAATATTTACTTATTTAATTAAAAGAACTTTTTGTTAATTGTTTAGTGACTCTTTGAATAAAAGGAATGATTTGTCTTCGAAAACTATTCCCATAATTGTCAATCGGATTATTGTGGAACAATTTTGCATTGAAGTTATAATAAATTTACTGCACAATAACAAACAAACCTGTTGCTAATCTTTTTACATAAAATTTCATCTACAAAGCTCATGCTAAATTAAAAATTTACGAACATATAAAGTTCTCTTTTATTTCCATTTTATGCAAATTCAATAAGTGAATACGGGAATTTGACACAGTGGCTTTTGACTGAAATTTCAGATTTTTTTTGCGTTCAATAAAAAAATCTTAAATTTCAGAATCTGAAATTTCAGATTTCTTTGCTTTGAACGTACCCATGCACGGCACGTGTTCGTGTTTTGTTTTGACATAAATAATTTTTGCCGCTTGTACGTACGTGCGTTTCCTAATTTTTCAAAAAAATGGAAGAAGTATCAGCATTTTCGGCCTATAAAAAGACTGGTTTAAACAAATCGTTGAAAAAGCAATCTGGCAAGAAACAAAAACAAGATAATATCAAAAAACAAACCAAAGTTTCCTCACCCAAAACTATTCCAGCATTAACTCAGCAGCAAAATGGAAAAGGCATCAAATCCGGTGTTGAAAAACAAGGAAATGGTAAAAAAAATAATAGAAAAAGAAAACAAAAAGATGAACACGAGGAATCAGCTAAAATAATTAAATCTACAACTACTGCTGTTGATAGTGAAGTTTTAAAAGAAGCGAATCCAATTGAGCCCGAAGCCAGTGCTGCTAAAGAAGTTAAAAATCAATCTCCAAAGAAAAAAAAGAAACAATCAGATGAAGTAACTGCCGAAAAAATATCCAAGTCCAAAGAGTCTGGTAGTGGAGTTAAAAATATGGCGACAATAGTAAAAACCGAGGTCGTATCACCTTCGGCGAATTTGCCATTACGCAACAATAGTATAAAGGATGGAATGAAGTTATTCAAATGGTTGGTATCTCCCGTTGGGGTCGACATGTTTTTCGAAAAGTTCTGGGAGAAGGCTCCTTGCCTTATTGAGCGCAACAATCCAAACTACTTCAGCAAACTAATTTCCTTTGAAATGATCGACCAAATGTTGATCAACAATCACATTGAGTTTACAAAAAACATCGACATAACTTCCTACAAAAATGGTGAGTTTGGTTTCATAGTCAATCCTAGCTCTAGTAATAGTTGAATAAACAAAGTGTTCTTGACTGCCTCATCCTGTGTCAACCGAAGGATTTCTTTCCTTCGCTTATTTAGCAATAGGTCTGTTCTTTTATTTCCGAAATCTGCAAATTTCTACGAATCTTTGTACCATTTAATGTTTTTTTATATGAACTTTGAGAGAACTTTCGCTAAAATTCGTAGAAATCGGCAGTTTTGGGAAGTAAAAGAATAGAGCTAATGTAATGTTTTTATATTTTTGCGTATCAGTTGATACAACTGTTTCACCACCACCAAATCGTGCTTAAAAACTGGATATGTTCGATGCTTAGGTTGTTAATAAAAACCATCCCTTGCTTCCCATGCTTTAAAACCTCAGGTGCATAACCGAGCACACAGAATAAAAAGCTGAGTGCAGCCAACTTCACACAGTTTTCATGCAATTTGATAGATATGACAATTCAGTGCTCAAGTCCAGGTGTATTATTAAATCGGAGTGCTTTGAGCACACTGCACAGAGTTTACTCCGCTCGCTCAGGATTTGCTTTGAACCAACTCTTAACTAAAAACAAACAAAAAACAAAAAACGCCTATTACAATCACTATTTCTGAGGTTAAAAGGAACAAGCCGACAGAAAAGAAACGTTCACATTTATAATATTAGTATTAATAATAGGATGTAAAACAATTCAAAAAAAAAAAATATCAGATAAGAAAGAAGATATCTGAAAGATTTTAAACAATTTTTTAAGAAGAATATAACCTATTTCTTTAATAAATCTGTAAAACATATATATTAGATTTAAAAAAAATTACAATTGCTTTGGAATACCTGTAAAAAGGTGCTCTCTTAACTCACAAATATACACCTTAAATTTTAGTTGGCTCATAATATATTTAGAGGTGCCCCCAAAATCATTAAGTTTGGAGAAATTCATGAATTTGGTAAAAGAAAATGACAAATATCTATCATATGAACGCTAAATGACATTTTCAGTGTTGGACTGTTTGAATCATATAAAACAAATATTGACCTTGAACCGTATGCATTAAATTGGGGAAGTAGTGGGGTAACGGATGTAATTTCACAACTCTCTTTAAACGTTGTTTGAACGCCATTCAGTCAACTCGCGAAGTCGTTATTTTCAATTTTTTCAAAAACTAAAAGACATTTTAGCATCCGGTTTCTGTTTAAAATTAATAAGAGCATTGAATTTTGAAAACAAAAATTATACTTAGGGGCTTATTGTGAGAGTCTATTTGAAAAAAGTCTATTCGACAAAAGTCGATCAAAATTCTTGATAGAATTGAAATTTCTTTCAAATAGAAAAAAATATTAAATATTCAGTACAAATATTAAAAGTCAAATAGAAAAATATGAACGAATAGAATTTTAAAATAACAATAGTAGACTTTGTTTCTATTCGACAAGATTCTTTTTTATTCGCAATAAGCCCCTTAATTACATAAAATTTTGAAAAAAATTAGTTTGAAATTTTTTTTTTTTCAAAATTTCGAGTTTGGAAATTATTTTTCAAAAACTATTCACTAACACAACTTAATTTAAAATGAAAATCAAAGAAGAGATTTCTGGCTTTCCAAAAAGATATAGTATGGCATTTTAAATTGTACCGTTGTTTTTAAATATATTTTTTTCTATTTTAAGTCAATTTTTTAGAAAATTGCCCCTCCTGCCTAAACGGGGGGAAATAGACCCCCCTCCCATACGATTTTTTTCTTGTCTTAACCCAGCCTACTTGCTCCAGCAGTTTGGTGCATCTTATACCGATCACCCTGTATATCAAAAGGATACGTCTTTATTTCGTTAGTTCACAATCTAATCTAATTTTCTATTATATATTTAAACAATACATTTTATCAAGAGCTACTTGATTGTTTTTAAAAGTAAATATATAAAGTATTTACGTGACAAGTGTTTTTCTGTGTTGCTTACAAATAATAACTATTGATTTTTCTTGTAATTAACTAACACTTTCTTTTATCGGTCCAGAAACATTTCCATAGATAACTTAAAAGTAATACAACTTCAATAAAAACTTTTATTTAAAATCACAGGGGTTCGTGAGACAATAAATCCGGAAGGACGGGCAATACCACCAGTAGTATGGGATCATTATTCGAACGGATGCAGCGTACGGCTGCTTAATCCTCAGACTTATCTTTCTGCCATTTTTTCAATGAATACATGTCTGCAGGAATTATTTCATTGCATGGTTGGATCCAACGCTTATCTTACTCCTCCAAACTCACAGGGTTTTGCTCCACATTACGATGACATCGAAGCTTTTGTTCTGCAAATTGAAGGGCGAAAACGATGGAAATTATATAATCCCCGAAATGAAAATGAGCAATTGCCACGATTTTCGTCCGAAAACTTTGCCCAAAATAAAATTGGCAAACCTATTTTGGAAAAGGTACTTATGCCGGGAGACATCCTCTATTTCCCACGAGGAACAATACATCAGGCGTGCACAGAGCCTGGATTCCATTCGTTACACATTACACTAAGTGTATATCAAAAGCAATCGTACGCTGATTTGTTTGAAAAATTGTTTCCCATGATTCTTCAACGTGCCATAACAGAGAACGTCGACTTCCGTAGAGGTCTACCGTTGAACGTGTGGCACAATGCTGGCATTGTTTATTCAGACGATTCAACACGGGAACGGAAAGACTTTGTTCGCAAATGTCGCGATCTTATTTCGAAAGCCTTACAAGAAATGCCAATTGACCAAGCTGTTGATCAATTAGCAAAGAAGTTCCAACATGAGGCACTTCCTCCAAATATAAATGATCAAGAGAGATCCAGAACAGTATTTGGCAGCAAGAATGTGGTTGACTCCAAAGGAATGTGCGTTAGTGACTATATTATAAACTCAATGACTAAAGTTCGTTTGTTGAGGGCAAATATTATGCGACTCGTCGAAGAGGATGACACTATTCGGATCTATTATTATGTGGACAATTCCAAGGAATACTGCGAGTATGAACCGAATTATATTGAAATAGAAAATGAGTGTGCAACCAGCGTCGAGGTTTTAATTAAGTCTTATCCAGAATATATTGCTGTTAATGAATTGCCTTTGGAAGATGACGAGGAAAAGAAGATAGGAATTGTTACAGCGCTTTGGGAACGGGGTTTGTTGATGTTTGAAAAACCTATCGGTTGATAGAATTAAAAGATCATGTTGTATTTCTTAAACAACTTTGTTTTAAAATATGCTTAATTAGTAAAAAAAAAAAAACTATGTGAACGACATTTATCTAAATTAAAAGCTTTTTATTTTTTTTTTTTTGTCGAAATCACAGTTCAAATTTTGAACCCACAGATATTCGAGTATCAAGTCGGGCAGATTCAAACAACGAGGTTTAAATATGTCTGTATTTTTTCAGCGGTTATATGATGGTTAAAAAAAATTGATCCATATCATAAACGCCGAATTTGAAAATGCCAAAAAAATAGATTTCTTTTTATCAGAAATCAACTCTGGAGTGGATATTTTCCCAGATTTACCTATCAGCAAAGGAAATTGGACAAAAAATTGCGCTAAAAAATAACATATTAAATACAACAACAACTAATCCCCTTCGCTTAAAAGTCCATATGCAAATTAAAATAAAATTTTGATTAAATTTTACCAGAAATTAAATGTTACGTTTCCACGTACAGATTCACCTCATTTGGGGCCAGTTTATAGCCTTTTTTATTTAAGATTAAGGGAACTTAAAAAGCAAATTCGGTTATTATTTAGATGTCCACATGAAGCTGACGATTCAATTAATAATTATTGACAAAAAATTCAAATTATATCAAAGATTGGGCTCAAATGAAATTTTTTTTGCAATAAATAGATAAGATCAGATTAAGATCTTTATTACAGTTTTTTAAAAGTTACAATAGATTTAAATAAAGAATTACAAGCATGGCATGAAAGCTGCCTGCCGGAATCATTGAATTAATTGAAGTAGTCACCGGGGAAATCGGCCACTAGTAGAGTATTTTTCCTAGCAACACTTTAAAAAAAATACTTAGAAATGCGTTTAATACTGTTTTTCAAGCGTAAAGTTCTTCGAAAATGTATGGCATAGCATATTTTTGGTTGCCCTATTCATTACAATCTGCACTGCTTATAGTTATACCGTACACCTAACTCAACTCAGCTCTACTCATCTGATATTTAAAGTGAAAAAAGCAGGAAATATAACAACATAATGTGTGTACTTACATTTTGGTAGGTAACAAAATTATCGGGTATACAGATAATGAGATAAAAAACAAATGCTTGTATGAGATGTATTGTTAATGATTTCCTCTAACGGCGTTTAAACATTTAGATGGAAGGCAACGTTAATTTTAACTACCTAAAAAATGTTTGTTCAAAATATTTTAGATGATGTTTAAAAACCGCTCGTGCCAAGTTTCGTAAAAATCAACCGAGTCGTTTTCGAAATATTTAGATTTTTTAAAAATCCAAAAAAAAAAAAATTGGAAATTTTTGTATAGGTACAATACTATTTGAATGTTTCATAAACAAAATTATCAAAATCAGCTACTAATTGCTTTTCGCGAAAAAACGAAAATAAAAAACAATGGGAGGTACTGGTTGTATTCGATATCATAGCACTTGTACCTCTTAACCCACATAATAACATTTTGATTATTTTTACCTTCCTAAATTTGTTGTCACCTCTTTGAGACTCAAAGTTTTTCTCTAAAAAATTGAGAAATTTCAAAATATCGACATTTAAAATTTTAGCAATTTTGAGTTCTGGACAACGTTTTTGGAAACAATATAGTACCATCGTACTCGGTATTTGTGCCCTTGCACTGATAGACGCTGATTACACGATTCTTTTTTTCGGTTGTTTCGTCTTTCGTTATTTTGACAGATATGGTGAGGGGTGTAGAAATGTAAGGGGAATGAAGTAACGAAAGCAGGAATGAAAATTTCAAGACTTTTTCTGGTTGAACATTTGACGTTCTGGTTTGACAACCGATTAGTGATGAGTGATGATGGCAATCGATGTAACCGGGATTTGTTATTCAAAGTAAAACATCGATCGATACATATTTCAGTATCGATTTTTTGATAAATTATATCGACCATACAAGAAAATAGAAACATGCAAACAAAATAGTTTGTTTAAATCAAATGCAAAGAGAGAAATTTCACAAAAATATTTGTTGTTTTCTATCAAGTTGTGTGTTCTTTCAATAAGAAAATTATCATGTGAAAGCATATTGTAATTTTTTTAATTTGTTATAATTTATTGAATTTGATGGATTTTAAAAAAATTGACAAAAGTTCATTAGGTACTATTTCATGGAAAGGGAATAAGGATAATTTCAATACCCAAAGGAGTTAGCAAAGAGTTCTGCAAAGAGGGTGCGTAACAACTAGTTATAAATCAGGTACAAATTCCAAATTATGTCAATATCTACTTTTTAACCACGACAATAAATGTTCACACCAAAGTTAGTCTAAAAATGTTTTTTTAATAAAACGAGTGTGACTCTTCCCAATTGGTTGAAAAAAAACCACAACACAGGTTGGCAAAGTCGACAATTCACATAGGTTTCAATACAAACAATCGATAACAAGCATGCAATTCACGTCTATTCTTCGCGCTTAGATAAGAAGTCGAAAATTCTCTGGGCTTTTGTAAAAGTACTTAGCTGTTATCGCATTAAACACGTTAACTGTTAAGGCGTGTTTTTTTTAATAAAATTTCCTTTGGGGATTGGGGAAAACATACGTGGTGTGGTAAAATCATTTTTCAGGCTATGGTGGTATATTTTATGAGTTACTGAAGAAGTAAATGTTTTAATAGCTTTTTGTTGGTGTGATTTACATGTAAGAACTTAGCTTAATATGAAAAATGTCTACATTTGTACAAAGAAGAAGCCTATGCTTTAGTAGCTTTAATTTTTTAACTTTCCAAAATGTTATCAAATCAATTATTTTATTAATTAAAATATTGAAGATTTAATGGAGGAAAGTAGTTTATAAATTTTGAAAGACACCAATATTATTTTACGTTTTAAATTAAAAACACGTTTTGATGTGAAATTTTAACATATTTGGTTCTTAAAATAGAAAAGGAAGAACTATTTCCTTTGTTTTCAAGTATCGATATCGAAAAATACCGATGTTTCGGTTCGATAAATGTGTGTTCCGATTTATCGCTGAGAATTTTTCAATATGGCTCATCCCTAAAATCAAAGCATTATGCGAGGAACTTTTAAACTTTAAACTATAAGTTTTAACATTGCTTTTCATTGCTAAATAGGGTATACATTTGAACAAGAAGTGATTAAACCCCTTTTTTAATTATTATTAATGTTTATTTTCCAATAAATCCACCGCGGAGATTCTGAATGTCAAAATAACGAAACAAGTCTCACGAATGTAAAAAAGAATCGTGTAATCACGAGGATACGTACCTGTCAAAAAGACGAATAACGAAACGAACGAAAAAAAGAATCGTGTAATCAGGCTCATACTGCTGTTTACTGTTGACGGTGCTGATGCTGTTGCTGGTTTAATCTGTTTCACGCTTTGCCACTGTAACAGATTATAGAGCTCCCTTCTTTTTTCGCAAAATTTCTCTACTATTGGGCTTTTCCAGAATCTGACTCTGTCTTTTCTCTTTCTAATTTTGACAGTTCTTTAATCGAAAAGAAGCTCTAGATGGGGGGAAAACAACAATACAAACAAATAGAAACACACACCGATACTGTTCGCGTCTTTGATAGTGTGTTTGTTTTCCCCCCATCTAGAGTTTTTGACGTTTGGTGGAAGTTCTCAATTAGTGCAAGATGTGGTGAACGATTTGCTCAAAGCTTTTCATACATACCGCTGCAAATTTGTGGACATGCCACTTTTATGATTGAGGAAAATTAAAAATTAAAAATGTGATTGATCAACCATACGAAATAGGTTGAACAAAAAAATTTAATCCATTTGGAAAGAATATCAATACAAAGAACGATGAAAGTTCACTTTAGTTAACTTAATTGACAAAAAGAACGTACTGCATACTACTTGATTCGCTACTTGCTTCTCAACTGGCTTGGAAAACGGCAAGCGAGTAGACGAGCAAGTTGCTTCGTTTTATATGTGTTAGTAAAAAATTGAAAGTGTATTGCAACGTGTTTGCCAGTACTTGCTTGTGTGTCCTCAAGGTAAGCTAATGTAATTGGATTGGGAACAACAAAAAGTTGTCAAATTAACATGAAAAGTGTAGGAAGGCCTCGCTCAGTTTTTTACTCCGTCTGCTCGGTTGTTTAATTCTGAGCTCACGGAGCACGCTCGCTCTGAACGAAAAAATAAACACAAACTCCAAGCTCTGAGCGCTCTGAACAAAGAAACTGAATATGAAGAAATGAATCCTTCGTACGTTTCACCCTCCAAAACCCATTTGCTTACATTGTTGTATTTGTAATTTAATTTTGTGTCGATGAATAGATGTGAAATCCAACAACAATATAGCAGGGTGGTGTGAAGATAAGTACTGTGAATGTGTAAGTTGTGAAGATAAATACTGTGAATGTATGAGTTTTATACCGCCATTTTTACACATACCTTCTCATTTCTTATCTGATAGAGCTTGTAGGCAAACTCAAATGACAGCCGAGGATTCATTTCTTCATATTCAGTTTCTTTGGCTCTGAACTCAAAAAGAAACACGACATTTTTGTTTGACAGTTCGGGCTCAGCTCTGAACTACCCTCAACTAAAAAAGAAAAACGCCGAAGAAGCAATTTTGCCTTTGACATTTGTGTTTTGTTTTTTCGAATGTAATTAATAAATTGTAGGTGCCAAAAAGAAGTGTTGGTGGATTTAAGCAAAAATTAACAATAAATTAATTCTTTTAATTGTTTTAACTTCATAACCAAAGATACTGAATTATAAAGATATGAACCCTCGGCTGTCATTCCGGTTTACCTACAAGCTACAGCAATGTCCCCTTTCACACAGGGCAACTGAGTTGCCGGCAACAATTAGTTCATAGGCGAGAAGGGCAGGAAGAAAGAGGGGGAAATGAAATCTCCCCGGTCAACAAATTCAGGAAACTTTTTTGACGTTTCTCTTCACACTACGTTTGTGTGCGTTCAACCAAGGTAGTTCAAAAGGAAAATAAAGAAAATCTCCGGGTTTTTGTTGTTTGCGTGTGAAAGGTACAGGAGATTGTTAAGGAGATTTAAAGAAAACGTCAAAAAAATCACCAGCAACTAGTATCTTCGTGTGAAATGGGACAATCAGCTGACTCATAAGCTTTTTTTATCTTAAGGCTGTTTCACAATGCGACGAGAAAACGAGACGTCAGCGTGACTCGATCTCTTCGCAGTTTCTCTCTCTCTTACAAAAGAATTTTAAACAGTGAAATAATACATAATCAAGCATTTCTCGTCGTCTCGTCACGTCGAAAAGTTCGAAAAATTGAAAAAAAAAAGGCAACGTGACGACGAGAAATACTTTATTATGTATTATTTCGCTGTTTGAAATTCGTTTTAAAGAGAGAACAACTGTGAAGAGATCTCGTCACGCTGATGTCTCGCTTTCTCGTCGCATTGTGAAACAGCCTTGATTAAAAAAAAAACATGTGTTTTATACAACAACAATTTGGTATAATTCTGTAGTGGTGTTGTATTAAACACGGACTTTTTTTAAGCAAAGATAAAAAAGCACTAAAGAACACGACTATAGTGATTAATGAGAGTATCTGAACAGGCGTGACGCAAATCTTAAAAATTTCTTCGGTCTTCGCATATTCATTCCGAATGCTTCGCCTGGTTTGGGACAGTTGTTTGGGAAAGGTACTAAAACGTATATGGATATAAATCCGAACGCGACCACAGTACTTTTTGTTTGTTTCTGTACCCTGTGCGTCGGGTCGGTAAGGCAGAACAAATCATATGTTTTTTGACATTCTAAAATCTTCACTTTCACATCTTTTTTCGTCCACAGTTCCTTAAATTGAATTAAAAATTTATTTGTTTTCGATTATTTAAAAATGTTTATCACTAATGTTTTAATGAAAAGAGTCAAAAGCAAGTAAGTAAATATACGGATAGAACAATCGCTAAATTCAAATACCATTGCCATTTATCACTACTTTTAGGAAGCTCATGGTTCTCATGGAAAGTGTTGTAAGTGGTCATCAGTTTAACATCATTCGGGAGCGTTTGGCTGATAAAATTGAAATAATTCGATTCGATCCATACAGTAAGTAAAATTTTAATTAATTTATTGTATACAAATAATATTAAACACTTGTTTACTGAACTGCTAACGTAAAACGCAGTTCAAAGAGATTCTGTTTACAGAGAGCGGCGAAAGATTCGCAGTGCTTAGGGGACTTGGATTTGTTGGGGTTTTGATCGAATGTTTCATAATAACTTATAGAAAATGTTGAAATAAAGAAAAGAAATGATGTGAAAACGCATAACAGCTTTGTTATAAAAGTTAGCGTTAATTGTTTTTATTTTGGCGAAATTATTAAATGTATTATGTACATATACTATGTACATAAAATAGAGTGGTAGGTAATCTTTTTGCATTATTATGGTTTGTGTGTTTGGTGTGGTGTGGTGACGAAGAAGCAGGGTTGATAGTAGTATTATTAGGAATAGTGGTAGGTAATCTTTCTGCATTTTATGGTTTGTGTGTTTGGAGTGGTGACGGAGAAGCAGGGTTGATGGTAGTCTTATTAGGAATATATTTTAAGGTTTCTCTCTTGAAGTGTGTTTTTGGATTAAGTTATGATTTTATTAACAATTACAATGCTTTCTGTATACGCATTATGTGTCTGCTTTGCTCTCTATAAAAGAATATAAAATTAACATAATTTAAATCAGTCATGAAGCACGAAAACTGAACGAAAATCCAATTAAAAAGGGAGCAAAAATTTTCTATTTTGCGTCATATGTATGTACCTTGCTAGAATTTATGAACGATTGCGCTTGTTCTACTGAATACCTAGATGCTTTTCAAGTTCCAACATGGTGGTTATCCTAAATGAAACGGCAGAGTTGTTCTAGAACTGGCTTATATTATAAGTAGTGTCGTATAATGCCGAACCGGTGTATCGTTAAAAACAAGTGAGAATTTAATAGAAATTAGATGAAATTGATTTCCTTCCAAGGTTTACGAAAATTTTCCAGGTTCAAAACTGACTTAGGGCAACTTGCACAGAACGAACGGATAAATATATAAATCTGAGGATAACTATCCCAGTTTAAATAAATAAATAAAAAATTCTCGTTTTTAAATTGCACGAACGGCTATATGTATGTATGTAAATAACAAGCGGATAAGAATATTTTTTCAGACTCACCAACACAACAAACACAAAACACATTGAAAAATAAATAAACTCTAACGCTTTGACTTGCTTTCTCGTAAGAAATTCTAAAATTTGACGTGGGAGCAATTCAGAGTTTAAATATTTATCCAGAGAACGAGGAGAAGATAACTTTTTAAATTGAGATAGAGAAAAAATATTTGCTACAACATGATATGATACAAATCAATCAGATAGCTTTAATTATTCATAAATCAGGAGTAACTGCTGTCAAAAAAAATTCTGTGCAAGTGGCCCTTAAAGTAATAAATAGTTTTAGGGCTCTCCCAAACCAACTCGATTAATCGCCGCAACAAAAGAAAACAACAATAACAACACGAGATTGTCAAACAAAACAACACTTTGTTGTTATTGTTTTCTAATGTCGCGGCGTTTAATCGCGTTGGTTTGGGAGAGCCTTTATATTAAAAAAAAACTGTTTGGTATTGGAATGACATTTTTTTTCTTCTTAAAAAAGATGAGAAATTTGCTTCTGATTTTATTTTCCGAATCGTTCCTGTGTTCGCACGCATTACAATATTATGATGTTACCTTTTTTTTTTCAAAAGCAGAAACCATATTATTTTATGTTATTTAGTTTAATTCTATATTTTCAATCAAGTGTATTTCAATGAATAGTTTTTGAAAAATTACTCAACTAAAAATTAATAAAAACACTGCAAACGAGAACTTATGTAAAACGTTACATTTTTAAATAAATCCGTTTGACATTTTTTTTTAAATTTTGAGTCGAATTTTTTTTTCAGAAGTGTTCATTAACCCAACTTATTTAAAAATAAAATTTTAGAAAAAATTTATCTTTAAAATAAGTTATATGTAATTTTGAAATATTTTCACTCAAATTTGTTTACTTAACGGATTAATAGTCTTCTCAATCCCATACGATTTTTTCTTGTTCCAACCAATGCAACCTTCAGGCTTTTTTGATGTACATATTTCATCCTGTATATGTGTTGAGTAGTAGGCCGTGGCGTAATGGGGTCAATACCAGCCGCTTCCACCTTAAGTTTTTTTTGGAGCTACTACCTCTTGCGAGGAAGTGACAAATCCTCCAAGAGTATCTCTTGTCTTAGAAAAGTGCCGCTCACCTTAGCCGTTCGGATTCGGAAATAAACTGTAGATCCCCTCCCTTCCTGCAGACTCGCACACAGGAATGGTTGAGAGTTGTAAGTCGCTAGGCCCTGGTTCTTTATGAGCCGTTTGTGCCACCAAATTTATTTTATTTATTTATATGTGTACAAAAATACTCAATTTTTTTACAAAACTAGTTTCATCAAGATGCAAAACACTTCTGAAAAAAAGAAAATATATGAACTTAACAACAAAAAAAACAGATTGTCATGAAAAACAGCATTTATTAAATTATTATTAGAACGAAGTTCTTTAGTTTAAATAAAAACAACGCTGTATCTTCCAGCAAGCACACGAAAGTACTGGACCCAGATTGCGTTAGAAAATTCAATTCGGTCATCGTTTCGGCAATACCTGTCTCTATTACATGTATTGCAATATATAGTCAAAACGATGACGTTCAATCAAATCATCTTACGCGATCTGGGCCCTAATAACAGCCATGGTATGATATTGCACACGTAGTTATCCTACCTCACGCAAATTGTCTGCGATTGAAATAATTAACTTTACATTTGTGTTCTTGTTTCTGTCTTTTTTTGCGCGTTTTTGCACGAGAGGAAAAATCAACTCTGAATATCATTCCATGTGTTTTTTATAGCATGATAGCCAAAAACTACACGTAAAAAATTATACATAATTTTTAGTGTTGCCAATACAAAACCAATTGTAATTGTAGCTTTGTCAGTTTCCTTTCATTCCTTAACCTTTTTTTTATAATGTATGCAAAAATGAAAAAAAAAAAAAACTGTTCAAAATGTTCATGAAATCTTGATACTTAACTAATAAAAACATTCTGTGCTTTGTTAGGATGAAAAAGATACTAAAAATTTTCATTTCAAAGTATACTAATAATAATGATTTTTGGATTCGGAAGGTTGGATTGGGGATTTCGTACCCAACCGTTTTTTTCTCCAAACGAAGCTCTATATAACAATTTATAAATAAAAATTCTGATTTTCGATTTCTGCAACGACCCAAAAAAAGTGCATCAAAAGTGTTAATTTTTCAGAAATTTGAATAAGTGAGGATAACCTTTTCACCGCATTGCAACGACTTCGACAAATGATTGATTATCATTTAGATTAAGATTAATTTTAATTTTAATTATACGCCAAAAATTGGTTATTAAAAAAGTTGCCATGGTTCAGAAATATTTTCACATACTAAATATTGTCTCCCTTGGGACTTATCTAATGTTCAATCATGAAGTACGTTTTGTTTTTTTAATTTAATTGATCCTTATCCCATTAAAGAACAAACTATAAGAAATCGATTTTAGTTGCACTAAAGCAACGTGATATGAAGCCATTCAAATGATAGGACTAAGCTCCTAGAATGGTTCTTTTTCAAAGCTAGAAGTCGCAATGATGACACTGTTCAAAGTCGTTAACACATTATCCAATTACTATACAAGATTTTAAGTTTTCACTTTTTCTGAGAATTTTGTCAAGAAGAACAATTTTACATAACAATAAGTAAAATAAAATATGATACCTACTGGATAATGTCATTTAACATAGAACATATCGTAACTTATTATTAAATTTAAATTATTATTTAACAAGTAGTCATGTACACAAAACATACCTTCAATAAATTCCAAATTAATATTAGGTACCTTCTATTCTATCTGCGTTACTTAATTCCAATTAAATAACCCATATAAATAAACGTAAACAAATATCAATCACGCTTATGAAGTATACACAACAATCGGAGCTTCTTTTCTCTTTTTCCAATATTTGAAAGGAAACACTTTACATTTCGCCTCAAGAGAAATTTATCCTAAACTCTTCTGGTTGTTGATTTATGTGAACCAAAAGGGAGCTAGGAGACATGATCTCTCTAGAAAAAACAGGAACTAAAAAAAAAAAACCGAAAAGCTTAAAATCTAAATAGAAATATAATATATGTACATATTATGTATGTACCACTTTCATTATAATATGGAGAATACTCGCATAGTATTGTTTCGGAGTGACCAGACCCCATAAAAACAGATATTATATAAAATAAATAAATTTGATGGCACAACAGCTCATGAAGAACTAGGGCCTAGTGACTTACAACTCTCAACCATTCCTGTGTGCGTGTCAGCAGGAATGGAGGGGACCTACAGTTTATTGCCGAATCCGAACGGCTAACGAGTGGCATTTTTCTGTGACAGGAGATACTCTTGGAGGATTTGTCAATTCCTCCAAGCCGTGGCGTGATGGTTAGTGCGATGGACTGTCATGTCGGAGGTCTGGGTTCGATCCCCAACCTCGCCACCTAATAATTTTTAAAAATAGAACGGCTACTGCCTCTTGCGAGGAATTGACTAAACCTCCAAGAGTATCTCTTGTCATAGAAAAGTGCCGCTAACAGTAGCCGTTCGGATTCGGCAATGAACTGTTCGTCCCCACTCCACTGATACGAGCTCCTATTGCGGACAGCTCCCTTAAGCGGACGATCCCCTTAAGCGGACAAATTCTCACGACCGTGGATCTTGGATCTAAATTCAATACATTTTATGATCCCTTTCACCAGTGAAATCTTCTTAGCCGGACAGCGACGGTCGCAACACTTTTGTCCGTCTAAGGGAGTTGCCCGTCCAAGGGAAAAAATAACAAATAGTTATTTAGGGAAATGTATAGTATATAGTGGCATCATGAAAAATTTTTGCACCTACAGGCCATGAAATTCATTCTAACTACAAATGAACATGAAGATACAAGAAACCACATTCAAAAACGGACTACAGCCGCAGAAATAAAATACGTTATGCATTTTATCACAGACAGTGATGGGGGCACGTTTTTAATGCAAAAAAAAAGATATGTAAAAGTATTTCTGAAATTTACATGATAAAAAAAGTTTTTGTTCGGCTAAGGGAATAATATTTAACATATCACGGCTAATATTTTTGTCCGCGTCCGGGTAAGGGAGTGTCCGCTTAAGGTATCATAAAATGTATTAGATCCAAGATCCACGGTCGTGAGAATTTGTCCGCTTAAGGGAGCTGTCCGCAATAGGGGCTTTCACTGTATCCATTTAATTGTACTTTATGAATCTAAAATTTTCACGAATCATTTATATTAATATGTATGTATATATGAATATGAATATGAATATGAATATGAATATGAATATGAATATGAATATGAATATGAATATGAATATGAATATGAATATGAATATGAATATGAATATGAATATGAATATGAATATGAATATGAATATGAATATGAATATGAATATGAATATGAATATGAATATGAATATGAATATGAATATGAATATGAATATGAATATGAATATGAATATGAATATGAATATGAATATGAATATGAATATGAATATGAATATGAATATGAATATGAATATGAATATGAATATGAATATGAATATGAATATGAATATGAATATGAATATGAATATGAATATGAATATGAATATGAATATGAATATGAATATGAATATGAATATGAATATGAATATGAATATGAATATGAATATGAATATGAATATGAATATGAATATGAATATGAATATGAATATGAATATGAATATGAATATGAATATGAATATGAATATGAATATGAATATGAATATGAATATGAATATGAATATGAATATGAATATGAATATGAATATGAATATGAATATGAATATGAATATGAATATGAATATGAATCAATTCTAAGAATTTCATGTTTTTAGAACAAAGCCTTAAAAAAATTAAAATTAAAATCTTTCAAAAATCCAAAAAAATTTAACAAATATTGTCATTTCCATGGTTATCAAAATAAAAAATTGCCTTTTATAAGCCTGGACTTTATAGCTTTCTATTAGTTCAAGAATATATAGAATCTGTTTAGTAGTTTCAGAGATTACATGGTACATATAAACAAACAAACTTTACCTCTTTATAATAAAGTGTTAGTACCTAATTGAATATAATTATTTGCATTTAAAAAAATTAATAATTACTCGTATTCTGGTCATACTAATTTATGGAGAAAAACTCTCACAATATTGCATTACCTTTTGTAACAGAAAATCAATGGGCATGTTGAAAGCTTAGAACACAACAGCTCGCTTCTACCACTAACCTCTATATTCTGGCGGGCGGTAGGAAAAGAAGGCAGAGGGTTGTAAATGCGATTACTTACCCCTCGCGTGTATTTGAAACCTTACGAAGCCCGTCAGCTACAACGTCATCATCGTCAGCAGTTAATGGTTTTGTAGTCCATGATGGTTGGCCCCACAGACACTCTGAAGCTTTTGCCTTTTGTTTAGTTTATCACCGTCGTTCGTTCGCAGCGCAAGTTCTAGCGGAAAAAAAACCTAAGAGCTGAGGTTGGTTGGCTGTATCCACCACCTCCGCCTCAGTAGTGCGTTTTTGTTTTTTATCTTATTTCCATAAAATTAAACAAATAATCCCAAAAAAAAAAAATTGAATCTCGAAAGTGGCGCAACATTGAATTAAGAACCATTGTTGGTTTTTGAAAAGAAAAAATTCCCTATTTTGCGAATTTTCGTCGCCGCGAAGTTAACATATCGTGAGCAAATTACTAAAAAAAAATTTTAAATATATTTTTTTTTTCATCTCAAAAGAATTTACATGATTATTATTAATTGTAAATCAAATGCAAGTCCCATACAGTAGTGAAACAGTGAAAAAAAGTATTCCCAAAGTGCAAAATAAATATCAAGGTGTGTACAAAGTATACAGTGTTAGCCATTGGCATAGGGTTGGGTTTCGTTTTGTATGTTTTTTAGGGACGTCGTATAATAATTTAAAAAAAATATATAAAAAGCAATTCTAAGCTTTAAAATGACCATCGTTTCAAAATCTGGGATACCAACTGTGTTTTTTTTATATAGGTCATTTTTTATTAGGCATGTAGGTATATATTCTGAAAATGGTCAAGAAGCTGTTCCCGCAATATCTTTTTACGAAATTTCTAGTACCTTTTTGAATAATGAATGCATTTCCTCTAGCTGATGACCACGAAAAAAAAAATAAGTAAAATTTCAACATCACTTCTGGGACTTCTGGGAGGAACAAGGATAATCTCAAAAATCAATGCGCAAGATTTCTCTTTTGAGATTATTTATTTTTTTGTTATGATTTTTTTTTTTAACTTATGATAACATTGAGAGAGAGAGAGAGAGAGAGTATTAGCTATTATTTCTCTTTTAAGTGTGTTTTTTGACTGCGAAGAGTCAAGGCGAATTGTTTCGAAAATGTTTACAAAATAAATAAAAAAAATAAACCTAAGTATATATGTAGATATTTCTGGTAGGTACATAATCATAACATTTTTAAGATTCCGTCTTCACCTGTTCAAATATAATTGCGCTTTATTCCAGGAGAAAAAGATACAACAGAGGCAAGTGTTAGTCAGAGTTAGTAGGGAAAAGTTAATTGCAATAGATTATTTTGAATTTTTTTAGTTCCTACATAATATTAACTAATGTTTGTATACCTGGGGCTTGTAACACAACGTGACAAGTTAACAAGTCTTAATCCACTTGTTCAACTATACTTGTCCGAATGATTCGCTTTGTGTTACTGGATTTTTGACAAGTTTGTCGCTTTCCACTCGTCCTACAAGTACTTGTCACGTTGTGTTACAGGTCCCTGGTTACATTAAGGCTTTAAAGAAATATTTCCTGAACAGGAAGTTGAGTATATTAATCTAAAATGTGAATGTGCTAAACTTATTTATCATTTTCCAATCTTAGTTTTTGATTACAAACCATAGTTTCTATAGCAGAAGTTTTTTTCTTTCAACAAAAAATGTTATCAATCTTACTTATACACTGCCGAAAATTATTATCTAATAACATCAACTAAATTGTATCGACTTTTAGCTGCAATCGGAAGTGATACTTGCCACTCAAATAAAGTAGTTTAGGCCCTCTATGACCATCTATATTAGACTCACTATTGACAGGTAAATGTATTTGCCATATGGTAGCTAACAAGTAAAGCAATTTCGTGTCAACTGAAACTAATTCGACACCTCTTATTTATTTATCAAAGCATTTATGAAGATAAGAGATTCATCAATCTATTCTGGAGGATTAATTTGAAATGTGAAAGTTGTCGTTTTGTTTTAAATATGTTTACATACATAAAATCCCGTCTGCTGTGACATTTATGAACACTTGTTTTCAAAGAAGTAGGTAATCCAAAAAATGTTCTGTGGAATTAAGTTTCTAAAGTTGTGTTTTGTGTAAATTTCTTTAGATTAAAAGTTAACATGTTCTACAAACCTTTTTGCATGTTTTTTTTTCTGTTTGCTGTAGTTTTGATTCGAAGAAATTGGAGATTTATTTTTTTTTTAATTCAAAAGAGAAGTGATGTCCCTAGTACAACATTTTTACGTTTAGTAGGATTAGGTAAGTGATTTTATGATATTTTTGTTTGTTCCTCCAATTATATGTAAAGATGTGTTTTTTTTTTTGTTTTGTGTTAAATTTTAAATAGAATGTATATAAATATTTGAACAAAAGCATATGGTGAGGTTTAAAATCATATACATAATTTACATATTTTTTTTTAATTTTTTGTTGTAGACCTGGGGCCTATTTCACCAAACACTTTTCACTTTGCAACTTTGCAAAAAAATAATTTCCACTTTTTCAATTTTTCAGACTTTTTTTGAAAAGTGAAAAGTAAAAGTGTTTCACCAATTTAAAAAAGAACACAAAAGTTGTTGGAAGTGACTTAAACCCATATTACTTTGACTGTCTAATTGTAGTTTATTTCCAATTTAAAAAGAAACTCTCTCTTTTTTCCAACAATTATTTCTGATATCAAACATAATTCTTAACTTAACTACTCTTTGGTCACTATTATTTACTTTTTCGTTCTCAAAATGGTTATTTTTTGTTTTATTATTATTTTCCGACAACTTTTCATAAAAAACGCTTATTTGCAAATGAAAATTTCTCTTTTTGCATATTACTGAAAAACTTTTCAAAACTCTAAGGGTTTGTTTCACAATGTCTGATTAAAGTTTCTGTTAAGCTACACGGAACTTATTTGGCAAATAAAAACCTCATTTACGTTTCACAATATCTGAATAGCTCTAAGTGGCACTTAAAGTTCTGAATATTTTACAGGCCGGTTGAGGTTCCGATTAAAAAATTAAACTGGCATTTAAAATATCTACAGCTGCTGTCAGTGCGACTCACACAACAAATACATCAATAGTTTGGACTAGTGACGGATATTTGTATGCGTTAACCCAATTACTTAAATACTTACTTCCCGACAAAAATTCCACCCCTTTAACACCATAAAAATGCAATTTCAAAACCCACTAAAGTATTTTAAATCACTCACATTCACATATCAACACAAAATTTTTAACTGCATTTTATCAAATTGCAGTAAGGGGCCTTAAAACACCATAGTAATGTTGTTTGTAACCAGTTCTGGGTCCAAAAAGTTTAATTATAACACTTTAAAATTCACAACTTGAGAATAAATTAATAATTATTTGATTGATTATTTTCAATCAGTCAAATTCTTTGGAAAACTGGAATAACTGACAACTAGCTAAGTGGCACATAAATTTATGATTGTGAGACGCAAAGTTTTTTAATGAGAGGATTTAAGTTGTGGATAATTTATGTGTCGGATAGTTATAGGGAACTTTAATCAGACATTGTGAAACAAACCCTAAATATAATTTGCAAAGTTTATTTGTTTGGTGAAACGAAAAGTACAATATTTTTTTCAAATTAACAAAACTTTTCACTTTGCAGAAAAGAACTTTTCACTTTGCAAATTTGCGTTTGGTGAAACGTAATTTGCAAAGAGTAAAACTTTTCATTTCAATAATTTCAAGAGAAAACGTTAATATCTACTGTAGTTTTTCATTGCAATCCCAAAAATATCTTCTCAAACTCCAAAATTGATATTTTGAAAACATGTTGGCATAGCTATCTTCATATTTCAGTAGTATCGGTGATGATTCACATACATGGACTTTGAGTTCACTGAACAGAGATATTTTCGATTTTACATGAAAGCATGCATGTACCTGTGGGGGAACGCAGATCAAATCTCAATTAAAAAGATCGCATCTGTTATCTTGAGAACTCATCCAGAACGCATATTTTGAATTGAAAAATGACCAATCTTTGCGCAATAGGTTTGTTCGTTGAGCCCTTAAGTCACCCTCGTGTCAACTCACCCTGACAAAAAATTGTCTGTTCTTTTGAGACCTCGGGTCGCCCTGAAGTTGATCTAGGTTTTTTGTTTGGGCGAGTTGATGTAACGAATAAACTGCCAAAGTGACATAAGTTGTGAAGCATTTATTTTATTTAATATTCGTAATTGTTTATTTTTGAAATGGAAATTAGTAGATAAAATAGTATAGGTACACTAATTAATTAAAAATGAATAGGAAAAGAAAATGGAAACGTTTGAAGTTGTTTCTATTCATTTTAAGAAGCCGAAGGGTAATTTTTGAGAATCGAAAAACCCAGTTTTTTGACAATTCTTGGAGTTGTCAAGAAAACCTTAGACAGCCCCGTAGCAAGGTAGGGGCTAGGGAAGGCTTTGCCCCCCAAAGCGTTGTTCTAGAATATGAAATTAATACTAGCGGAAGAAGGAAAAAAATTTAAAAAAAAAACAGTCGGAAGAGAAGTAATAAAGAACACTATTTGCATGGTTTATTACTTCTGTTTTGCTATATTAAACTCATTCGCCAAAAGTTTGTTATGAAATATTTTTGGCGTCAAGCAAATGTTTTTTTGTGAGTGGGTATAATTAAATCGGTGAGTGGAAGAACAGTACAAGTACAAAAAGTAACTTTTGAGAAAAACACAAATAACAGTTTTACAGAAAAACAATAACTTTTTTTTGTATAAAAATGCATAAGGGATTTGAAGTTTCTATTTCTTGAGGTCTTTAAGGCAGAATTTTAAATAAAGTTGCAATACGGAAAGGAAATATCAAGAGATTGATTTAATCCGTGGTTCAGGAATTTTAAATCACAGCTTTTGTTTCAGACCATGCCTATTATCACATACTTGAACCTTGAATCATCGTTGAATTTTAGTCAATCCACTGAAATGGCGAGTAACATTTTCTGAATAAATCATCATTAATTTAAAATTAAAATTTATGTATTTATTATCCTGGAGCATCATTCGTTTTTGTTTTTTTTACGATCCTATTATGGTAGTGAAACTCCATGGTTTCTCAAGATATGCATATACATATTGCATTGTTCTCTTAAATGTGTGCATTTTTTTCATTTAGAGGAACTGGTTCTTGATAAGATCTTTCAGTTGGAAACTGCAAATTTACTTTTGGTTAAGTTAATTGAAAACCAGGTAATATACGGCCTCTTATGAAATCGATTGTTGTAAAATAACCAAGAGATTCACTGCAATATTCGAACTGGTTGTAATGTACTACGGTTTATCAACAAATTTGCTTGTCTTTCTAAATAAACTGGGCCACCAGTTTTCAAAATCTATGATATCCCTGTAATTAAATTCTGTAAGAAGATGACAACGATTAAGTGAAAGAACATTATTAGTACCCGATGTTCATCCACTAATTCACCGATTATGGTAGCCTTGTTTTGCATGAATTCGACTTTTGAATGTACCATCTGCTAATTTTGCTTATTATATTGCTTTCATACTCAGATCATTTTGGCAATTTCAGATCGAAATTAAATTTTTGGTGCTTTTACTGTTCTTTCACTCACCGATTCAATTACTCTATGGCAATTTTTTTATAAATAGAAAAATTTAGTAAAATTTTACACAAGTATTTATAAATGGGCGTTCATGCAAACGTCCGGAAGAAATTTACATTTTTCTGCATCGCGGAAATCTCGTTACATGGATACCCCCGGTATGTCTAGAGTCACTTTCACTTCCTAGGAACCTACAAGTTTATTTTCTATGAAAGTAAAGTATGCTTATGTGTATGGCTTTGGTTAAAGAAGGCACCTTTTAAAAGAATATGTGTGGTTTATAAAGCCACCTTGAACCCTATGGTCCGCATAACTAGAACCTATTTGTATAAACAGTTTTGTTATAAGTTGGCATTATTTTATTTATGTCGAATTCCTTTTAATAAAAAAATCGATTTGTTTAGAAGAAAAAATCGATTTTTCTGGACAAATTCCTTGTATTGAAAGAAAAAATGGAGTCTGTTTAGAAAAAAAAATCGATTATTTTTGGTAAAAGGAATTCGACATTAGATTTTTTTCGATTTTAATTTTATTTTAATTATTCGTCGAGATTTTTATACAGTCGAGCTATTTGTTATTCAAAATGATATCATGATCTCAATTTTGTATGCTTAGAAAAAAGAATATATTTTTTTAAGAACCTTGGAAAACAATTTTCAAAAATATTTAATTCTTATTCAAAGGCGGCCCGATAAAAACAAAAAGCATTAAAACTAAGGTACTTAAATGGAAATGCGGCCTATTTTCATAGGAAGACAGTTCAAATCACAGACTATAGGCATAGGTGATTTGAAATAGAGTTTTAAAAAATGATCCATCATGCTATGTTATTTGTACGAAAGAAAAATTTATTTAGATGCTTTTCGAGTTATACACTGCGTTTCATTCGTTTATATACATTTTCTTTTCAATAAAATGTTTACGATTTTTCTGTAACCTTTTACATACCTATACATAATTAGGATAAATAGTTGAGGACTGTCATCGATTTGACAAAAACAAAAGGAAGTTATCTAACCGTAGACGAAAAGGCGTCGATTTTATGACTAATAATTTCTTAGGACAATTAAAAACTTTTCCTGTAGCGTTAAATCCACACAATATACTCAACAAAGTGTTTTATAAAATTGTTCCTTATAACCAACCATAGGATAATTAGAAATTTTAGAGTTTATTGATAACAGACTTAAGCGAATGAAACGCAGTTCATATTAACTAATATATATTTGATTTTCGCTTTGCACAAAAATTTACATTAGAGTTGAATTCTTATCCATTGTGTGTGATGTGGCACAGAATTAAAGTTTTATAATTTTATTTGCTTAACATTTTTTTTGATTTCAATAATAAAAAAAATTCTCCAATCAAACCACTCCAGAACATAAAGAAAGCAGAACTGGAGCTTAAAATAACACAAACATTTCTCTATAAGTTTATTTTCTTTCAATGCCTCCTCACAACATATTGGAGTGACTCCTAGTATTTTTAATCTCCTTCAAAATGAAAAGTGAATGCTGACTGCTTCCTTGTCAATGACATCCTTTCAAATAAAATAGGATAGAGCCAGATGTCCAAAGAAGTAATTTCCAAGATTAAATTGGCTGTTGAGAGAAAAATTTAAGCTGTAGGAAATACGTTGAGAATTTAGGGAAGGGCTGGATGATGAAAATCGTTTTAAATACTTTAAAGCTTAAATGGAAATTAGATTTGTATAGCTTACTTAAATGAGTACCTAACCTACATAATATACTGTACACTGTACGATCAAAATAAAATCAGAATCTTATGGGCTTTTCCGTTTTCAATAAAAATTACTTTTTTGTTGAGGTCTAAGTCATAAGGGTCTTAGTCATAAAGCTAATTTATTCAATTTTTGCAAGTATTGAAATTTAAAAAAACTCGATTTTTCGGCAGATTTCCCTTTCTTGTACTAACTGCCTGAACAGAATAGAATGACGGAACTGAAAGAGCTGTCAAAAAGTGTCGTACGTTATTTTTTTTTACATGTCCATAATAGAGCTGTACAGCTTTGAATGTATTTTGAAGAAAAACAAAAGAATATTCTTGTGTACAAGCTCAGAATTCACATTTTTTGTTTCCAATAATATTCCTTTTAATAAATAATATAATTTTTGTCGCGATACAAATAACCACAATATTTTTTTCCGACCCAAAAAGTTGTTTTTTTTTTTCATACAATTTGAAACGTCAAAAGTGCCGTACGTGAAAAGTTAAAAGTTGGTGAACTCTTCCGTCTGCGGCTGCAGCTCCATATGCGGCTACGTTACGTTGTGTTCGCAACATTGAATTTGCGTGTATTCAATATTTTGATAGCTACTCCACCTCCGGCTCCAGTTCCGTCTCCGTCACCATTGTTTGAAAAAATAGATTTTATTTTTTAAATTTATTTTAGTTGTGAAAATTATGTTCAAATAAATAGGGTGAGTCGGTGTAATATGCCACACTTAACAGTTAACAATTAAAATTTAAGATTTTGATTCGATCACTATGTTATATTATTTTATTTATTAAAACATTTAAGACAAACATGTCTTTAATCCTTTTATAATCCATTGCAAATAAAGTTTTAAAAATCGTTAAAAAGTGGCATTTTACCAACATATGCCACTTCTGAAGGCGTAAAATGCCAGTAAAAATTAATTGTTAAATTTAACCCTCCTTTATTTTACATACAGCTTTAGCCAAGCATTCTTCTGTCCAAGATTCTCTTTGGGTCTTTCTTTGATATTTTCTAGGCAGTGTTTCTGTAAAGCTGTCACGTGATGGTTAGTGCGATGGACTGTCATGCCGGTGGTCAAGGTTCGATCCCCAGCCTCGCCACCTAATAATTTTTAAATTAAAACGGCTACTGCCTCTTTCGAGGGATTGACAAAGCCGTTCGGATTCGGCAATAAACTGTAGCTCACCTTCATTCCTGCTGACACGCACACGTGAATAGTTGAGAGTTGTTAGTCACTAGGCCCTAGTTCTTCATGAGCTGTTGTGCCATCATATTTATTTTTTTTTATTTTATGTTTCTGTAAGAAACTAAAATCAGAGAGGGTAATATGCCACTTAAGTGGATAAAATTCCAGTTCATGCAAAACGTCAAAAAATATAAAAACATCCCAGAACGAAAACTAATGGAATAGATCACGTCAAACAAAATTTTGTTATACGTACTAAAAAATAATTAACTTAAGGGAAGAATTGTTCGTATAGGGGTGGTGATAAATGGCCAAAAGACAAAATCCCAAAAAGAAAATTCCCATGGACAAAAACCTCAAAGATGAACCAAAGTAAAGACAAAATCTCCAAAAGAAAATCTTCTGAAGACAGAATCTCCCGCGCGCGATTTTTCGGGAGGGTAAATAATGTTTATTAAGAGGTAAAAGAATTTTTCTTTTAATTTTTTTTTTTAATTTTATTATTAATTTTTTTTATAAGTATTTTCGCCAGCATTTATGACAGTAAATGGAGCAGTAAGCAATTGCCTTTATTTTGAGTCCGGAAAATTCTTATTCCATGGTGTAGTTTCCCTGAACACGAGAGCTGAAATAACCAATTTTTGTTTATGAATAAGGCAGTTAATGTATGTAGAATTCCTTTCATTTTGTTTCCTTTCTCTTTTTTCTAAACAGAATCGATTTTTTTCTGTCAATAGGAAGAATTTGTCCAGAAAAATCGATTTTTTCTTTTAAACAAATCTATTTTTTTGTTGAAAGTAATTCGACAATAGTTTTATTAAAACCGAATTAATCAGCAAAAGGGTTTTATAATAAAGTGCGGGTTTCATATCTAATATGATGTGCTCAAAGACAAATGTACATCATATACTTACATATGCATACAATAGGAACAAAACTTTCCATTATTCGATTGCATAAATGTTTTTTCGATTAAATTCTCTGTATATTCTAAAATTATAGCCATTATAAAATATCTACGAAATTAGTCTCGATTTAATTTTAACTAGCTCCTAGCTTCGTATCAAACAAATCGATTTCTATCAGAAGTAGTATGTACAAACATACTAACATACGTATAATTCGAGATAACATTTTAACACTTATTTTTAATGCCAACTAGAAAAATGAATTTTAAGATAAAAAAGAACAAAATTAATTATTTCATACTTCAACAATTTTAACTAATTACAAAGACACTGAAACCCTTTTATCTCAAAAGTGGAACTTAATTTTTCGCCTTTTGTTCGTAGTTCGTTACAGCATATAATTGAAAAATGAATCATTGAAGCGAGCACCTTATCAATTCCCATGGCTCTTTATCATAAAAAATAATGAAAAACACGGTTTATCTATTTTATCCCGATGCTTTTTACATGTTTTTTGTGTGACAATTTGTGTACCTACATATATTAGCAAAGCTTATATCAGTGGTACTTTGTAATCGCCGCCGCCGATAGACAAGATACGCCATAATAAGAGTGACCATATTTTTCAAAAATATTTAAAAAAAAAAAAGCTTAATACAGCTCAGAATCGATATTTTTTAAAATGTCCTAAGCCTTTCGAGGTCGATTGTACATATGTTACTATGTATAAATCTCCGAAATGTGAAAATTCTACAAATTACCGCTAAAAATAAGATTTTTTCAGCAAAATATTGGTAAAAATTCGAAATTTTATGTTTTCATAATTCACTGCTAAATATATTCAAAGTTTTTCACGTAAATTCTAGACTTTTCTCAGTTCGGGGATTTTCATAGACGTACATCTACATATACCTACCGCTCTACCGTATTTCATCATTTAATCACAAAGTACCTACTCATACAAAAATTGATAACAATTGTGACAAAGTGGGTGGATGCTACACTTTCCATTCAGAGTGTGTAGCATCCATGCACTTTAGGTGATTCACCTAAGGTGTGACAAAAAGCTAGAGCGTGTAGGTTGAGAGGGTCAATTTCCCCTGTTTAGTCGAGAGGGGATACAATAGAAAGAAATCATTAAAAAACAACGGCAACACCTACAATGGCATGCTTTACTTTTCTTAAAGCCAGAAGTCCATTCTTTTATTTTGTTTTTAATTCAAATTATTTGAGAGAATAGTTTTTAGAAAATTAATTAATTTTTGAAATGTTAACATGAGTGGGGGCTCAACCCCCCTGCTTTGGTTTTTGGCTTTTCCTACGACCCCATAAACGTCTCCACAAAAATTGAGCTTTTCTGAAATCGGTTTAATTTCATCATTTTTTTACGTCTAGGAAAGTATGAGCCTTTTGTTACTGGTCGTTGAAAAAGGTCACTAGCTCCCTGACTTGTACGAAGGAGTGGGTTAGCGAAAAATGATGAACTACACATCTAAAAGCAAATCCCGTAAACTACGGGTACGGGATCGTTACAATGCCTGAAGGGACGTGGTTCAGAAATTTTGGACAGTCCACAAGCTTCTTTTTCAAGGCGGAAGTAAACGCCATGGGGAAATATGCCCTATACTAAATATGACATCAAACTGGTATGAGAGTGTTTGGCATATAGTGAACTTGGCAACAATAATGTCACACTATACACTGGGTAATCTGGTCAGACCATAAGATAAGAAAATGTGGAAAGAACTCCCAAAACTGAAGGCTGTTTCACAATGCGACGAGAAAACGAGACGTCAGCGTGACGAGAAACGCTTTTATCTTTTTTTCGTTATAAAATCGTTCCCCAATTCACAATGCAGCGAGTTCTTCACACCGACAGCGTAGAATTATTCGTGTTTGTCAGTGAATTTGGGAAATAAAATACAAAATTTGAAAAAAAAAAAAAAAAAAAGGAAAATGAAAATGTTACAAAAAATGCTTTTAGTACTTTTGGGAGTGTTTGTTTACAAAAAAGCAAAAGACAAAAAGTGAGCAGAAGAAGACGGTGGGAAAGCTAATGAAGACACAAAATTTATTAGTCGCAAAATAAAAACACTTATTTGCTCGCCATTTTCGGTATTTTATTTATTTATCTACACAATTAATAAATATAAATACAAATACAGATACGCTCGGTATCCTGTTCTCAATTGTCAAAATGAAAATCGTCGTCTCGTCGCGTCTTTTTTTCAATTTTTCGAACTCAACGCGTGACTGGACGACGAGAAACGCTTTATTGTGAATACTCTGGTATATTCTCATTGCTTGTAATTGGTTTGACAGCTACGACGAGTTCTCGTCACGTTCACGTCTCGTTTCCTCGTCGCATTGTGAAACAAGCTTGAGACTTCCTGCAAGCTTAGATGGCCTTGTTTAAAACCAGATGGTCACCTTAGCCATACGAATAACGTACATTATGCACATGTTACATACTTTAAATATATTTTTTTATCTACCAACCCAGCCCTTTTGTTGTTGAATGAAAATCCAACAAAAGTTGCTTGCGATTGTTTGCAATTGATAAGGAAATGTGCTCTGAAATTGTGAACACCGTCGTACTGATGGCGTCTCATTGTAAACCCCATTGATTTAGTTAGTTAAGGTAGGAGGGATATAGTCTAATCAAGTGTTTACTGTTAAACGTGAGCACATGTAGGTACCTACAAAAATGTATGAGTGGTTAGCGTGAAAATATCAATTACGTTGTCACACACATAAGTTAATGTGCTTATTTTAGTTTATGTATTTCTTAAAACACTTCAAATAATTTATTTATTTTTGTTTCAAATATACCTACAATCATTTTGGTTTCATTTATTAATTCTGTTCTCTACTGCATCACTGCACGAATCATTATGAAATAAGTTAAACATTTAAAAATGCTTTAAATACCAAAAATAAACTAATTTGTTTAAGAAAAATAACAAAAGCCAAGTTTGGCTTGGTAGATATGCATATTCTAATAATAGATATGAAATGTTCCCATCTACGTTCATATTCCCATATTTTCGTCTTCGTTTACTTTAGGTTTACCTTAGAAATTTAATATATTTCATGCTGCCACGTCCGATCTAAAATCTTTATAGCATAAAAGGTCCATCTTTGTATAAAATGACCTGAAACTTGAGATTTTTTGTTCTAATTAAATAAATAAGTACATACTGATACCGAGAAATAAACGATCCCTTACGTCCTATCGAGCCAAATATGTAGATATTTACTAGCCTTATTTTTTGATAATAATTTTGTAAACACTTTTTTTTTTAGCTTAAGTTGAAGTTGTTAAGGCCAAATTTATTCACTCAAAGTTGAACACAACTTGAGGATTTTTATTTTCAACTTGTGAATTTGTTTTTGATATTAAGCTCTAGAGTTGATCAACTTTAGATTTATCAAATCCTGGAAAAAGTAAACGTTGGCTGAGCTTACTTGAGGTTGTTTTTTTTCTTTTTTTATTATTATTTCGAAAGCTCACTTCAACTTTCAACTATTAGACTAAACCCTAAACCATTTTGAATTCTGAACGAATTTCAGAATGTTTTTTAGTGGCAAACGCGAGATGTCGCCCAATTTGTCGAAAAAGTACCTATTCTCCCTGCCATAAACACAGACAAATAAGTTTGGATCGGGTCAAGAGATTACTCGTTTTTGGCCAACTCATCCGCCATTTCATTCCCACGTATGTCACGGTGTCCTGGGACCCATCAAAGGGTAACTCTATTTGTTACGACAACCTAGTTTAGAATCTGACGATTGAGAAAATAGCTTTGATCGTCGCCTGATTGTCACTAAAAAAGTCGATATTTTTTCTTTGCTAGTTCGTTCGTTGCAAGATTTTCTGCGGCTTTACAGACTGCCAGCAATTCCGCTTGAAAGACAGTGCAGAAATTTTGAAGCTTTATTGATCTGTTTAAGGGTAGGTCATCTGAGAAGATGCCTGAATCAATGTTCGGTATTGTATAGTCTGTTTGAATGCGTTTGTCAATGAAGTTTATAATGGTGCTATGCCCGAAATGGCCCTCTTTCCATTTATTGCAGTTTTTAGTCTTAAACTACTTTTGGCCGCTATTTGTTTCGTAGAAAAATTGATGTAGTTTTCATTGCACTCGTTGTACCAATACAAGCTATTCTTTGAATTTTAGTCATGGTTTTAAGTTTGGTTGGCTTATCTAGGACTGGCCACCAAACCAAACATGCGTGTGTTCAAATTGACCTTATATATTTTGGCTGTACATCCAATTAATGGTTTTTGGGCTGGGACCCCATCTCTTTTCAAAAATTCGACTGCAGGTGTACAAAACTATTGAGCAAAGATACTGAATACCAATATATGACTCCTCGGTTGTCATCCGGGTTTGCCTACAAGCTAAAAAACATTTGATTTTTGAAAAACACGCACACATAGACACTTGGGCTAAATTCACCTCTAATTTCTTGCACACATAGAAACTTGGGCGAAATCCACCACGAAAAGGGCGGTTATTTTGAAGATGTCATTGGAAATGCATTTTCGAGTGCTCACGTGGCACGTAATACAGTCAATTAATTGTAAGTGAATTGACTGCCCTAATTGACTTATAAGACAGAATATTGTATATGACTGCTGATTGTAGTTTCAAAGTCACAGTCAAAAATTAAAGTTTTGACTTGTATTCAAATATTTAATTCAATTAACTCTGTCAGTCAGTTAGACTGCAGTATTCAATTGAATGCAGTCTTTAAAACTCTGATTGTAGTACAGGATATAATTTTTGGACCTACATAAGTCCGAAGATATTGCCGCTGTTTATCCATGGCTCCTGAATTAGGGAAATGTTTTATTTGCAACTTAAGTCTTAACTCCGCAGTTGAAATTCTAAAGTTGGCCTACTTGCAGTTTCCAAAATATCTTTGGGATATTTGTGGCAAATGACGAACAAGATGTCAGTTTCAACTTTTCATTTGCCTTTACTTATTATGAACGAAAAAAATAGAACTAAGCGAGAAACATAATGAAAATGATCAGGACAATTTGTAAACAATAACCTAAATGTTGTATAACATAAAAATTGTGCGAAGAAATTTAACTTTTGAAAAAAAGTCACTTGATGCTTGAAGGTACTCCCTTTGCGTTCTCCGAGTGCTTTCGACACTCGTTTCAAAATACGATGCACGGTTGCACTGCTTAATCCAATAAAATATGCCAACGACAATTGAATTAATTCCAGTGCATATAATCGTAATGCGATCAACAAATCGGTAATTTGTCATGCATGTCAAGTTAGCGAAACAACATTCGCCGATCGAAAAATTATTAATTGGGTAATTAGCCGTTAATTTGTCGTGAATTAGTTGTGATAATATCGAATTTGTAGTTCGATGTTTTTTGTTTGCTGCTTCACTAAGTTGATATCAGCTTAGCGACGCAGTACCTGCAAAAAGGGGTAAAACGTTTACCCTGATGTTTTGAAATTTTAATTTTGCCGTGCAATGTTTTCTATGTTTTTTTTTTTTTTTTGGTTTGCTAACTTGCTAGCGAAGTAGCATCTGGATAACGTATAAAAACTTCTTATTGTAAATATTTTACTGCCCTATAATTAGCCGTTAATAAGTCGTGAATTGGTTGTGACCATTTTGAATTTGCTGCTCGATGTTTTCTATGTTTGTATTTTCTATGTTAAATTGTGAAATTGGTGTTAACTTAGCGAAGCAGCCTCTAGAAAACGTATACAAATTTCTTATTGTGAATGTTTAACTGCTCTATAATTAGCCGTTAATTAGTCGTGAATTAGTTGTGACAATTTTGAATTTGTTGTTCGATGTTTTTTTTTTTTTTTTTGCAAAATTGAGAAATTGGTATCAAGTTAGCGAAGCAGTCTCTGGAAAACGTATTAAAACTTCTTATTGTGAATGTTTTACTGCCCTTTAATTAGCCGTTAATAAGTCTTGAATTGGTTGTGACCATTTTGAGTTTGCTGCTCGATGTTTTCTATGTTTTTTTTGTTTGCAAAATTGTGAAATTGGTGTTAACTTAGCGAAGCAGCCTCTGGAAAACGTATAAAAACTTCTTATTGTGAATGTTTAACTGCTCTATAATAAGCTGTTAATTAGTCGTGAATTAGTTGTGACAATTTTGAATTTGTTGTTCGATGTTTTTTTTTTTTTTTTTTTTTTTCAAAATTAAGAAATTGGTATCAAGATAGGGAAGCAGTCTCTTGAAAAGGGTAAAAACTTCTAATGGTTTATTGCCATTCATTAGTCGTTACCATTTCGGTTTTGTCGTGCGATATTTTCTATGTTTTTTAGATTTATTTTTATTAAATTCATATAAAGCATCCGTCAAAAAGGGGTTAAAACTTGTTATATCGAAATGTACATATATTGCTTTACAAATTGTAAATTACTGTGAAATTGTATTTGATTTTTTAAGTTGTGTTCAACTTTGACTGAACAAAATCGGCCTAAGGGCCCTACCGAATGAAACCGAACAAATTTCTTAAGAAGTAACTAAATTCGACGAAATAAATTTCTTATTTCTTTGAAAGTTAATTTCTGCAACAATTTACATGCATATCTAACTACATATGCATGCAGTGTGTATGTATTGTATATAGTATATGTTAATGAATGCTACCTAATAAATGTAAATTATAAATTGCATCTAACATATAGGAATTTAAAATAAGTAATTCCTATAATTTAACATTCTATGATTCGATGTAATTGGCATAATATCCATAATATTGGATCTATTTTTGTTGACCTGAAGCTCAGCTACTTGTAGAATTTGCTTTTTTTAGAATTACTATAGAATTCCATTTAAGAGTTACATTAAGCTTTAAAGGCAATAAACACATTGCAACATCGTTCGCTGGTAATACTACACCGTCATCCTCACCATCCAGACCTTATAAATTTTCTAGTCCTTTTGTGGCTTATATTCTTTAGACGATATTTATAGCATTCACGGTAGGAAATACGGAATGAGGAAATAAACACTTTTTTTTTTACCCTAAAAGCCAATATCGATTCGATTGGTGCCCTGCTCATAGAGAGACGACGACGACGACAACGACAATATTTTATTTCATTTTGCTCCATTTCATTGTTGGCATTGTGTAATAGATTGTATAATACTTCCTGTTTGTATTTTATGGATTAAATTGATGGGATAGGTTCCAAGTTCCAGCAAATAGTTAGGGATACCGTATTCGAGGGCATAGAAACCGATGAATTTTGTACTAAGGCCCTCCTGCGTAGATTTGATGGCACCACATGAGTCCTTTATGTTTGCTTGATGTGTTTGGTTTGCTGGTTCGCTGAGTACAAGCTCATCGTCATCATTTTTGGTGTCGATCTAATGGAGATATTTTTCGTGACGACAAAGACGAAATGCGAAAGGAAAGACTGGAGGTACCTACTATCTATTTTTAATTTAATTGAAAGTGACATTTGCTAAGTGACTTTTGGGGTGGTAATTTATGAGTACCTATTTTTGTTTCTTGTGTAATCTTATCATTGAGTTCCGAGGAGTAGAATTATACATAAGGTTTTAAGCAATTGGTGACTATGTATTATTAAAATTTCAATCACTACTCAATCACAATAACACCATCGAGACCATTGAAATGTTTTGTAGAAGAGTTCTATTAAATCCTCTTTAAACTTTATATAAAATTTTTTTTTTTCAGAAAATGCCTCAAATATTCCCTGCCATGTTAGGAAGTCAAAAAAATTCAAACTGTACAGAATTCCATAAGTCTTAAATGAAAAATCAAAACAAAAACGAATACAGAATGTAAAACTCTGTGAAATTGACTTCACAAAATAAAATTTCATTAAATGAATACATTTATTTGAATAGTATCTTTACTTGATAGATATATTATGATTAAAATTATCCATGTAAGATATTCGCAATAGTTTTACATTATTTTTAACTCTTACAGTCATATTATTCACTTCAGGTGTGAATCAGGATGAAGTAAATTTATAACCTGCCTATTTAATCTGTATTTTTTAAGCCCGACAATTTAAAATGATGTCCGTAATATTCGCTTATAATATCTATTTATGGTAGGTACGTTCAAATAAAGGCTCTCCCAAACCAACGCGATTAATCGCCGCGACAGTAAAAAACAATAACAACAACGTGTTGTTTTGTTTGACAACCACGTGTTGTTATTGTTGTTTTCTTTCGTCGCGGCGAATAATCGCGTTGGTTTGGGAGAGCCTTAAAGCGTTGTTTTTTTTCTCGCACATCAGATTTATAGTCCAGTCAATAAAGGTTTTCATCTGGAAAAAAATCCAACAGTTTTGAAACTTTGCAAACTTATTAAGAGAGGCCTAAAAATGAATTGCAAAAACAAAAGTCCCCATGAATCCGAGGTGAGCTCTAGCGGCAGCAAAGTGTAACATGTCGTCTTTTTTGGTTTTTTGTGTTTATCTTAGAAACATTTCGTCCTTCCAAAAAATAATCTCGAGACAAAAAAATAGCTTAGAAAATTCTACAAAAAATAAATTGATACCAATTTGTTCATATCTGTCATATTTATAAAGTTATTTGGCATCCTATTGTTTCAGTAAACAGTTTTTGAAGAGTACATTTTTTAACTCAAAATTAAAAAAAAAAAAAAAAAACATTTAAAAAATATGTACATTTGTTTAAAGTTTTACGTAATTAAGTTGTATATTTGTGTTTAATATTCAATAAAAAAAAAATAAATTTAATGGCACAACAGCTCATGAAGAACTAAGGCCTAGTGACTTATAACTCTCAACCATTCCTGTGTGCGTGTCTGCAGGAATGGAGGGGACCTACAGTTTATTGCCGAATCCGAACGGCTAACGAGCGGCACTTTTCTATGACAGGAGATACTCTTGGAGGATTTGTCAATTCCTCGCAAGAGGCAGTAGCCGTTTTTTCTTTAAATAAATAGATGGCGTGGCTGGGGATCGAACCTTAGACCTCCGGCATGACAGTCCATCGCACTAACCATCACGCCACGGCTACTACTACTAATATTCAATGCTCCTATTAATTTTTAGTCAAATACTAAAAACCAGATGTCAAAATGTCTTCCAGTTTTTTTGAGAGAATTGGAAGTAAAGTAAGGCTGAGTTCCAAAATTCATCAGATGCGCATTTACTGCGCAGTTTGCGCATCCAAAAACTTTCAAGCTGCTTCGATTAATTTTTTTTTTGCATTCCGAAACGTCAGGCTTATGTAATGTAATATTTCTACAAGGCATCAAGTTTCCGTTGCTGATGCGTATGAAAAATGAAGGCATTACTTCTGCATCAAAACATATTCTACATTTTGGAACTCAGCCTAAGTTTTCCTTAAATTCCTTATTTTGGTGCTCCAAATTTTGATTAAGTTTAATTAAAATAATAAGAGTGTCAAAATATTTTGCTTTACGAAAACGCCAGAGCTTTTGACTTTTTTTTGATTTATTTAATTATTTTTTTTTATAATTTTTTTTTGAACAAAAAATGTTGTTATGTTTTTGTTGAACTGTATCTCTGTACAAAATTTAAATAAAATGATAGAAATTTAAGCTAGATTAATTTTGTAATACAGTTTATCAGTTCTTTGGTGAGTATTTACAAAACAAATTTGTAAATTCTGAAATTTTGCCAGAAGGTTCCTCACAAAAATATTAAATTTTGTAAAAAATTTTAACATAAAAATTACAGGTGGTTTGTTTTTTTTGCGAATCAAAAACTATCTCCGTTCCTAGCTCAACTAAGAACACTTAAAATAATTTTTTTCGAAATTTAATTTTTAATAAAACATTAAATCATTATTTGTGTCCAAAATATCAATTTTTTTTCGTTTTGTTTCAATAAAAATTAAAAAATCAAATAAAAAAAAATAAAAAAAAATAAATAAATCGTTGTAAGCCTGCACAAACAATGTCTTTTTTCATTCTTTCCTCCGTGTTTCGTTTCCAGGTTAGCTTGGAATTCACTGTTTTCCATTAATTAAAATTAAAATATCATAAATTCTACAAATAATAATAAAAAAAATATAATGTTTCACAATATATTTAATTCCTATATTGTACTATTTCCGCTAAAACCACTTTATTTACAAACAATCTAAAAGAAGAAATTTTGGGCTCTACAAAAAGGTATAGCACGGCATTTTGAGAGTTACCATCTACCTGCAAAAGTAAGAATTACTTTTTGAATCTTTGAAATAGATCCAGACAGAGAGCAGGATCCCGAATGGTTTTTGTATTACGTGTTAAAAAATGATCCTGATCCGGTCCGTAGATAATAAAACGCGGCTAGTACTAGTTAACAATAATGTTAAAGGCTACGCAAATCAAAAAGACTTATGGTATCTGTTTCTACCAAGCGTGTTTTTATAACTCAAATCAAAGTCAAAAAATTGTGCCAAAAACAGCTTTTCGAAAATCTTAAAATTTTTCAGTCTTTTTCTAGTAAGTAAATGAAATGAAATAATACAAGTAGCTTTATTTTCTTTTCCTCTTCTCCTCTGTGGGCCTTTTGTTTAACTTTTTTTTATGTTTTGATGTAATTTTAATTGCCTACATATTTTTATTTCGCATTTAATAATGAAATCAGTTCAAAAGCTTATTTTTTAAATTATTTATTTTAATACGCTATAAAATCGGAATGGGGCTAAAATATTGTCATGATGTAAATAATTTTAACTGAAATTAAAATCATTGAGGTAAAAATTAATTTTCCAAACGGTTGTTAAAAGCTAAGGAAATAACTATATTTTTTGTTGATACGAAAGCTTGTGTAAAATCAAGGTCAATTAATTTACATGTCTCAACCATTCCTAAAGGTTGCGTCTTATTGGCCAACGATTTTTGGTCGAATTCAATGGCTAAGGGGGCTAAGGTAAGAGTGATTTTTTTACGATAGGCATTTACTCTTGAGAAATTTTCAATTCTTTGCAAGAGGTAGAAGGTATCCGTGAAAAAAAAATCTGTTTTTTTTTTTTATCACAAGAAGGTGGTGATATTTGATTACAATACGTTCTTCGGTGTTTCATAAAGTGTTTGGATAGCCTTATTTGGAAAAGTCCCAAAAATGTATGCGGAGATGTTTGCTCATTGTAGTGGGGCGCTATAGAATACTGGCATATTTGCATGATTTATGCGTCACCTTGAGTTCAAAACTCAGCGTACAGAAGTAGCCACGTTTTATTTTTGCGAACTAAGATTCATTGACTGTAGCTTACTATGGAATTTAAGTAGTTTAGGTATGTACTTGTGTTTTGTCTTAGAACTACAACTACATTATATGTGTTGGATGGCGCTTATATTGGCTGCTTCAGTCGCAGCCGGCTACGATTTTAAGACCATCAGCTTAGCTTTATTTCGTCTTTCACTCTCAAGGCATCTTCCCAAAATTATGAAATGATTCCTTTTTTTATTTTCACTGTAAATTTATCTTTTCTCTCCAGCAGTATGGTTTCTAAAAGGTAAGATAGACAACATTTAAATTTGTTTCCGACACCGAATTCATTGGACAGAGAAATTGAACCACAGATCTTAGCAAAGCTTTTCACAAAATTTGTCACAAATGTATACCTTCTTCTATCCTATGTAACCTTCTCTTGTAAACGATTACCCTCACCTCCTAGAACTTAATGGGATTGGTAAATCAAGATTCGATTTAAAAAGAAGATTTATTTTGGGGGCGAATGGAAAATAATTTAAAATGTATTTGTTTTTGCCACTGTATTTGTAGAATTTTGCCTCTATGACAATATTTCAAAAAAAAAATGCCATACCTCGATTAACTTTAAGAAGAAATGAACTTGATAAAGTTACAGGTTCATTTTAAACTGTTTCCACTTATCATTAGCAATTATTTTCCACATATTTTCAACATAATTTTCACAACTACAAATCAACAAAAAACATTTGCAAACTGACAGCTAAAATTATATTGATTATGTTGGTGTTACTATATGCAAGGAGGAGAAAATCTGCCGAAAAATTTAGATTTGGAAATTTGATTTAAAATCAAAAACAAATCAATTTATGTTGCCCAATGGAATGCAAAAAGAGGGAAAATTGTATTTTTTTACAGATCCAACTCAAAAAGAAATAGATTTATTTTACAAATGGAAATCCCCATTATATTTTCATGAGTGTTAAATTAGCGAAGCAACCTTTACCGATCGCAAAATGTTTAGCTGGACAATTTGCCGTTAATTAGTTGTGACGATTTCAATTTTGTCGTGCAATGTTTGTTTTCTATGTTTTTTTTTTTATTGATTTGCTTAATTGATATCAAGTAAGCGAAGCACCCCCTAAGTAAGGGATACACAAGTTTAATTTTCAATGGTTAACTGCTTTATAATTTGCCTTTTGTCGTTAACAAAGTTGTGAAAATTTTAATTTTGCCGTGCAATATTTGTTTTCTATGTTTATTTTTTTGCTGATATACTAAATTGGTATCAAGTATGCACCCCCTCATTTGCACGTAAACTAATTTAATTGAAAAAGGCATGACTTTTATTTTCAAGTTAGGCATAATTTTGCCTTATAGTGGCTTGGCAACGCTGATCAACACCCAAGTTGAGCTATGTAGATTATGGTGCGGGTCTCTGAGATTTCTATCCAAATTCCAGACTTCAATTAGATTAGACCATATTTGAATGTATTTGTTTACATTTATGGTAATTGAAATCAAGTTTGTTAAACAACCTTTATTAGCAATCGCATTTTCCTATTGGAATTGTTGTTTTTTTTTTTGTTTAATTCAAAAGTTTTACTTATAGGTATCTATACGTTGTGGCAGAAAATTATTTAACTTGTGTATACAAGCAAACACAGAAATCGTGCAATGAATATAATATTCTCAATATCAGATTTGCGCTCTCATGAATTTATTATATTCAATATTATTTTGCCTGTTTGTCTAACTGTATAGAAATATGTACTAACTAAACTGGTACGTATGCGAATTTTTCAGAATTTTTGTCTTATATTCGGCTATACTAAAGCTTAACAAATCATTTTTCATAAACACTTTCAAATGTTTTTTTTTATAAATGATTTTTGTATGATGTTACTCGTGTTTATGTGTTTTGTTATTATTAATGTATGAATTAATGAAAATGTTAAAAAATCATTTTTCCTAATTATGAGAATATATAAATATGTATGTATCAGTGGCGTGGCGTCCATATAACATAATTCTAATCGAGTTACCTTTTAAAATTCGAACTTTCAACATTTAACCACGTTAATTAAATAACGAGCAACATGAATCTAAACGAATAGACATAATAACAAGCAGATTGCGATGCGTATTTTGAAGTGAATTTATGTGTTATTGTTTTAAATTAAAAACAAAATCAAATAAGAACAGTGAAAGGTGTAAAAAGGTTGTTTATTGAGTTAAGTTATTTGCAATTATAGCGTAACCTAATTTCAAATTATTGCGACCTGAAAATGGTATGCTTAACTGATTTTCTTTTGGAGGCAAATGATTTCAGTAAGCTGAATTTTATTTAAAAAAAAAGTTATAGGAATAGGAAGCTCTACTCTTTCATTGAAAATAGACTATATTATAGCATTATATGTGGAGTTCTTTTATTAATTTATTCATTTACTAAAAACAAACAATTTGTGAAGTTCTTTTTTTTTCTTTATAACGCCACGCCACTGGTATGTATTTATTATCGAAATTATGTATAGGTAGGATACGATGACGTACAAGTATACCATTTGAGCGATAAAATAAACAAGTAGGTACCTATAAGTGTGACCCAATGTAAGCAGTTTTAAATGCATGACTATCGTTTGTCATTATTGACGCACGTCAAAGATATTTTAAAGATAAATGAGTAATTGAGGCTTTATACTAATAAGAGATTTTGCCGACATTACACAGTGCAAAGAGGAGTATTTGTCCTCAAAATCCGGACAAAAGTCATAAACCAACATTTTAAGAAACTACACTCAATTGGCATTTTTTACACACTTCACTAATCAAACTAACATAAACCAGACCTGAAAAATTTTTTGAGACCACCCGCGCCTATCAATCATACCTGGATTTTGAGACGTAATATAATCGACTAATATGCACCTCTTCAAATTTATATTATCGCCCTTGATTTTAACAACCTTGTATTGAAACATACTAAAGGTTAAGGTATGTACTTAATTATCATAACAAAATATGTTGGTTTTTTTAAAGTTAAGTTCCTTTTTGAGATTAAAATTACTTAGACTAAAATATTATTAATTTTGACATACATTTTAGAAAAAAAGGTTTTTTTGTTGCAAGGTCGGGAAAACATTTTTGTTTTACTTTTAACTATACACCTTTGTTGACCTATCGATGTAAAAATATTTCGCCCATATAAACACATTTTTAAAGTGGTTTGAAGGGGGTTTTAACAAGAGGTTTTATTTTAATCTCAAAAAGAAATTTAATCGTAAAAAAAACTATTATATTTTGTTATTTTAATAAAGTACATACCCTCACCATCAGTACCCAGTTAAAATCTTGACGATTATCACCAAGAACTAATAACAACAAAACCTACAAGCTTATTAAAACAAAGGGTCATAGTATTGAAACTAAAGGCATGTGTATTAGGCGGTTATATTACGTCTGTATCTACTGGGCACGGGGGGTCTGAAAAATTTGTTTACAATCGGCCTATGTTAGTTTGATAAGTAATATGTGCAAAAGATGCAAATGTAATCCAATTTCTTTAAATGCTTGTTTATGACTTTTGACCGGATTTTGAGCACGAATACTCCTGTGTGCAGTGGTCAAAAAAAGTCGATCCAGGTGGACAAAATTTAATGAAAAAAATTATTCCAAAATTAACTGAAAACATCATATACATATGTATACGGATGTTGCAAAATAGCCAATGCACCATACCTATGAATATTTATAATATCTCTGGTAAAATAACAGCTTTACGCGAATTTAAACTGACATCTTTGATAGATCTGAATACGAAAAAAATAATCAATAAAATTTAGTTGTCAAATTAAATAAAATAAAATCATGGAGTTTTTTTTTACTGAAGGTTTATACCTACTATACATATATAATTGAAACTACATTTTAAAAATCCTTTGTTTTAGAATTTGTTAATAAGTGTTTTTATAAGCATAAGCATAAGCATAAGCATAAGCATAAGCATAAGCATAAGCATAAGCATAAGCATAAGCATAAGCATAAGCATAAGCATAAGCATAAGCATAAGCATAAGCATAAGCATAAGCATAAGCATAAGCATAAGCATAAGCATAAGCATAAGCATAAGCATAAGCATAAGCATAAGCATAAGCATAAGCATAAGCATAAGCATAAGCATAAGCATAAGCATAAGCATAAGCATAAGCATAAGCATAAGCATAAGCATAAGCATAAGCATAAGCATAAGCATAAGCATAAGCATAAGCATAAGCATAAGCATAAGCATAAGCATAAGCATAAGCATAAGCATAAGCATAAGCATAAGCATAAGCATAAGCATAAGCATAAGCATAAGCATAAGCATAAGCATAAGCATAAGCATAAGCATAAGCATAAGCATAAGCATAAGCATAAGCATAAGCATAAGCATAAGCATAAGCATAAGCATAAGCATAAGCATAAGCATAAGCATAAGCATAAGCATAAGCATAAGCATAAGCATAAGCATAAGCATAGGCATAAGCATAAGCATAAGCATAAGCATAAGCATAAGCTTCCATTTGAAAAATGGAAGAAAAATGTGCTCGTGTAGACAAAATTATATCGCTGCTTAGTTGCATACCACACAATTTTAACATCAGGGAACTATCCGCAAGTAAAAAACTTATATATATTAAATTTTTAAGGGTTTTTAATGGGATTTTTAGATAAAAATGGAGGGTTTATAGCAGAACCTCTGGTTTTGTTGAGAAAGAAAAGTAGTAGTAGGAAAGTAGTCTATGTGCTGTCGAAAAATGATGCACCAGAGCTTAAAAATATATTACCTACCAGGGCCCTATTTCATTAAAATTGACAATTGCGACAGGTGACAGGTTACAATTTTGTAATTTACAACTTGACAATTGTCAAAATCCATCAGTTTGTAACACCCCCAAATTTTTTTCCATCATTCGAAAGGTACTTTATCAGAGAGTTTTCGCACTTGTGAAATTCACCTTTCGGCCGCCATCATTTACTTTAATTTTCATTGAATATCTCGGTTTCGGTTAGCCCTACAAAAAACTTTATTAAACAAAAAGTATGTAGAATTAAATTTCCTATTTTTTATGTTAAAATCATTTTTTCTATATTGTGATATTGAAAAAGTTACAGGCCAACAAGTATTTTTCAAAATACACTTTTTACTTTTACACTTTCTCAATTTCATACTTTCACACTGCCACTTTCATAAATACTTTCATAAACTGCTAAAATTAGCTTTTGATACACTGCCGCACTTAAAACCGCAGTCCAAACACTTTTACACTATCAACCTTTGTTATACTGTAAAATTATCGATTTTTAAACAGAATATACCCGGAATTGTCACACTGTCACACTTGAAGCTGAAGATACCGCTGTCACACTGTAGGCATGAGTAGAGTCTAAAATTATACGTTTAAAAGTTTATGTGAAAACCTGTTTCGTTTCGACATTAATTTTTGCTCTTGAATAACACGATATTGGAATCGATTTTTAAGTCTGTGGAACTTTTCTGAAGTAAAAGTGCATTTTGCAAAGAATATGCTGTACCTAATGCGTTCAAAACTCTTTTTTAGCAAATAATATTGTATAGTGTAGGTTGTAGATACCTATATTTATACACGATCAAAAACCACTAAATGTCTTAATTGATTTAACTAAATCATTAACTCAGAAAACACAAACCAATCACACCCATGTCATTTGCGCGCCTAATTTGAAAAGGCGCAAATAACCGCTTAAATTAACAAAATATTATACCAAACATTTTTGAAAATCCTTGCGAGTTAATATTTTCATTATCAAATAGCAGCAATTGGCAGACAGTTAACAGCAGATCCCCCTAATTCTCTGAAGCTTTGTTGGATCGTTGCCATTTCATGGCAATTTGAACGTCTATATTTTCTATGAAGTTTTATTTCGATTTCGATTTTTTTTTTGTTTTTCGTTTATTATTTGCTAATTTATTAATTTCATTTGGAGTGTTCTTTAATTAGAGATTTGTATTGCTTTCCGTAGATTAGCTACCTTTTTTGCCCAGCGTTAACTGACATTCTGTGTGTGTTCATGAGCTCATTAAACTTCATCCAAACCGTCATGTCATGGACGTGTATATAATAAAATGTTTAATACTATCGATATACATATTATTAGGTATGTTATGATTATAAACTACCAACGCACTATTTAATTTGTCTTTGTCTACACTAAAACATTATTTGAAAGTTTATATAAGTTTTCATTCGAGGAAAAGTAAAAAAAAACGGAGTAAACAAATTGTTATAATTTCTTTTTACTTTTAAGAGAAAACCGAGCATGATCAGAGCTTTCCGATCTAATTATGAAACACATCTATCAAATCACATGAGAATTGTATGAAGTTGGCTCAGCTTTTTGCTCTGTTTTCTCGGTCAATTTATTCTGAGCTCTTGGAGCATAGAGTAGGTACTTATATTACCTAGAGAACCGACTCAAGGCTGTTTCACAATGCGACGAGAAAACGAGACGTCAGCGTGACGAGATCTCTTCACAGTTGTTCTAGGCTGTTTCACAATGCGACGAGAAAACGAGACGTCAGCGTGACGAGATCTCTTCACAGTTTCTCTCTCTTAAAAAAGAATTTTAAACAGTGAAATAATACATAATCAAGCATTTCTCGTCGTCTCGTCACGTCATAAAGTTCGAAAAATTGATAAAAAGACGCAACGTGACGACGAGAAATACTTTATTATGTATTATTTCGTTATTTGAAACTCGTTTTTAAGAGAGAACAACTGCGAAGAGATCTCGTCACGCTGACGTCTAGTTTTCTCGTCGCATTGTGAAACAGCCTTCAAGGTGGTTGTTCTCTTCCACCCTACAAGCTGTACTAAGAGGATTTGCCCATTAAATTTTGTAGGGGCTATTTGTCCCGTACATTTTAAATGGAACCCGAACCGCAATACGTATACAGTTTGCCCTATATTTTGAGCATGTATTAGTGGTCCCGTGCGTTTGAAGTGTTTCCACCGAAGGTTTATCTCAGTTTATATTAAATAAATCTATTTGGTGTTTCCACCGCACAAAAAGATTAAAAAGTAGATTTATTTTGACAGTTTGCAGATGTTTTTTCCTTCTTTCTAATGAAGTTGAAGTGAGGCAGAAAATTTTATGTATGTCCACTTTCCAATGAATGGATTAAGTGTGAGAAAATATAGGCCAGTTCGCGTTTTAAAACTATTGGACCTATGAAGATTAAACAAGATTTATTTCAAATCTTCGAGATTTAGGAAATAAATTTGTATGGTAAATCTTCGGGATTTGAAGAAGATTTAAGGTAAATCTACCTAAATCTCGGTTTTGTGGTTGGTCGGTGGAAACGTTAACGTAGTATAAAATAAGAGTGTTTCAGGCAAGAGGGGTACTAGTCGGTTCTCTAGATAATATTTGATATAGGTACTCTATGTCTTGGAGCAAGCTCCGAGCTAGCTCTGGTTGAAAAAAGAAACACAATTCTGAGTTAAAAATGAAACACACATGTTTTTTGACAGCTCAGTGCTTTTCTATGAGTTTAAAAAGAAAAACGCCTAAAGCCTAGTATACAGTTCTTCAACGAAAAAAAATCTACATGTAATTCCTATGGGAGTGATTTTTACAAATTTCAGCTGAAAAGTTTTTTTTTTTAACTGTGAACTAACCCCAGAAAAAGAAAATTATGCAAAAAAAAAATGTAGTTTGTACTTACACGGTGCCTCAAAAGTAGATAATGAGTCTTTATGAACTTAAATAAGTATGAAAGAGACAAAACATCGGAGAGTCATGACTCTTGAGGCACCGTGTAATAGTTGAACTAAAACAAATTTGTTTCACCACAGATATTATTTTTCCCGAATTTTTTGTTTTCACATCAATAGTTTTTTTTTATTCAAAAGAACTGTATACTAGGCTTAATGGGCAAAATTTGTTATAACAGTTAAATATTGATATTTCTATAGTTTCGTCGTTATCTAAAACGAAATCTCATTGTGTTACAAAATATTTTTAAGAATTTTCTCTAAGTGCACGAGTAGGTATGCATTGATTGACGTTGTTTTTTACGGTTTGTTTTTTTTTATTAAATTTTCGTTTCGAATTATTTGTTTTGTATCTGGACACGCTTAGATTAAAGTGTGCATTCTTTGCAAAAATAAATTTATCTTTAGACACCTGTTATGGGCAGAGCAACTGAAAGTTTTGTCCATCACAACAAGTTAATTAACTCATAAATAGAGCTATAGATCTTGAAAATAATTTATTGATATAAATGTTACGAAAAAAAGAAATAGAATTATATGTATGTATGTACACAACAACTCAGGTGCCTTTTAAACCACCAACCATTATTGCATCTTGTCATAAAAAGTTATTAATTAGATCAAAATACTATAGTTATCGTTTAACTTTTATGATATTATGTACATATTGGAACTAATAATTTAACATACTCATCTACTTAGAAAAAGAGCGTAACCTAGTTGTACATTTTATGCACTTACAATTAGTTTATTTTAGTTTAAAATGGTTCCTTACGGAAATGATGTCTTAGGACAATTTATGTATGTTAATTACTAGAGTGGTCGTTATATGTTTTTTTGTTGTTTCTTTTAATTGTTGGTAATCTAAAATCGGTTTAAAATAAAGAAACATTTTTTTTTGTTATTTGTATATTTTTATTTCCTACAGAGGTTAATGTGAATGCTATTTCCAATTTTATAGGGACATGGTTATTGACTTTCAACCACAAGACTAATTTTTAAAACCAAAGTATAATGTGGCAAATGAATAACTATGGCTGAACAGAATGATGACGGAGACGGAACTGGAGCCCGAGCTGGTATAGCTGTCAAAATATTGAATACACGCAAATTCAATGTTGCGAACACAACGGAACGTAGACGCATACGGAGCTGCAGACGCAGACGGAAGAGTTCACCAACTTTTAACTTTTCACGTACGGCACTTTTGACGTTTCAAATTGTATGAAGAAAAAAAACAACTTTTTGGGTCGGAAAAGAATATTGTGGTTATTTGTATCGCGAAAAAAATTATTTATTAAAAGAAAAATTATTGTAAACAAAAAATGTGAATTCTGAGCTTGTACACAAGAATATTCTTTTGTTTTTCTTCAAAATACATTCAAAGCTGTACAGCTGCATTGTGGACAGGTAAAAAAAATAACGTACGACACTTTTTGACAGCTCTTCCAGTTCCGTCATTTTATTCTGTTCAGGCAGTAACCTCATTCTTTAATATTTTATGTCATTGTACGTTTGTTATAATCTTTTTGTTTTTGAGTAGATATTTTTGATGAGATAGCAAAACTTGCCCCAAAAGTTTTTACTTACTAGCAAGGTCCTACCGGATCTAAATGTTCTCAATTGAAAACCTAATTTTGCAAAAACTTGCCATTTTTCCAGGCAGGTGCCGTCATTTTATAGTAAGCGAGAAAATATAAAGCGATTGTGAAACCGTCAATTAGGTTTTTTTTGCTTTAAGCCTAGTACGCTGCTGATACGAATCGAAATTTTTAGTTGGTCTCCAACATAACAATGAAATGCTTACGAAAACCATAACGAAAAATTACCCCTTGAAATTGTCACCATTTGCAAAAACAAAAAACAAACACAAACGCATAAAAATCAGAGAAAGCATGTCGTGATGAAAGAAACAACAAATACAAACAAGAATAGAGAGCAAATGTCACTTTTCCGCACACAATTAATGGTGCAGGCATTTAATTATGTGCGAAAACTTTTGAATAAGAAGTAAAGGAAAAGGAACTGGTGTATATCACATATACAGTGTACGTGAGTGAGGCCGCAAGAATTGAAAAAAAAAACAGAAACTCAGAGCCGTCATTTAAAATATACTTCTCCTGTCAAAATTAGAAACTCTCTTCCAGGGTCGTATTAGTTTTTGTTGGTGATGCAAGGCGGTCACATCCGTTGAGCGCCCGTAGTGCAGTTATTTTTCAGCGATTTAAGTTAGTTTTATTATACTCACTTTTTTTCCTGACCGAAAAGAAATATAACTAAAAATCATTAGGGCGCCCCAGCTTTTAACCGTCTAACTTTACGCCGACCCTGTGTGAATGCATTTGTGTTTGTGTAACTCACACTAGGTTGAAAAAAGCCTCAGTTTTTCCACGATATACACGTTCCTCTAATTTCTTCTTCTATGGCGAAAACAGAGGGAAGATCTCTCCAAATAATCTGGTACAATTATCGATTTCGTTCATCGAACAGCGTACCGCAGATCGAAAAGCAGAACGAAATTTCTGCAGATCGAAAAGCAGAACGCAAAGATTATAGAGGAATTGTTTTATAGCTATCGCCTCATAGTTTCATGTGATGAGTCATCGCGTTTGGGGTAAATTGCAGCTAAATAAGGAGTGCTCAAACTCAAAGTCATTGATATCTCATTCGAAAGGGTTTGAAAAAGGACATCCCTATGGTATTTCCCATACCGTTAATTCATGTTATAGCACATAAGACATGTAATCCATGTTCGGTAGGTGCCACAAGGGCGATCTACCAAGGGTATTTTTTTTAATGTTCTCAAAAATGGCTGTGCTAATTTTTATTAAGCTATGTATGACCAAAGTGATTGTATGAATATTGCATTTTAGGTTTTTGCTAAGAAAAATCGGATAGGGTTTTGTATTCCTAGAGAAAATCCATGCACTTTTTTTTAGTGGTTGGACTGATTTCGATTTAAATTAGCAATCTGGTGCTTCTGAGCTCCTTAAAAAACGTTGCATTTAAATATTTTAAATACAATTATTTTTTAAACAAAAAAAAATCAAACAAAATATATGTTTTTTTGTTAGTTTTGACGTTATTTACATTTTTTCATCAAAGATGTCATGGTTCTTTGTTAGTTGTTGTGCCACCAATTTTTTTAACCACAGTATGATCCTGCATATCAGCAAGTTCGCGCGACCCAGTCGTGCACTCTGTTTAAAGTTAAGATAAGCGTTTGCTTATGTATAGAGGATTTGGGAGTTTAATTTATTGTTAAGTTATTTTATTTCGATTCTGCAAACAGATGGATCCTTAACATAAGTAGGTTAACGATTAATTTTTAGCTGATTAAGTGGGCTAAAAATACTACGGAAATTTTAAACAAGAAACAATTAATTAACAACATTCAACTCAAATCAATTCATTATAGGTAGAAAAACAAATACATAGGTACAACAATATTGTATAAGTTATTATCTTTCTTAATTAGCCATTTAGTGAATATTTTGGTTTATTTAAAAATATTTTTGAACACGAAAATTACACATTTGTCTGTTTTAGAAAATGTAAGGTTAAGTCAAACAATCAATTGGTGGTGGCATGTGTGTAGTGTAAGTGTGTGGGAGGGGAATTTATTTTTAATTTCGAAAGCATGGGCGAAAAGTTGACTTCATTTTAGTTAGCCATGCATAGAAAAAATATTGTTTACATTTTTTTTTTATTAAGAAATGATATCAAAGAATTACGGAAGTCAACTTATTTGAAAAGCGATAAAAATAGTTGTTTTTTTTGTTTAATCTTTGGTATAAAAAGAATTGAAACGGTGAATAAATATTCCTCCCACAGATCATTTAGAATTAAATGTTTACTTATTTATTAGTATACAAATACGGAAAATTGTTCTGAGAAAGTTTAACGAATGTTACTTAAGAGCAGTTGTAGAATAGGTTGATTGTTCTGAGAAAGTTTAACGAACGTTATAGTTAAGAGCAGTTGTATAGGATAGGTTGATTGAGAAAAGGGATTGACTTGCTACATTGAATAAATCAACTAGAAATTTATTTTGGGTTGGTTCCTTTTGGAGGTTTAATAGAAGATTTTTTGCTTTAATATTTTTTTCGAAGAAGCTCAAAGTAAAATGAGCAGAAAATTATAGGAATTTGTTCCATTCCCATTAAAAATGAATTAACTGATGTGGAAATAGGTACTTTTCTGGAAAGGTATCTTTAAGTTATCTTTGGAGACGCACACATCGTGAAACATTTTAACATACCGTGTTATAAAAGAAATATTTATTGATTAATTTTTCTCAAGGAAAAATGCAGCGATGAACACAATTTAGGTAAGAAGAAAATAATTTTTGATCTCTTAATCTCTACGGCATAATTGATTTTGATATGAAACTTTTGTGGTTTATTTTAGACTATTAAGTAAAGGAAAGTTGACCTAAATGTAAAATCAAATGCTGCTGGATATGATGGAATACACCCGGTGTTCGTCAAAGCTGTTCTTCCATTGCTTTTGGATTATTTAACTCACGTTATCAATACAGTCTTAATGACAGGAATCTTTCGATAGCAATGGAAAATGGCGAACGTTGTTGTCATCCAAAAACTTCAATGTAGAATTCCAAAGATACTCGTCACTGATAATGGTGCTAACTTCACGCCAAAGATTTTCTCACAGACATGCAAGTTACTGGGCGTAAAGAAACTTCACACAACAGCTTACCATCCTCAAGCCAACGGTTCATTGGAGAGAAGCCATAGGCCCCTTGCCGAATATCTCAGATCTTTTGTGGCAAATGACGAAAGAAACTGGGGTTCCGATCCTCCAAAGAGTCTCACAGAGCTTGAGTCAGTTATAAAAACTGCATATCTGGCAATTGTGACTCTGGATAGTGGTAATGATTGAAATTAATCAGTCGCATCAATTAGTTAATGAAGACTTTCAGTCATACGCCCGACGCTTACTCTCACTGAAGACAAAAGCTAAGGAGATTATTGACTCGCGTTACAGTGAAGCACAGTCGATAGCGTTGGTGACTGAATTAAACAATACTTTGGTAAAGGTCTTTAAAATGGGATTGTTTGACCCGACCCCGCGTTGCGTCAGTTTATTTTGACAACCGCTGAAACTGAGATGTCAAAGTCGGCTGATTTGGCACAGAAAACATCACTTCTGATTTCCCAATTCTGGCGACCTAGCTTGCATTGTGGAAGTGACCCACTGAGCCATTGCGTCACATTAAGTGTGACATGAAACTGCAGTTATGCATTATAAGCATAGTTGTCATGCAATGCAATTGGCTAAGTTGGTTGATGAGGAAATATGCTATGCGTAACAAGCATAACAACGTTATACGAATTTCTAAGAACTCAACAGTTACAGATTTCAGGCCAATATCAATTCTACTTTTCCTTTCTAAAATTTGTAAGCGTGTAATGCATAAACGGATAAATAACTTACTTACCATAAACAACTTCCTTGTTCCTTTTCAGTCTGGATTTCGGGCAAAAAATAGTTGGACAACTGCCCTGCTAAGTGTAATAGAGGATAAGAGAAAATGTGGACAACAATTATGTAACGTTTCTCGTACTTATCTTATCTGATTTTATTTCCGTGACCAGAGGTATACCCCAAGGATCTATACTTTGACCACTTCTGTTCTCGGTTTACATAAACGATATTGAATCTCGTATACTTCATTCATCTAAACGCTTCTATGCAGACGATATTCAAATCTACAGCAGCTGTCTACTTTGTCTCATAGAAAATTGCGCTTATGAAGTTAATGAAGATTTAAAACAAATTTCGGACTGGTCTGTCGAAAACGGTTTAGCTTTGAATCCAAACAAATGTAAATGTCTTGTAATATCAAAAAATTCGGTCGATCTTTCATACTTTCCATCCATTCTTCTCAACAATTCGGCGATAAGCTCTGTTGACTCTGCAAAAAATCTTGGTGTTGTTTTCAATCGAACGCTTTCATGGAGCAATCACATTAATTGGTTTGTTGGTAAAGTGTATGGAATTCTTAGATTTTTGTGAACTGCTCAAAAATTCACACCTATAAATACACGACTAATTCTTGCTAAATCCTTGGTTATCCCTGTGAAATTTACTACAACTGTGATAGCAACAGTAAGCGAAAACTTCAAACAGCGTTTAATAGTACTATACGTTATGTTTATTTTTCTGGCGTAATTTTCTTTGTCGTAATTTCTGGGAACCCTTTTTTTCTTGGTGTTTCTGCCACCCAGCGATTCACTCTCTTTAATTTCTTTTCTTCTTTACTACAACGGGCTTTTTCGTTTCTTATATTACTGGAACTTTAATTAAAATGTAAGGCTTTTGATTTTACCTTTTTTAGATTCATTTTTATTAGTTTGTCTATTATTAAATAAAAATGCGAGTATACATACATATAATATACGTGTAGTAAAACTTGAATAAAAGTCCTTTTTATTACTTGAAAACTTTACTGATAGTAATTAGATTTGAGATTGAAGTTCTTAAACTTGTCTACCATCAAAGCCAATCACTTCATGAGAATTTTTAATCGCCAAACATAAAAACAATATTAGCATGCGGTCTTTTCAAAGTATTTCTCTAACGAAACATCGAATTTCTTAACGGCTATATTATTGACTTTCTTTAAAGCTAGTTTTACTGAAAAACTAGTTCTATAGGGCTTTCGAGTTTTACGGCTATATTATTGACTTTCTTCAAAGCTAGTTTTACTGAAAAACTAGTTCTATAGGGTTTTCGAGTTTTAAGTTTCTCAAAAAAAATTATTGATTTGAATTAGATGTCAAACTATGTATGAATATTTTGATTTAGATGTCAAAGTAATTCAAATTTGTGAAAAACTTTAAACTCGAAACCACTATAGATCTAGTTTTTCGGTAAAACTAGCTCTAAAGGAAGTCAAAATTATGGCCGTTAAAGTTTCTCAAAAAAAATACTGATTTGATTTAGATGTCAAACTATGTATGAATATTTTGATTAAGATGTCAATGTAATAAAAATTTGTGAAAAACTTAAAACTTGAAACCGCCATAGATCTAGTTTTTCGGTAAAACTAGCTTTGAAGAAATTCAAGAATATGGCCGTTAGACAATTTCAAAAAATCTAAAATACCAATTTCAAAGAGATTCGAGTTGTTAAAAGCGAACACAAACTTTGGCTTTACAAGGCAATACACCATAAGCCCCAGGTCCTCAAATTGACACACTTAAATTTGTGCATTCTTAATGGATGTTGATGCATTCAACTAAAACTACTACAAATTTGTGTAAGGGCCTTTCTGATGCATTTCCCCCATCCCTCATATAACTTTAAAGAGAAAGGGTAGTTTGTGAATGTGCACTTAAATTCAGAATGGTAGCACTATTTATATATACAAACTATTTGTAAAACACCTGCGGCGCGGTCGGCGTGACGGGTGATAACGTCAATCGCCTCGACTCGTTTGTCAAAGTAGGGTGCTAACGTCAAGTTACTTGCGATGCGAGCATACTTTCTAGAAATGGGGATGGCTGAAACCATTAGAGATTTACTCTTTTTTTTTTTTTTTTTTTTTTTTTTTATTTTCGTATTTTGTTTTTACATAGTGCAGGCAAGAAAGTTATTTGAGTTGTCTCTGAATGCAGTTATGCTTTTTGGACTCTTTTCAGTTTGTTTTTTATTCACAATTGATAAAATATAGAAATTCAAAATTAAGGATGCGCTGCGTCACTTCAACTTGTTTTTATTCTTATAATTATATGCATGCATATATATTTTCAGACTAGAAATAAACGGGAATCTGTCAGAGTTTCTAAAAACAAAGTCTCGAAAGGCAAAGGTACGAAGGACAAAGGATCGAAATTTCGAAAAGACAAAATATCGAAAGAAAAGGGTTCGAAAATTCAAAGTTTAAAAAATTATTGTATCTATGAATGCCGTGGACGATTTCTTTTCATTTGATTTGAATTACTATAAATTAGAGATAAGTTAACTCAAAAACTACAGCGCTGATAGACTAACTCATGCGCAATACACTAGTGACTTGGCGCAATAGAACAATTTTTATTTTTTTTCCTGTTTAGGCCGATGAATTTACAAAATGGCCGTATGCTAATAATAGACTTTTTAAACTGATGACTCGTTCAATTTTAGTGCGGTTAGAACCCCCTTCGTAAATAATTTTCAATTTAACATGATGAAAAAAGGCCCCGCCCCTAAAACGATTTCTCATGAATATGTTATCCATTTTGATGTTCTTAGGAAACCGTAAATAATTGGTATAGATATGAGTTGTGCATTAAATAGACAATTTACTTTAAGTTCTGAAATAGTTACTAATAAAAATGAATACGGCAATACTCCACTTTGAATGTATTGAAAACATTTTGACAGTTCACTTTGCGTTTTTTCATTTGACAGCAACTTTGATGGAAATTGTAGTAGATTCAAGGAAAGTGTGGAGATTTTTTTTAACCAGAAGGTTAACTTGTTTATTGGTAGAATTATATTTTGTGCGATAAATATAAAAAAGCCCGACAAAGGACAAAACCTGGCCAAAGCCTGACTGGACGTTAAAAGCCCTACGCCTTAGGCGAAATCCTGACGGATGGTAGGCCTAGTGCAAGGTGGGCCTTGAAATTTTACAAAAAAAAAAACAAAACTTTAAAAACTCATTGAAAAATGTATCGCAAACGAATTACTGAATCTAGTTCACCTTTTATAAAAGCCTTTCAGATGGTGTACCTACAATTTTTTGAAAAATTAAATGCGAAAGTATTTTGTTGAACCACCCTATCCTATGTAGGTATTCAGGAGAAATGTAAACAGATAAATATAAATATTTTTTACTCAAGTTCTTGGGCCCAGTTGCTTTAAAGTAATTCAAAAATTATCAACCTCAAAACATGAGAATTGATTTGATGATTTAAGCATGTCCCTGAATATTTTTAAGAATTAAACAGAATTTCGTACACACTCGTACCTTCTAGCTTCAAGTCATCAAATAATATACATAATGTACATACATTCATTAGAAGTAGGTCCTCATTTTTTTTTTGTTGTACAAATTCCCAATTGAGCTCCATTGAACCAAAGCAATGAAAAAATTACATTTTTTCTACAGAAAATTTATAAACTTTTCCGTTGTGTTTGAAGTTTAATGCTAATAAGATGGGTATTATGTCTGTTTGAAAATAGAGTGTCACCACACAATTCCATTGTGACACCAATTGAATAAATTGGTTATCCTATTAATTATCCTATTAACTAGCATATTCAAAATTGTAACGTTCTTCAACGTTTTCTTTTTTTTTTCAGATATCTACTTTAACATTCAGTATTTAATGCATTCCAGAGCTAAGCATTTACTATAGTTAGCCAAAACCGATGAAGCAAAATCACATTCTTCAATAGAAACTTCCAGCGTTTTGCGTAAAGTTCGAAGACAACGCCAAAATACTTGCCAAATATACTCTCCTTTATAGCATTATCACCGCTTGAACTCTTATTGAGGAATTGCGTTTTGAATTCTAATCTCACCATCATCAAGTTAACACTCAAGATAACCACACATCAGGAATCTTATAACAACTTCACAACAAAAACAACAACATGACAAAGAAGTACGAATTCGATTGGATTATTCCGGTTCCTCCGGAACTAACAACAGGATTGGTATTCGATCGGTGGTTCGAAGACAAGGATACAACAGACTTTGAAAAAGATGCTTTATTTCGTGTCGATGAATATGGATTCTTTTTATATTGGAAAAGTGAAAATAAGGTAATTTATTTAATTTGGTGATCTTGCTTGAAATCTTATCCGAATCTATAGCTTTAAGCTTTTACTACGTTTCCATGTGGTATTTAAGCGAGCTTGAAGCTCACTTAGACCCTTTGTATACCTGCATCGAGTTGAAATGAGCTTGAACCGACTCGACTCCACTTCAGGAGCGGAGTCGAGTCCAAATTTGTGCTAAAAAACCTGGGTTGAGGCATTAACTTGAGAAACACCATGAGTGTGTTTCTTCATTTATTACGGTATGTCCAGAATATTCGGAATACCAGTTTTGCGTTTTTTTATTCCACGGAACATTCCGGATAAATTATTTTGTTGTTTCTTTATTCATTCCGGAACGTTTGGAATACATTCTTTTTATTCCATGTGAAGTGTGGAATAAAAAGAATAGAAAAAGAATACTGGGCGCGTTCAGTATAATTGACGTTCTTAAGCTCAATTATAGCAGATTCACATTGGTGTTAATTATTTAAAAACAGCATAATAACGCGAATAAACGAACAAGAGTATAAATTTTATGCATTTAATGTAAAATTTACTAAACTTTTGACTTTAAGAATACATAAATATCCAAAATAAATACATTTATTCCTGCAATTGTTTTGACATTTCACCGAACAACTGGATTGCCATTGTTTTTGTTCTAGTTTTGTTTCTTTATTCATTCCATTCTGGATATTCTGGATAAACATTTCGTCTATTCCATCCATTCTGTTCCTTATCCGGAATAAATAAAGAAACACACTCCATATGTCATCTCGACACCATTTCAATTCAACTCAATATCGAGCTCTCAAATCTGTGAACGAAAAACGTGGGTCGAAAATCCGACACAAATCCAACTCGAGCTCTCGGTCCTGAATATAAACGTAGTATTTGATACCGATACACGGGCAGATTTTTGTTTGCATTGTTTTATGGTCAAATTTGTCGTAGATTATGTTTTCATAGTTTTGGTATTCCGCGGATAGCCATGGGGATAGGGATAGTTGGAATATTCGATTAGCTTGAAATCTTAGCCATTACTGAGGCGTTTAGTAAACAGAAAAATAAGATGTTGGTTAGAATTTAAAAATCTAAATTGACCTCTGTCTAAGTTTTTATAAACATGTTAAAATATGAGCCGTATAAAGTTAGCATGTCAACTTTCGAAAAAGTTACTTCTGATTGTCTCAGGCATTGCCGCATAAATGCCGTAAATATACCATGAAGAAAAAAAAATTGATGCTAGTTTTCCCAAAAACAATAACTTAACTAACTTAAAATAAAGATTTAGTATGAAAACCATTTTTAGAAGAACCACTGTCGCAGCTATTCTTTGCTTTTCACGGCATATCTACGGCAATTAATTTCAACTATATGGCATATTCAGAAGTTATTTTTGACCAAAAGTGTATGTTAACTTTATATGTATGAAGAATTTGTATGAAAACCATTTTTGACAATTTTTGGGAGAACCACTTTTTGCGCGGCAATTTTTTTTCTCTTCACGGCATATTTACGTCATTTATGCGGCAATTTCTGGGACAATCAAAAGTAACTTTTTCGAAAGTTGTCATGCTAACTTTATACGGCTTAAAATATAGGCAAGGCTCCGTGAAAAGGAGCCAAGTGTATCTTCTGTCATCGAAAAGTGCCGCTCACTGTAGCCGTTCGGATTCGGCAATAAACTGTAGGCCCCCTCCACTCCTGCCGACACGCACACAGGAATGGTTGAGAGTTGTAAGTCACTAGGCCCAGGTTCTTCATGGGCTGTTGTGCCATAAAATTTTTTTTTGGATATAAAGCTGTCTTTTTTTTCTAATCCCAAATACTGTAATCTAAATGATGTGGTCAATAAAACTCAAGGTAAAGCTTTTTAAGCAACTCATATCGGGTTTATTTGGAGATCTTATGCAAGAAAAAAAAAAGTCTTTTAAAAGCCGATATGGTCCGCTTAAAAAGTTTAGGTTTCTTGACTTATACAAACCGGATCTTCAAGATTAAAGTAAAGACAGAGCATTATTTCCTATTTAAAAAAACATGAATACTCCTGCAATTTTATTGGGAGAATTGTTGTTTTTAACCTCCTACTTCCATCACCAGGCATAGCAAAAAGCACTCAAATCAAACTTGGTGGCACAACGTCTCATGAAGAACTAGGGCCTGATGACTTACAACTCTCAACCATTCCTGTGTGCGGTCTGCAGAAATGGAGGGGACCTACTTACATTTTGTTGCCAAATTCCAACGGCTAATGTGAGCGGTACTTTTCTATGACAAGAGAAACTCTTGGAGGATTTGTTATTTCCTTCATTCCTTGCAAGAGGCAGTAGCCCGAAAAAAAAAAAAAACTTTCTTTTTTGTTTTTAAGAGGAAGCAGGTGGGAATCAAACCCAGACGTCTGGAGATTTATTTCTGATTTGATTTCGATATTAGGTTATCAAATATTTTAAAATAATAATTTTAATGTTTTCCTTAATATCAGTTTGACTTATAATGTCTATCTTCTTTTGCTACAGGAAGGTGATGTTATAGAATTATGCCAAGTGAGTGACATACGAGCAGGAGGCACACCAAAGGTAAGAAGAATTATCAGCAACATACCTAAATACATTATTTATTATAATTTTTTTTTATTTTGCGTAAACCTAAATACAAGTTTTTTTAGTTCTTCTTGTATGATGAGTAACACGGCTAGATGTTGTTATATAAAGTCTTAGAATTTGTATGCTAGTTCAAAATATCCTATACATTTAAAACATTTTTTGATCCAAATTTACCTGCTTATTTAAGATCAATAAACTTCAGTCTATAAAAGTAATCTTTATATTTTTTGAAGCACTGGATTGGATATTATTTACCAATTCTTTGGAGAAAATCATCATTGGTTTGGTACGTTTTTATAGTCTTTTGCTATACACTTTTTTTTTTACGAAAATGCAGTTCAAGATCAACGAATATAAGTTCTATATACAAATTTAATTCTGTATTTATTAATCAAGAATCGTTTCATTAATACAATTTTACTGTTTTTCATTAATTTCGCCTATTTCTAGTGCAATAAAGTAGTTTCTAAATTTTATTGTATATAATTGATAAGATAATATAAGTGTCTTAAAATTAAAAAAAACCTTGTTTGTTTGTTGGAGAAACTTGGAATGAAAAAAGCTTTGTTGTAGGTAATCTAGAACTCAAGTGGATAAGTAATTTTGTTGTGATTCGTTTGGATCCGTTTTGGTTTCGGTTTGCACTGAGTGTGGTGAAATCTCCCTCTCACAATACATGTGCAAGTGGGTCCGTAGTAATTCTAATTTAAGCCGACAAACGAAGTTTTGCGGATCCGTACGCGGAGTCCTTCATACGTTGTTGACTACGTGTGTGGATCCAAAACGGACTCTTGCTTAAAGGGTAAATTTTTCTTCTATTCAGAAGAACAACTGGCCGCGTTCATGTTTGTATCCAAAGTGATCTGGATCCAGGATAGCTTTTTGTTGTTGTAATCCTTATTAAAAATAAAGCTGTTTTCAAAAAGGAGATCTCAAGGTATCCTAAAAATTCTTGTATACTCATCGATCCAATTAGAAAAAGGTCAAAAGCAGCTGATTTTTGATAGCAAATATAAACTATTCGATTTGAGTCGTTCAGAAACAAACATGGAGTCTCGAGTGTCCAAGATAGGCTATCCTAGTGAATTCTGAACGTGGCCATTGTTATTCCGATGTAAATCGAAAAGGCCATTATACTCTGTCCACTAAAAATTTTCAGCACAGAGAAGATAGGATATATTTACCTTTCAATTATTACAAGCATGCTACAAAACTCAGTTGGGCTACCATCTGTTGATTTAAATTTAAATTTTTCCACACAAAAAGAGAAAATAATTATTCGAAAATAGAAAAGAAGCAAGTGTCAGCACTTTTGCTCCTAAAAACTCTAAAAAACCATCATAATTTGTTTAAATTCTAAAGCAAATCCAAAGCAATGATCTAGCACAACGTGACAACGGTAACTCTCCAATACACAAACACAACGAGGCTTGATCATACTCATTGCAAAATGCACACAATCAGTGTTCAGTCATGGTGGGATGTACGTGAGCTCAAACAAAATTACAAAAACAATTTGTAGGTACCTCAGTGGTTCTATTTTTATTTCAGTGGGAATTTAGCTAGCTGGTTGCCAGTCGAGGAGCAACAGGCATCAGTGTTTTGAATAAAGCTCTCCCATAAGGCATGTACTGAACATTTTTAGTGGATAAACTATAGATGTAATGGGCGTGTAAATAAGGAGATGTCGAGCTTTTTAGATAACTGTCCAAAAGTATTTTAAGCAAATCTACCAAGGGCCATTTTTTTCACAATTGCTTAACTCTCAAGTAGGCTTAGGCCGGTCGCATATTGGATGTGTTATCGTACGGATTTCACTCGTGCGAATACATACAAACACGCACGAATAATCCCAACCTTCTGAATACTATGGGAGTGCGCACACTGGGTGCGAGTGAGTCATACGTATACGTACGTTTAGTTCCGACGTACCAAATGAATCCGAACTTGTTGGGATTTTTAAAGACTTTCGCACGTTGAAATGTGTGGAAAGAGGACTTCGCGAAAGCGATGAGATGGATGCGTCAACATACGAATTTATATCGTACTTAAACGTGTAAATACTGGTCGTACAAATCGGGTATACATTTTTCTCCGTCAAATACGCAGTTGGGAAGAAAAAATTGGGCATTTACTGCTTAAAGAAATTGATTGTCAATTTACCAAAAAGAATTGCTTCGGAACATTAGCTGTATTTTGTAGCTATTTTTGTCCTGAATCTGAAGCGAACAAGCTTTTGAAACAAAAATTAAATGACAAAACAACATTTTTATGTAAACTCTCAAGTTTGCTCGGTCAACTTCCGATTTTTTCGGGAGTTGAAAAAATCTGAAGTTGATCAAATCTAGAGTTGAAAATCGAAAGTTAGAAACGTCAACTTTGTGTGAATAAAAATAAAAACAAATTCACAAGTTAAGAATACAAATCCTCAAGTTATGTTCAACTTTGAGTGAATAAAATCGGCCTAAATATGACTGGTATTCTGCCGTGCTAAGAGAAAATGACTTATCTGACATTTGTCGATTTCTTGAGTTAAGGCGAAGTTTGAAATATTTGGGATCGTTTTTATTAATAACTAAAGCCGTATCTCGCTTTTTGAGCAGTAAAACAATCGAAACACATCCTTTTTTTATTAAAAAATAGTTTTAAAACTATTCAAAAAAACGGCAAAGTAAACTCCTATAATCATAAAAAAAATATGTAGATACGTCATTTTCAGTTAACACGGCAGTATTGTTTTCTATTTTGTTGGATCTCTCATCTCAAAGACGACAAAACACACAACTTAACTTACATATTATGCAATTTGTGTGCCAATATATTATAAAATCTCCCAATCAAGTAGTATCCATTGGTTTTTCCAAGTAAAAGAAGAATAAGTTCAGTTTATGGGGGAGAGTGTTCACTGTTCATGTGCTTATTTGAATGAAAGGCAGATAGATATGCAAATATTTAAATGGCATACTTGAGGTAGCTTTCATGTGAGTCGTAGTAAAAGGATTATAATTGTATTCAATTAAGGACCAAAACCGCAAGATATGACGTGTAATTATTTCCAAAACAACTCTGGTCTGCGAGAACTATAATATGTATTTATGTTAATGTAAATCAAGATAGGACAAACAAAACATTAAAAATAAAATGTTTTTCTATTTGCAGATTCTGGCTTGCAAGGTAAATAGGTACTTAATTAAATTTGGCCAACAATATATGTACATAATAGCTAAAAATAACCAAAATATTCAAGTTTATGCTTTGTATACACATAATAATTTGCTGTAAAATTTTTATTAATTTTTTGCTTACAACTACACTTGTAAATGTTTGTTTCTAACTTTAGTGGGTCTTAAGAGAGTATGCATATAAATAAAAACTAATAAATTGCACTTTGTTTCAGGATCCGAAGCTATTAGACAAAGTAACTAAAAAGCACGGGAATGATTTGAACAAGCTTGATGAAAGATCGTTAACAATATGTTCGAATACAGATTACATCAATATCACGTACCATCATATTATATGCCCTGATGCCGCATGTGCAAAGGTAAGTGTTTAATATCTTCATAATTAAATTAGAAATGTACTTACACTGCCGGTCAATAGAATAGGTTCACCCTGTAAACGACAACGAATAGCCTTTTTCTCCTAAAAAAGGATGTACAAAAAGGCTTTTGTGTGTGCACTTTCAATTTCCCCACCTATTAATAAGAAAGAAGCAAAAATAAAACAACCGTGCCGTTAAATTTCAATAGGTTTTTGCAATGCTCCCCAAATAAAGCGTTTTCCGATGGGTCAATAGAATAGGTTCACCTGTTTTATCAGTGGAAATGAGGAGAAAATAAAAAAAAAAAAAGTAAAGTAAAAAACATTCGTTTTATAGTTTGATTTTTCTTTTATTGTATTAATAATAAATAGAACGTTATTTATTTGTGATAACCTCAAAAATTCTATTAGGCATAGATTCGTAAAATTTGTGTAAGTAATTTTAGTTTGTTTTTGTCTAGGCGTCTTTTATTGCTGTTTTCAGTGATTCTTTGTTTTCAAACAGTTGTCCTGACCTATAGACCTCACGAACAAGCCATCCCCACCCTTTCTCAATAATATTTAGCTCTGGAGAATAGGGAGGCAATTGCAACAATGCCACGTTTTGTTCATTTATCCAGGCTGAAACTACTCTAATGGTGTGAATTGGGGCGTTATCCTGCTGGAAAGTCTACTTGAGAGGTCCGAATATTTCACTCAATTTTGGAAAAGCCCTTTCAAGAATACTTTTGTATGAATTTGCTGTCATTCGTGATGGTGTAACCATAACTCCGGCCTCACGACTATGATGGCGCTGCAAAAACAGTTCATCCTTTCATAGATCATGACAATAATAATTAAAGCCGTCTGGACTGTCAAGGTAAATTTTTTTTCGCCCGAGAAAACAACAAGCTGTCAATCTTTTTTCCACGACCTACAAAAATCCAGGTACCTACAAAAATCCAGTCGCTTTTCTTTTATTTGAGGGTTCAACTTAGGTTTCTTTTAGAGTTTCTTGCGTTTCAGATTTGGGACACTTTTAATTACTCTCCTAACACTTGAAAGCCTTGCAAAAGTTCCAACTGATGTTTTTATTTTTAGTGCTGTGAGACAAGAATTGGCCGCCAACCGAGCGATAAGTCTCCTTTCTGCAGGTGGTGTGGCTTTTTTCGGTCCTTTCATGTTTTTACCGTAGTTTTCCTTGTTTCTTAAGAAATTGCTCACTACGTTCTGGGATCTTCCGATTTTTGTTTCAATATTACAGGCGCACTTAAATTTTGTTCGGTGTACAAATCGATTTTTATTTTTTCCTCGGAGGTAATGCACTTGCAACGAACCATTTTGTTTCAAAAAGTGTTTTGGTAAATTGAACATTATCTTAGTAAAATAAAACACTCTATGAAATTCCGAGCCAAATCTTACTTTGAAACAGGTGAACCTATTCTATTGACCCATCGGAAAAGGCTTTATTTGGGGAGCATTGCAAAAACCTATTGAAATTTAACGGCACGGCTGTTTTATTTTTGCTTCTTTCTTATTAATAGGTCGGGAAAAGGTCACTATTTGAAAGAGCACACACAAAAGGCTTTTTGTACATCCTTTTTTTTGGAGAAAAAGGCTATTCGTTGTCGTTTACAGGGTGAATCTATTGACCGGCAGTGTAGGTACTGTGAAAATGTTAGATGGATACTTGGACTGGTATCCTATTTCATTAATATTTTATGGTGAAATTCTACGAACTTGTAGAACTTGTCTAAAATATATTTTTTAATTCAGATATTTTCCAAATTTACTTTGTTTTTTTTTTTGATAATTATCCAATTTGGAATACCAATTATCTCATTTTCATGAATGGTATTACCAGGCTCAAAATGTTTCGGCTCAATATGCATAGGAACACTCTTGGACTACTACCTAAGATTTCGTTTAATTTTTATGAAAATTTGACCGTTCTTAAATTACATAGTATGAAAATGCATACGCAGCTGCATTGTTGGTAAACCAATTTTAACCAAACACTAACAGGATCACTTTTTTAGTTCCACCTAACATTTTGTGGAATTTTGAAAAAGTAGCAGCTTGTTCTTTCAAATTATTGCGAAAATGCATGCGCTACAGCACCTTGTTGGTAAACTGCTACACCGACCGAACTCACGTTGGCCAAACACGCACACGTAAGATTTTTTTGAGCTGAATCGGTGTGATAATTTAGGAGTCCATTTATTGAACTGAAAAACGAAATGTGTGCCTAACAAAATATGCGCCTACAACGCCATTTGTTGAGAATTTTCCTAAACCTTCGCGAAGCAATTACGAACAAACCCGCAGAAGGAAGCATTCAATTAAGTCCAGTCGTTTTCAAGTTTTAAGCATCCAAAAAAAACACGATACATTTTTATACATATATACAGGGTGATTCACATAAGGTGTGTCAAAAAGCTAGAGCGTGTAGGTTGGGTCGAGATACGAAAAAAACCGTATGGGAAGGGGTTCTAATTCCTCACGAAACAAACAAAAACAACGATTACACTTACAATGACATGATATACCTTTTTGTAAAGTTAGAAATCTCTTCTTTTATTTTATTTTTAAATAAATCTGCTTTAGGAAATAGTTTTTGAAATATTAATTTTCAAACTCAAAATTTTGAAAAAAAAAAAATGAGAAACAAAAATTTCAAACTGATTTTTTTTCAAAAAATTTACATAATTAAGTAGGTACTAATTTTGTTTTCAAAATTCAGTGCACTAATTATTTTTTAGTCAAAAACAGAAACGGGAGGGGTAATTTTTTATGCTAGCTTAGTACCCAGTTTAGCTGGAATAGGTACTAGGTCTGGTTCTGATTGATAACGAAGAGTTTTTACCTGAGCATTTCTTCACATCCCTATAGTACCCGATCTAAGTTCGCTAAGCGGTACTAAAGCGCGAAAACTTCGCGGTTTTTCGATTTTTAACCATGATGCGTTCGGCGGCGTTCAAGCTCGAAAACTTAGGTTTTTCATGAGGACAATATCATAAACGACTCAGCAAAAAATCAGAACTACCATATCTAACGCATACACGCCCTCCTATGAGACGACAAGGTTACTGGGGACTATTTTGTTTTTAAATAAAGTTTTTTTCAATAAACAGTTTTTCAAAAATTAATTTCCAATTGCAAATGTTTGAAAAGAAAAAAATTAAAAAATATGTTCAAACTAATTTTGTTCCAAATTTTGCGTTATTAAGTAATATTCGATGCTCCTATCTTTTAGTCAAACACTAAAAACTAGATGCCTAACAGCCGTATTATTTAGTCTCTAAATGTCTTTAATTTTTGAAAAGCTGTTCGCTAAAACAGCTTAATTTAAAAACAAAATAAAAGCAGAGATTTCTGTCTTTACAAATAGGTATAGCCTACCGCTGTGACGGTTAAAGTTGTTTTTTAATATTTTTCCTGTATTAAGCCAATTTTTTTTTAGAAAATTGACTCTGCCGTTGTTTTTAATTTTCTCAGAAACTAAAAACATTTTAGCATCCGGTTTTCTGTTTTTGACTAAAAACTCATAAGAGCATTGAATTTTGAAAACAGAATTACATAGTACTTAATTACGTAAAGTTTTAAAAATAAAATCAGTTTGAAATTTTATTTTTAATTTTTGTTTCAAAACAAAATAAATATTTCAAAAACTATTTCTTAAAACAGATTTATTTTAAAATAAAAAAAGAAGAGATTTCTGGCTGCTCAAAAAGGTATTGTAAGTGTAATCGTTGTTTTTTAATAATTTTATTCTTTTTTAAGTCAATTTTTTTTAGAAAATTTCCCCTCCTGGCTAAACGGGGGGAAATAGACTCCCCTGCCATACGATTTTTTTCTTATCTCAATCCAACCTACACGCTCTAGCTTTTTGTCACATCTTAGGTGAATCACCCTGTATAGAAGATAAATCCTTATATTGATTTAACAAAATAATTTTATTAGTACTTTTGACTTTTTTCAAACTTTCTCCTAAAAATGCAATTATTCTAATACTAAAAATAGAATAAGGCAGATGCTAATTTTGTAAATAAAGTAAGCTGTAGTTTCAAGCCTTATAAGCCACTTTTTGCTAAATTACAAAAGTAAAAATATTTTTTTTTCATTGAATTTTGAACAACAACAACAACTTAAAGGTGCTACCACCAATTGCTTACGAATTAATTTTGGGTATTTTAATTCGTTTTATTTTTGTTTGGCTAGAGATATAGCTATTTCAAGGGGTGCCAAGCCCTATCATCAGTCTCCTTTATAGTGGTGCTGAGCTTTAATCCAATTTTATTTGAAAAACTTTCTACACATCATGCGGTATTAGAACCCGCGCATCAGATTTGCTCAGTCTTGGAAGCTGTGTACACTACGTACTCTGCTACCGTTGACCACTGACGTCACAGGTCTAGATGTGCTGTTTTTTTATCAATTGCATTTGGAGCATCAGCATTTTTATAAGCCCCTTTAAGTATGCTGTCTTGTTCCGCCTCCATTTTTCTCCGAACCTTTAAGTTGTTGTTGTTGTTCAAAATTCAATGAAATTGACGGAATAAAGAATGGTCAAGTCTAATAAACTGACATTCTAGTTTAAATAATACAATACAAATAATAATAATATAAAAATATTTTTTTCCAGCTAGCGCAGTTGTATTGTGAAAAATAATATATATATTTTATTTTTAAACCAAAATTTAAGCTTTCTGCATCATTTTTATAAGTTTTCCTGTGAGAAACAGTATTCCAAAATGAGTTTAAAAATTTTCACTTTTGTACTTTTTCCCTTTTTTCGCTTATGTAGTTAAGGCTTTAGACTTGAAGAGCGTTGTAATGATTTTTCATTAACCTTCAATATTTTTTAAATTTAGTTTTTTTTTTTTTTTTTTTTTAAATTAAGTCATCCATACTTTCCTTTTGAAAAAAAAAGCAACATCTATAATGGTTTCTCAAACTTTCGCTAAATTTGAAAGATTATCCTGGAGTTCGTACATTTGTAGAAACCACAACCTTAATTTCTTCAGGAACATGTTTGCTATAAATACGATACAAAGTTTTACAGTTGCTTTATTTAATTAAAGCTAAAAGTTCTAATACTTCTTGTCATATCACATATGAAAAAGTTTACTTACTTTGAAAGAATAAAGAACTATTTATACCCACATACCTACTTAAAATAGAGAAATGGACTAATTAGTATACAAGTAATATACTCGTAAAGATAAAAGAAAATTTATTCGTTCCCGATGACGCTATATTGAGTTCAAAAGTTTTAAACGGATACAATATTAGATAAATTTAGGAAAACTTTTTGCACACTTTTGTTTTCAAAACTTGTGACCTAATAATATATTCTTTGTTCTTAATAAAGGAAGGAACGGTGTAAGTTCCGTAAACTTTAATATAGTAGGTCCTCGTTCCTTTTCATCAGTAATTTGTCTTCTTTTTTTTTTTCATTTAAATGTTAATTTCCTTTCTTCAAATGATTTTAATAAATACGGTAAAAATGTGTTCTTACTAGGATGGCTGTAGGGTAGTTTTGATTGCTAACATTAAAAAAAAAATCCTGTAAAGCTCTTAATGGTGCGTTTTGTTTTCACTATGGGATGAGTTTCTTGTCTACTACCTACTTCAACAATTGCTAGCTTAATACTCACTCTCTCTACAATCTTTGCTTCTCTGCTCAGTACTGCTTCGCCATCGGCATTAATCTTTCCAACACTTAAGGTCGATTCGATGAGAATACGTACTAACCGCATAGACTCAATTTCAAAAAAGCAATCCTAACAAAAAAAATAGATTCCGCCATCCCTTAACATCGATTCTTTCGATACAAATTTTAAGATTAAATTTTTTCTAAGTATTAAGGCCCATTTGCTGAATCGAAACTTAAATATTTACATATTATGTTCAACTTAAACCCTTATGCCCGTAATATTCACGCCGTTTAAAATCGGTTTAGATTTAGAAGTCGGTTTAAAATTTTTAAACCGACTAATCGGTAATATTCACTCCAAGAGTACCTCCTGTGACAGAAAAGTGCCGCTCGTTAGCCGTTCGGATTCGGCAATAAACTGTAGGTCCCCTCCATTCCTGCAGACACGCACACAGGAATGGTTGAGAGTTGTAAGTCAATAGGCCCTAGTTCTTCATGAGCTGTTGTGCCATCAAATTTATTTATTTAGATCGGTTTAACTACGATAAACTGACTCCAACTTAAACGAGCCATTTTCGTGTCTTTTAGGTACGGTTTAAATGGTTTTAGCTAATATTCAACATTTTATTGGTTTATTTAGTCAGTGCAAAATATTCAATTATGTGATTTTCGGCGATTCTGGCTATCCAAACACCATATTTATGCAAGTTATTCACACATCGGGGTAAAGTTGACCAATTAACCGGAAAAGGCTTATAGACCGAGAGCTGGTGAACGATTTGCTCAATGTTTTATATCGCTTCAAAATTTGTGAGCATAATCTTTATATGTGTCCAAAATAAATTCCATCGGTCTGGCAGTGATACCGCGGCCTTAACATCTTCAAAATGCAAATTTTGTTCACAAATAATTTGTATCTGTCCAAACTGAATTTCAATGGTCAGGCAGCGATACAGCGGGCTTAACACCCAGATAATGCACTAAAAAATGCTTAATACTATTTTTTTGTTAGGAAAGTGCATTATGGTAGTGTAGTGTTCACGGTATCACTGCCAGAGCAATGAAATTCAGTCTGGACATATATAAAATTTGGAGCGTTAAAAAAAAAAATTTTTGTATTTTAAATGTGCAGGTGTTTAGACTGCGGTATTGCTGTTAGGTTGATCATGGAATTTAGTTTGGTCAGTATTATGGTCGAGTGTTCGTGTGGTCTTCTAAAGAGGCGGTTTCCCATTCTCATATAGACATGACATCCAAGTTCAATGAGTGGCAAACTTACCAAATTTATCGTGTGCCATCTTGCTTAATATAATATGATAGATATTGGAACCTAATTAACACCCGGCGCGGGATTGCAATCAGCTCAAAAAGAATTCAACTCGCAACAAATCGTTCAAGGAATGTTTGGAAGACGCAATGCGGTGGACGTTATTGTTGACATTTTTTCCCAACATAACACACGATAAGGAGTGAAAGACATTTCTTATGCGTATTTGTGTTTGACACGAATTTAATTAATTTATTCTAAATTCTATATGTCAAGTAAAAAAAGGCTTCAGATCAGAACTTTTAATTCATCTCCTCATGCTTTGTTGCTCTTAATTTATTTATTAAAATTGTATGTACATCTCAGATTGAATGCCTCTTTTACAAATGATAATAAAATCCACCCGCCACACACTTGAAATTTCAACGTCACGTCTAATTTAGAGCCTGATTACACGATTCTTTTTTTCGTTCGTTTCGTTATTCGTCTTTTTGACAGGTACGTATCCTCGTGATTACACGATTCTTTTTTACATTCGTGAGACTTGTTTCGTTATTTTGACATTCAGAATCTCCGCGGTGGATTTATTGGAAAATAAACATTAATAATAATTAAAAAAGGGGTTTAATCACTTCTTGTTCAAATGTGTACCCTATTTAGCAAAGAAAAGCAATGTTAAAACTTATAATTTAAAGTTTAAAAGTTCCTCGCATAATGCTTTGATTTTAGGGATGAGCCATATTGAAAGATTCTCAGCGATAAATCGGCACACACATTTATCGAACCGAAACATCGGTATTTTTCGAAATCGATACTTGAAAACAAAGGAAATACCTCTTCCTTTTCTATTTTAAGAACCAAATATGTTAAAATTTCACATCAAAACGTGTTTTTGATTTAAGACGTAAAATAATATTGGTGTCTTTCAAAATTTATAAACTACTTTCCTCCATTAAATCTTCAATATTTTAATTAATAAAAAAAAAATGATTTGATAACATTTTGGAAAGTTACAAAATTAAAGCTACTAAAGCATAGGCTTCTTCTTTGTACAAATGTAGACATTTTTCATATTAAGCTAAGTTCTTACATGTAAATCACACCAACAAAAAGCTATCAAAACATTTACTTCTTCAGTAACTCATAAAATATACCACCATAACCTGAAAAATGATTTTACCACACCACGTATGTTTTCCCCAATCCCCAAAGGAAATTTTATAAAAAAAAAACACGACTTAACAGTTAACGTGTTTAATGCGATAACAGCTAAGTACTTTTACAAAAGCCCAGAGAATTTTCGACTTCTTATCTAAGCGCGAAAAATAGACGTGAATTTCATGCTTGTTATCGATTGTTTGTATTGAAACCTATGTGAATTGTCGACTTCGCCAACCTGTGTTGTGCTTTTTTTCAACCAATTGGGAAGAGCCACACTCGTTTTATTAAAAAAACATTTTAGACTAACTTTGGTGTGAACCAGTGATGGAAATCGACTTTTGTCGATAGTACTGAACGCTGAAATGTACAAGCATTTTTTTGTAATCGATATATTTTTTAAATGTATGTGTCAAAAATTCTAAAAAATCTAACGTTTAATAAATAATTTGACATAAATCAGAATAATAATAGGTTTGTTGTTGAATTTTGTATTTTTGGAAAATAGACTTTTTGAATTTGACCCATGTTTGAGGAAAATTTGATTTACTTGTTTTTTTTTTTTTTTAGCGGAGAGAATCTTTTAAAAACTTGTTTTCGAGAGAAAATCTTAATAGTTTTTTCATTAAGTTATACATTTTAATTCAATTTTTGGTGTCAATTTTTTTTCAAAAAGCGGAAAATCCATAGTATTTTTAATTTTATTTATATATATTTTTTTTTGCATATTTGGAATTATTATTAAGTGAAAACCGAATTTTCAAAACGCGTTGACTTGTACTTGGACAAATATATACTTTTGTTTATTTACGAGTATACAAGGTGTCCTCTAATTCGTGGACTATGTTTTGAGGGATGATTTAAAAAAATGTATGTCGGAGAAATTCTATCTTCCCTCTCTACTTTAGTTTTTAAGAAATTAAAAACAAACTTTTTATATTGGTTGTTTTATTTTGTTAAGTTTAGTTGCCGTTCACATTTTATAATTTTTTTTTTTAGAAATTTTGACTTAAAATTTAATTTCTCAAAAACAATTCATTTAAGCAACATGAAATATTAGATTTCAAGAAAGGTATACTTACAGCACATCTTTTTGTTTTAAATATTTTTTTTTTCATTTTCATAAAAGTTTTCAGAAATTACTTTGGAATGATCCCAAGAACCACGAACTAGGAGACACCCTATATAAGTAGTTCGCATAAGTTAAAATTGATAATAAACTATCTACTCTGTAAATATCTACGCAAAATACTGAGAGCAAACATCAGCGCTTCTAAAACAGTGAACACAATTTGAAACGGATTGCATTTGCCTGTAGAAATGCGACTTCATCGTGCCAGTGTTGCCGAAGTTTTACTTTTACGAACTCGACCTAACTTCAATCTACACACAATTTACAGCTCGTTTAAAAAAAAAATTTAAGAAATTGATTGTTTTCCTTAATTTTTTAGTTGTGAAAAAGTATTTGTAATGTATACCCAGCTGTGCAAAATTGAGGCAATTTCCTACTGCATCAAACATCTACATTCGTAAGGTACATTTTTGAACTTTTCGATCATCTTAATTGAAATTTATATGAAAATCTCGATTTTTTTGCACGAAAAAAAATGAATTTCATCAGACTTAAGCCAAAAAAGAGATTGAGTGATGTGTTGAGCTCAGTTGATGAAAATTTCAGTATGGTCTTTTGGCAATAATTGAAATAGTACTGAAAGTTGAAAAGTGGTACTTACGTACTGGGAAAATTAAATAGTACAAAATTCAGTACAATAGTAAGCCTTTTTCCAACCGTGGTGTGAACATTTATTGTCGTGGTTAAAAAGTTTATATTGACATAATTTGGAATTTGTACCTGATTTATAACTAGTTGTTACGCACCCTCTTTGCTGAACTCTGCTAACTCCTTTGGGTATTAAAATTATCCTTATTCCCTTTCCATGAAATAGTACCTAATGAACTTTTTTCATTTTTTTTTTAAATCCATCAAATTCAATAAATTATAACAGATTAATTAAATTACAATATGCTTTCACATGACAATTTTCTTATTAGGTGTGTTTTGTTCAACTCCTTAATGTGCACATTCAGAAATTCTTCACATTAAGCTAAATTTCCACATGCAAATTCTACCAACAACAAGTTAACAGCACATTTGCTCTTCAGTAACTCTATGGCTTAATGTGGAACATTGCAGAATCGGCACAGTAACTAGCTCAACAAAACACAACTATTGAAAGAACACACAACTTGATAGAAAACAACAAATATTTTTGTGAACTTTCTCTCTTTGCATTTGATTTAAACAAACTATTTTGTTTGCATGTTTCTATTTTCTTGTATGGTCGATGTAATTTATCAAGAAATCGATACTGAAATATGTATCGATGTTTTACTTTGAATAACGAATCCCGGTTACATCGATTGCCATCATCGCTCATCAATAATCGGTTGTCAAACCAGAACGTCAAATGTTCAACCAGAAAAAGTCTTGAAATTTTCATTCCTGCTTTCGTTACTTCATTCCCCTTACATTTCTATACCCCTCACCATATCTGTCAAAATAACGAAAGACGAAACAACCGAAAAAAAGAATCGTGTAATCAGCGTCTTATACATTTATTTATACTTAAAGGCTTGAACTTGAAAGAGTTCAGCAAATTACATACCTCACTCTGCCATCAGCATAATCTTATGCTCGAAAAATGTTTACTACAAAAAAATATATGTATGATGTATTGATAGAAATCAATTATAAAATCATGTAATGTAATGTAATGAAATGAATAATATTAATATATCATCCCGAAACCGTTCACATGTCATTTGCTTATGTTCTTTCCAAATAAATAGAGTACTACCTTAAGGTGCCCATATTGTTTGTATCATTTTCTACAAACGCAATCTGTTTTTTTTTTTTTTAATAAGCTCTTGTATGTTTTTCTGTCTTCAATGAATAAAATAATACAGAATTTTTTAAAATGGCAAAATATATGTATGTATTGTACATCATCCCTTTGCAGTTTCTGTGCTCTGTAAATCTCAAAATCTCAAGTAAGAGAAACCAATAATCCACAATTATGTATATATGTAGGTGGGTAGATTTGTGTGTTTTTAAATTACGAAAAAAAAACCTTAAGGTTAGCGAGTATCTATAAAATTTCTGTCTGTGGTAAAATACAAAGAAAATCCCTGTTTTATTCTCCAATATGTAGAGCAATGTATTACTTCGCGAAGGTATTCTTCTTTAAATCATCAAAGTAAATCGCCTTAAGGAGTTTTTCTTTTATTCCGTATCATAAAAAATCTGTTTTCTTCATTAAATTAAACAATGCTTTTTCAATTCTTAAAAAAAATTGTACCAAGGTACATGTCTTCATTTAAACAGCTGTCACAACAGTTGAAGAATTAGGGCCTAGTGACTTACAACTCTCAAGCATTCCTGTGTTCGTGTCTGCACGAATGAAGGGGACCTACAGTTTATTGCCGAATCCGAAAGGTTTTGTCAGTCCCTCGCAAGCAGTAGACTGTTTTTTTTTTTTTTTTAATTATTGCTAGGTGGACGAGGCTAGGAATTGAACCTAGACCAGGACAATCCTAAGCACAAGGCACGGCTACTACCTTTCATTTATGTTAAATTATTTATGTTTAATTAAAATTTAAAAAAAATTAAAATATGAAAATGGTTTGTAGGTATAGGCTGCCAGTCATAGAAAACTCAAACTGATTTTTTTTTTGAAAAGGGCTGTAGTAGTTTTTTTTATAGACAAATGTAAATGATAAATGTAGATATGTAAATAGCTAAGATCTGGGTATGCGGGAATATTAAAAATGCAACGGCAGCGGCAATCCACAATGGCATCTGTCAAATCTAAAAAAATGAAACGAGTTCGCTTAAAAATGCAATGGCACGTTCGGGTTACTATCCAAAGCTATCGTTATTAGGCGTTTTTGCTTTTTTTTTTTTTAGTTCAGAGCAGTTCAGACCAGTGCTGGGGGGCATTTTTAACGGAATTCCCTCCACGCAGTCGGTAAATTCCCTTTTTTCCCACAAATATTTTATTTTTTCCCTTTTTATTTCCCACAGAAAAAAAGTTGAAAAGTGGACTTAAAATGAAAAATATAAAAAAAATAAAAACCAACAAAGCACATAAATAATGTTTAATTTGCATTTTTAAGAAATTAAAAAACAAAAAGGCTAAAATTTTAAAAATGAAAATAATTTTTTTTTAAAACTTTTTAAAGCAACTTGATTTAAAAAATTACTAAAACAATGAAAATATTAGCCCTCAAAACATCCTTTTATTTTAAATAATTTTTTCCATTATAAATTAACTTTTCAGAAAATGCCACCTCCAGCCTCAGGGGTGTTCCCCCATAGAATGACCCAAAAGTCATCCCCCTAAAATGTATTACACGAAGTAGATGACACCCTGTATATTATTAAATGCATAAAAGTACCAAACATGAAGCAAATCGGTCCAAGCGTTTATGCTTTATTAACTGTGGAAGTAAAGAAGCAATTTATTTCTGGATATATCATGTTTTTTCTAAACACTAAAGATATATAACTGAACACGAATGTAGAAATAATCACTAAAGATATATATCTAGTCGTTGATAGTACCTACTACATATATTCACGATCGCGATTTGTACCTACTGTGTAATTTATCAGGTGTTATAAGATCTTCTAAGAAATCATTCTGACATTTCTTGAACTTTATTTTCACTTGTTTCGAATTAATTGATTATAATTTTGTTCATTTGCTCTTTTCCGGGTAAAATTTCAAAAATCAAAGAATTCCCACAAAATGGGTCGGTTTTCCCTTTTTCCCTTTAGAGGTTAAAATTCCCACAAAAAGGGATTTTTCCCACGATCCCCCAGCACTGGTTCAGACTTGATCCCGAACTTTAAAACAAAAATGTTTGTGTTTCTTTTTGGGTTCAGAGCGCTCAGAGTTTGGAATTTGTGTTTCTTTTTTCCTTCAGAGTGCTTTCAAAGCATTCTGCATGAGCTCAAAATGAAATAACCGAGCAGACGGAGTAAAAACTGCACGCGGCTAACTTCATACAGTTTCTATGTAATATGACAGATATGATAATTCGATCCCAATTTTTTCGATAAACCAAAGCTAAGTTGAAATGAATTTTGACCAACTCATTTTATATAACTTCCCTAAGAAAAAACAGATGTTTATACTCATCTTATCACTTTTTTATGGAGGAGTTCTTTCAATTTAGTATAGTGCAAAAATATGGCACGCTACTGATTTTGAAAAAGCTTTCCCATAAGACGTGTACTGCCTATTTATGTTGGATAAACTATAGTCGTAATGCCGTGACCCATTTAATTCGTCGAATGCGTTGCGGCGACGTCTTGACGTGTATGAATGAGACGGATAAGGTTTACCCGATGAATACCTACGTCTTTTTGATGAATTGGAATTATCTAAAAGCAAATGTCCATACCTACTTATTTTATTTTATTTTATTTTATTTTATTTTATTTTATTTTATTTTATTTTATTTTATTTTATTTTATTTTATTTTATTTTATTTTATTTTATTTTATTTTATTTTATTTTATTTTATTTTATTTTATTTTATTTTATTTTATTATATTTTATTTTATTTTATTTTATTTTATTTTATTTTATTTTATTTTATTTTATTATCTTTTATTTTTTATGTAAAAAAAAACTGTAAAATATTGACAACAACTGAAGATGTATTTGGATCTGCCAGAACGGTCAATTAAACAGAGAGAGAGCAGCAGTTAAAACACGCTTTTTCATTTTCAACTATAAGAGTTTGTTTTAACAAATAGATTATGAGTTTTATTACAATAAAACTTATCCCAATGAACTTCACCAAAGATCGCTTTACTTTGAGAGTCTTTTTACGTCGCTAAGATTTTTATATCTGGGTTTCAGTTTAATCACGTTTAATCACGCAAAATTTTGAAATAAAATCAACTTGAAAAAAAAATTTACAATTTTTTTTCAATAATTTTGACTTTGAAATTCAATTTCTCAAAAAGTATTCATTGATTGATTTGAAAAGCAAATAAAAAAATTAAATATTTGCTTTAAAAAAAAAATAAAGCACATCATTGTACATATACTTCAACTTTTCAGAAATTAACCCTCCTCGCCTTAGGGAGGGGGGAGATTGAATTTTTATCTTAAAATGATTTCATGAATCATCCTCTAAAATATAATGAATTAGGGGATACACTGTATATAGCACGTGAAAAAGGTTGTTTTTTTTTGTAATAATGTTGGTTATAGCCGTTCCACACTATCCCATCGAGTATTAATACATGTCAAAAAAAAGTGTGATAGAATTACTTACGACTGCCAAATTTGTGTGAAGAAAATATTTTCATATTTTGCTCCCACACTGACATTGTTCACATTGGACTTACTCCTTGGATTTTTTTTGACGTCTATATACTTTTTCTCGTTCCCACTCTGTGGTGAGAAAGAGACAGGCAAGTGAGGCAGGATTTTTTAAATTTTTTAAAAATTTGTGGATTTTTTTTGACGTTTCCTTTTGTGACATGTGTTTTGTTACTATTAAGTTTTTGTTTGGCACTTAAATACTAAAGAATCGAAGTTTTTTCAATTGGAAAAATAGTTTTTTAGTGAAATATTAATTTTGTGATTGAAAAATTTCTATTTAAATTCTCCGGCGAATAAAAATGTGTGTTTTATTTTAACGACTACTGAACGTCAGAGTGAATCGGTTGAGTGTGTCTGAACACGAGCTGACTGACTTCTGTCAAAAAAAAATCGTAAATTTGAGTCCAATGTGAACACCGTCACTTGCGTCCAAACAAACCACCATAACCTCAAACCCCTAAGTGGGATGTGATGGTTTTAGAACCAATCCTAAAAATTTGTATGTATTAACACATGTCAGATTGTGTGAAATGGGTCGTCAAGTCTTGTGGGATGAAATTTCATATTTTGTTTCCACACTATTATACTGGATTTACTTCCCACTTTTTTTGACATGTGTTAATACTCAGTGGGAAAGTGTGGAAGGCCTTTTAGTGCACTTAATTTTCGAGTCAAATAGAGCTTTTTAACAAACAGCAATATATCTCTGTCTCGTTCATTTTTAAATGTCAAACTAAAATTCTTGGTACAATGACATTTATTTGTTCGTTTTATTTTTGGAGGCAAATAGATATTTGGAATTGTTTTTTTCCTTTTTTATAGAAAACTGGCAAGTAAAAATGTTTTTATACTTTATATAAGATATTTTAATCTTTTTATGGCACAAAATAGCTAGATTTTTGTAATTAAAATTTTCCCGCCTTTTTTTTTCTTTCCAATTTCATCTGTCATTGTGCCAAGTTTTTGCTGTCATTTGAAACTGACAATTTGGTCTCTATTGATCATTTTTGTAGAGAACTTGTCTCATTCAAACCACCTGCCAAATTAAGATTGGTCCATCCGTTTAATTTGTATGGACTTTTTTCCATTTGGTCCATAGAAAGAAACCACTGTGTGCAGCGAAGCCCTCCCGTGCAATTTTCTCCTATGGATAAAACAACTTGGTCGCCATGAACTGTCAAAATCTTCCCGTCCCTATTAAAAACCCTTTACAAGATCAAGTATGTGCGACCTATTGGTGGTTTCATTTTATTTCATTTGTAACTTTGCGAGCAGTAGAGTTTTGTTTACAAAAATATCCCTTTTAGTATTCACCCCAAATCGTAAAAAAAAATTGAAAGGAAACGACAGAAAAAAACAAAACTTTGTGCCCAAGGATACAACAACTGCTATTCTTCTTGTGTACATACATACATATATGTATGGATATGACGATTTTTTTAAATGAAATTCTTCCTTTAAGAAAATGTATATAACTACAAATGCATATACATACATACATACATATTATATAATGCTAAAAATCCTGAAAAGAACTTGATTGCTGGAAAATGTGGGGGACTATATATGTGTAAGAAAAGTTTTAAATTTTCCTCATCATCGGAAGTTTTCTCATTTTGTCTGGTTGCCCCATGTTTCATAACTTCGCTAACCATCCATCCCGTTTGATATCTTCTTACTTTGTACGTTTACCTTAGCACCACCATAAGATCTTAACACGTACAGAATAGTTGAGTAATGTGAAGTCGTTAAGGCCTTACTTTTTTTCCTTAGTAAATTATTTAGGTACGGCCAAGTCTTTACATATTGAAACAGGCTCCTTAAAAACAGATGCTACTAAAAAGATTATATCCAGATATCCAGACAAGAGTTTATCGCTCTTACATTAGGGTGTACGTTATTTCCTAATTTTTTTTTTTAATCACCCATCCTTAATCAAAAATGTATGTCCTAAAAAAATTACTTTTTTTTATACATACCTACGTGTTTGAATGTACTCTTTCAATGGCATGATTATATCACAAAAATCAAGAATTTAAAATAAAAAATAATAAAACGTAAAAAGTTCAAAACTCCCATATAAATTTGTTTGGGAAAAGTATAGCCTAAAATGCAATGGTAAATGACCTCGGACAAAATTTTTTAACCAATATCTAATATTTTTAGGCCTTGAACTTGTGCCTGATGAAAAAAAGATTTTGTGAAATAACAGACACCTCAATTACTTTGTGCTATAGTCTCCATATTGTGTTTAGGTTTTAATAAATAAAGATAATATAATAAAAAAAAAATGTTAAGGTAAAGTTTTAATTAAAAAAAAATACATTTATTTGACTAATCTAATTAGTATGCATGACAATATTTATTTATTTATTATTAAAGCGACGCGTTTTTCGACCTGCAAACAACACCGCATGTTAACGATAATATTAAAAGCTTGTATGATGGTTGAAATAAAAAGCGATTTAAATAATGTGTATAGTTTGACGTGACAGCCAAGACGAGCGAGTATTTTATTATGTACAGTGAAAGCTCCCTTAGCCGGACAGCGACGGTCGCAACACTTTTGTCCGTCTAAGAGAGTTGTCCGTCCAAGGGAAAAAATAAAAAAATAGTTATATAAGGAAATGTATAGTATCTAGTGGCATCATGCTAAATTTTTGCACCTACAAGCCATGAAATTCATTCAAACTAAAAGTGAACGCATGAAGATATAAAAAACAAGATACAAAAACAGACTACAGCTACAGAAATAAAATCCGTTATGCATTTGATCACGACAGTAATTTGGTGGCATCGCATCTATTGTCGCTGTTAACCAGGGGGACCGTTTTTAATGCAAAATAAATATATGTAAAAGTATTTCTTCAAATAATAGTTGAAATTTACATACTAAAAAAAAGTTTTTGTCCGCCTAGGGGAATTTAATTTAACAAATCATGGCTAATATTCTTGTCCGCGTCCGGGTAAGAGAGTTTCCGCTTAAGGGATCATAAAATGTATGGAATTTACATCCAAGATTCATGGTCGTGAGAATTTGTCCGTCTAAAGGGATTGTCCGCTTAAGGGAGTTGTCCGCAACAGGAGCTTTCACTGTACATTAAATTTTCTTTACAAATTTGACACGAGATGAAGTTTGGTTCTTTAACCAACGGTAATAGGCATTGCCAGAAGGGCTTACAAATTCAATTTAGGGTGAGAACAAAATTGATATGCTTATTTTAATTTTAATTGAATAAAAATGAAAAAGTATAACAGTTATTTTAATCAACACCGCAAGTAAAGAAGTTATGCCCGAAGATGGATATATAATCCTAAACGCGTCGCTTTAATTATAAATAAATAAATATTGTTATACTAATTAAATTAGTCAAATAAATACAAATTTTTTAAAACTAAAACTTAAAACATTTTTTTAAATTTTATCTTTATTTATTAAGACACCTTAATATATGTGCATATTTTATATGACTTTTTTTTTCTATTAAGGAAACTGGAAACCTTGAAAACGTTGAAGATTATTTCGTTGAATTTATATGTGTATGTATCTACTTAATCCTATTTCATTGCAATTTTAGATTTGGCTACGTGGCCTGAGAAAAATCACTCATAATTCTAAGGCGAACAACATCTGTCCCATGATGGTTCTTAAAAAACAGTAAGTTTAGATAAAGAGTTTCTGAGCCAACCGTTATAGTTTTCTGCATGCAAATATTTAACTTTCTTCGAAAAAAAAAATAATAAATAATAAATTATATACATATTTATAGGTATATGTGTCTCTGAATTTGTTTGTACATATATATTTCGCACCTATCTACTTGTCATGCAATTTCAATATTTGTCTTTGTCTTAAAATTTTAATATACCTACATGCATTTTTTTGTGATGTTGTTTTGCATGAGCACTCTTAACTTCTTTTTGAATTTTCCTTTTGATTTCAATGTTTCGAATTCATAGCGTTGGCAGGATGGATTACGGCATATCACTCACAATAACAAAGCAACTAATGTATGTCCAACTACTAACCTAATGAAACAGTAAGTATATATATTGTTTGCAATTATTTTAAGTACGTGTAATATGGATTCAATGCGCAGGTAAGTAAAGAGATAAATAGATATGTACCTGTACCTAGTATAGTAGAGTCGTGGTTGAACTACCCAGATTTAATTTAATAATTTTAAAACAGTTGCGCAAAAGTTTAAATACCTTTAAAAGTGCACAAGCACATTGGTATCCAGTTATGAAAATAATTTTTTACTTTAACTTTTAGGTAATTCAAAAAGAAGATTTTTGTATTTTTTGGTTATTAATATTCGTCAAAGGCTTGCTATGAGACATTCAAGTTATACAAAAAAATTAAAACAGAAATTTGGCACTCTATATCTTTGTGGGGACTAATTTTAGAGAATTGACTATGACACGAGGTGTTAAGAATTTTAAATGTTTTGCCTTTTACACTTCTTCACTACGATAAATAGGAATTGAAACAAATCGATTTTTATTAATATAAAAACATGGACAACATAAAAAATGACCGCTCTCTATGTTGGGGGCTGACTTTAGAAGTTTAAGCGTTTGACAATAAGGCCAATGCCACACGATCGTCCAAATGGACGAACTTCCATTTGGAAGCGCATCTAGTATAAAACTCTCTTGATGTCAAACGAACTTCTTTTTGGACGCGCGGGCGGAATATTTTACTAAGTTAGTTCCAATGAAAGATTTTTTGCGACCTTTAGTCCAATGCGTTTCGCCCAGGCACGACAGTTGGGCTCATCAGTTAGATGCTGTCGTACCTTTCTAAGACGCAATTTTTTGTCGATGAATACCGACTCTTAATAAAATCTACAGCGCATAGGCACTGTAAATTATATTCTTCTAGGGGAACATGGTTACATTCTTGCACCTAGAAATATATGTTGTTGTTGTAAGCCCGTGGTCTGGCTAATGTACGAAGAAGAGAATAAACAAAAATAAAAGAAAATTATTTTTGTTATTGTTTTAGTGGACTGTATTGAATTAAATTCAAATGAAAGATTTTTTGCGACCTTTAGTACAATGCGTTTCGCCCAGGCACGACAGTTGGGCTCATCAGTTAGATGCTGTCGTACCTTTCTAAGACGCAATTTTTTGTTAGTTCCTTTTCTTTGGTTGATAAATCAAATTAATATAGAATTAGTGGATGAAAATTCAAAAAATTGCCCCTACCGCCTTCCCTGTTGTAATGAGCCCTATAAAATGTATAAAATTTTTGTAGAGGGGAGTTGGGGTAGTAACAATGTGGAATATTGTTTTTCAAAATTCTGAAAATTTTAATCAACTTTTTAATTTAGAACACTTTTTTGTTTATAAACTGATTAAATAACCTCCATTGCCCCTCTTGTTAGGTTTATGCCTATAAAATTACTAGCAGAATTTTAGGCAAGGGTTCAGGGAATAACTTTGCATAATTAGTTTCTCAAATTTCTAAAATTTTACACCAACTTTTCAAGTTAGAATTCCAGGAATCGAATTCAATTGCTCTCCCATTACGTTTTTGGGGTGGAAGGGGGTATCCCTCCTCAAAAATTTTTAAACACAATTGTAGCCTGACATTTTATCTTTGTTTTAAGATCTTAACCTTGAAAATCGGATCACTACAACGAAAGATATAATTTTTTAAAAAAAAAGCTTAACTTTGAAAATTTCCACAATTTTGCACCTAACGAGCCTTTTTCCACTGGTAACTGGTAGACTACCGAGAGCAATAAACCAAACACACTTTTTCTATGCAATTTTTCCTATTTCTCGACTAAATTAAAATTAAGATTGTGAGGCTTGTGGTGCACGTAAAATATCAAATGAAGTATCAAAATAATCGTTGTTTTCCTGAAATTCGGAATAAGAAAAATCCAAATTAAACCATGCATGCATTGATAAGATATGAGCTCATAGAACAAGGCTTATAATATTGCCGATATCTCAGCTCAACGTTACTTTAGGAACTCAATTTTTTTAATTTAATTTTGGACACATTATTTTTTATCTGTAAAAATTTCAACAATATCTATTGACCCACTAAAAAGATAAAAATAAAAAACACAAAAAAAGCCATCTAAAAATTATCTGGAAGCGCGTCCACTTGGACGCTCGCATACTAATTTGAGACAGTACCCCTCAAGCCGTTTTACAATCTGCGCGGCATGAGAGTCAAACAGTCGACAAAGTTGGACGCGCGGACATTTCGATGATAGGGAAGACGAAAAACGTGGGTCTCACAATTCCGTCCGTCTGTCTGTCTGTCTGTCTGTGGACTCGCCTACAGCCTAATCCCATGGGCGGCCGATTTTAATTAAACTTGGTATAAAGTGTTTTTGGGACATTCCCCCGACAAGTTTTTTTAATTTTCTTTTCAGGAACAAAAATAACGGTTACATTTTTGGAAATCTTTTTTTTCTCAAAAATGGCTCGACAGATTTTTATAAAAAAATCAATAAATTTTTTTAGGTATAGGCTACCTTTTTGGTAAAAATTAAATTTCCAAGAATTGGTTTTAAATGGTACCTCCCATAGAACCATTTTTTTTATTTTCGTTTTTCTCAAAATGGAATATATTGATTTTGATATTTTTTTTATAGAAAATCGTCTGATTAAAAAATTTTTTTTTTGAAAATTCGATATTTCAAAAACGGGTACCTAAATAATTTTTTTCGAAATTTTATTTTTAATTCAACATAAATAAATACTAAAAAATAGTGTACCAATTTTTTTTCTTAAAAATGTTTACAAAATTTTATATATACAAAATTAATTTAAAATAAAACCGCTCCTATGATTTTAATTTTTTTTTCCAAAACTAAAGATTAGTTAAAGAAATCAGATGGTGTACTTTTTTTTTAGCTCAAATCAATTTATATTTATTTCGAATAATGTTAATTTTTGATAATTTTTCAATTTAAGCTACATGTATAATACTAGTTTAAACCTAAGACTCCTATACAAAAACTATTTACTTACCCCCGTATCAATAAACGAAAAAGAACGGAAATATAAGACTAACACCTCTGTTAACTTGCAATGCCTATTAATAAACATGTATTGCTCTGTGACATGGTGACAGCGAGCGGATAACTTTAACTCGCCAAATTTGGGGTTTAAGGAATGGATAACTTCATAATACACACATGCTTACATTTCATAATAACCGGTTCAACCACAAGCATATTTTTTTTATCAGTCAGTGCATGCGTGTGACACATGCATAAGAATGCTTCCACGATTTAATGAAGTGTTGCCGTACTTTCAATGGTACAGACTGGAACTATTATGATATGTTTATTAATAAAAAAAAGTTGTTCTCTATCCGTGTGCTAGCTAACACATGTGTTAAGGAGCGGACAGCGACTTTTTATTAATAGGGCTGTCAAATTTTAAAACTCGAAGAAACTTTTACGAAGAAGAGAAACTTTTACTACAAAAGCAAGTTTGTGCGATCCAGTCGTGCGTTTTATTTCTGTTTAACATGGCTACAAGTAAACAAGATAGTTTAACTTAAAAATTCTGATTCTACCAGTAGATTTTACTAACAATAATGCTATCTCATTGCAAATAATTTTCAAATATGCAACTGGGCATAAATTAAATACTTTTTCATTGTATCTTTTTAAATCTTATATAATATACATACGTACATATGTACATATGTAGGTTTATAAAGAATCGATTTGTAAATTATATAATTTCACAGTTCAGGTGTTGCATAAAACGAAATAATATACATATGTGTATGTAGGTGTAGGTAGGTACATATTTTCTGGTGTAAATTCACTTTCCTTGTCAGCAAAAGGACATCTCACTTCTTGCTAGAGCTGCAACACATACAATGGACCTGTGATAACGCTATACAAAATAAATCCAAAGAAAATGGCTATCGCATATATCTATGTATGTATCTATGTGTAAAAAAGCTCATCCAAGTGAAAAGCAGCTCAGCAAATATGTATATTGGATCGAATTTGTTCACACGACCACACAATTCTGAAAGGAAGAACATCCAAAGGGCATAAATCATAGTGACAGTGAATATATCCTTTAGTTTGTGGTTGTGCTCGAACACATATATGGTAGCAATTGCAAAAACCACTTACATTTTCCTTTTGAAATAATCACATAACAATATGATTGAAGCTTAAACATACGCACAGGTTTGTTAAAGTGCATAAAATTACTAATTCCCATCCATTCTTGTCGTACTAAAAAATTTTTGATTGGTTATTCGTAGGCGAATTGGATTAAAATTTTGATTAAATGTCTACGTATATATGTATAAATTCACCTCATTATAGTGTTCCTTAACGCCATATGCTTGCAATGCAAACATATACTTTTGACATTATCTACTTTGCTTACTGCATTTGCTTTGCATGTGTTTTTATTTGCAAATCTTGATGCGTTTAAGAATTAAGACTTATTTTCCGCTAAGCCTTTCGCTGCTATATATATGTGTGGCCAATTTATAATAGTTTAGCCCCGGATTCATCTTGTCTAAGTTCAGTTCAGATGGGATTAGTTGTTTTGCACCGATGTCATCACCATTCAAAATTTTGACGCAAAACACGGCCAATTTAATCACTGTGTCGTAGGTATAATCTTTAGAATCTTCTCTTCTAAGTCAGTACATTTTTTTCTTAAAACTGATATTTTGAAATTCGGGTTTTTTTTTTTTTTATTTTTATACTACTAACAGTATAAAAATAAAAAAAAAACCAGGCCAAATTCCTAAATGCAAAACTTGCGCAAATTATGCTAAGCAAACAGTTCCAAAATGCAAACGTAAACATCCCTGCTAAAGCAGATTGTCCATAAACGTACAAGATTTTATTTGTATGCGCAAATGCAAATGTATTTGTGCAAATGTCAAAAATATCTTGCGCACTTCACTTGCATTTCAATTTGTTTTTGTTTCAGCTTGCTTTTTTTCATTTGCTTTGCATGTGTTTTGCTTTGCAAACGTTGCTTTTAGGAATTTGCCCCCATATTTCTATACTTATCAAGAAATTTTCGAAAAATACGGTTGAAAATTTGGCTCCAACTTTGAAGGTCCCCCTTAAGTTAATTAATTTGTGCGTGCCACAAGCTATAATTATCATTTTATTGATTTTTAATTTATGAGTGCGGTGGTGTATAGATAATTAATGACATTCAAGGGGGTTTAATTAGTACTTATCAGAATAAACAAGTGATTCTGAGAAACCACATCAGGGACATGATAGCAGATTATAACTAGTTTATACACAAAATAACACTGGAAAAAGAATAGGATGATTCTGATGGCGTCAGAGGATTAGATCTAGGATGTTTTTTTTTTTTTTAAATTAAATGTATTAAAAAGTTTCGTACGGTGAGAAACTTGATTACAGTTATAGATTAATATCATTTATATGAACTTGACAAAAAAATTTAAAACGACAACATAACTTCTTTTTTTTTTTGACAACGCAAAAAAAACCCATTTTATGAATCAGATTTTTTTTTGTATCTTTTAAAGTTTTTTTTTAAAGGCGGGATTTCAAAATCCTCATGAAACCCCACTCCAAATCGCACCTGAGTTAAGGGGCTCCGGTAAGTGTTCCTTCGAAACATTCATAAGCCCTTGGAGTATTGCTACGACCTGTTTGAGCCAAATGTCTCTTAAAGGCCTTCCACACTATCCCACTGAGTATTAACACATGTCAAAAAAGTGGGAAGTAAATCCAGTATAATAGTGTGGAAACAAAATATGAAATTTCATCCCACACGACTCGACAGCCAATCTCACACAATTTGACGTGTGTTAATACATGCAAATTTTTATTGGATTGGTTCTAAAACAAAAAGAACAATTTCGCGAACGTGTTCCAGAAGTGCCTCACTTTTTTTTCGAAAGTTGAAACCTCTCATCCGCCTCGCCTGTCGAATGAGAACACTACCGCATTCAAAGATATATTTCCGCACCCATGATAATGGTTGGGTTAAGTTGACGTGGTTGCCAGCAGAGAGCCGACGCACTTAGATCATAATTTGGTTCATTGTGATACCACATTGAATCTAAGGGATTTCCTCATTAGTCGTTGAACCATTTGGAGCTTCTTACGAAGCGAGCGAGATTACTTATATCTATATTTGCCAGATCACTAGGATCATGTAGTGCATATATACTACCAAGCTAACTGAGCCACAACGTCAATATTATTTTTCGGTCATTAACACCAACCTTACTCAAACACAGCACAAGCTATCATATTTTCCTAATGCACTCTGCTCTAGATATAATTCTCAGTGCCACATAAAGCCTTAAATTACTGGGTTCAGAGTATTCTTGGTGCGATGCATCATTTCAAGGTGTCTGAAATTTTGTCATATATATTTTTGTGTCATCAAACAGGCTACAGGTATCTGTCGCAAATTTGATGACACATTAAAAATAAATTCACACGTTTCCACTCGAAAATAGGCTACACTAAATCGTAGGATCATATCCTGCTTACGCCTTTTTCATTAAGTTAGCAATTTTATCATTGTACATAGACTATACAAATACATACATATACATATTTAAGTTCTCATAATTTGTAAGATATTATTTTTGTAGAAATAGGCTAAGAATAAATTAATAAAATCACTTTCTGGACGAAAGTCAAACTAAATCGTTCAGCTAAATTTTCAGCTTCATTGACAGATCGGCTTTTTAGTCATCACTATTTTGGCTTGAGGAAGCATTATTATTATCCTCCATAGCAAAGTAAAAAATATCTTAGCTTTCGAATTCCATCACAATCATTAAAGTAGAAGTCTCCCAGATAGAGTCTGTGTCTTTGAGATAAAGCAGGGCATGTGCAGAGAAGGTGAGGAATTGATTACTCTTCCTCTTCGTCCATGGAGCTTCTGCAAAAATCATTAGAATAAACACCAAGCCGTGTTGCGTGCTTGCCTATAAGACAGTGTCCTGTTATTAACACCTATTACGGAGCCGATATGCGATCTGCTTAAAGATAAATACTTGGACTTGGAGCGCTTCAGATTTCGTGTTGGCGAAATCTGTTTTGTCGCCAAACAAGTGGTGATATTGTTTCACATGAGGTTTGTTCTCTGTATAGCATCCTGCTTCAGCATTAGTTTACATGTAGCGATGGGAATACATATATTTTCCTTGTCGGGGTAGTATTGTTCCCCCCCTGGCGAGTTCGTCAGCCATACAATTTCCTGGAATGTCTCTTTGGCCTGGCACCCAGCAGAGGTGAATTTTAAACTGCTGTGTCATCTCCATGAGAGATGATCGGCAATTAAATGCTGTTATTGAGTTGGTAGAGACAGAGTCCAGTGATTTAATGGCTACTTGGCTGTCCGAAAAGATGCGGATATCCGTATTTGATATCACGTTTTCCTTAAGCCAAGATAAGACTTCTTTTATCACCAACAGTTCTACTTGGAATACGCTAACAGTGATTAGAAAGGCGAAAAGAGAGACTTAAATTTAGTCTGTTTGAGTATACACCCCCACCAACCCCGTCACCAGTTTTTGATCCATTATTCAATAAACCCGCATCCTCCCAGTTAGATCTGGAAGGGTAGGTTACCCGGAAGTTTTTATCCAACTGGAATTTTGGGATGGTGTAGTCGATGTTACTGGGAATTGATCCGTGTGAGTTCAGAATGATGGAGTGACCAATCCCGTTATTGATCCACTGCGAAGAGGCAGTAGCAGCTGTCTGTTTGCCAGAAATATCGAGGGGTGTAAGATGGAACAGAATGTCTAGTGCAGCTGAAGGAGTCGTACGAAGTGCTCCGCTCAAGCACAGACATGCTAAACGTTGAACCTTGCTCAATTTATCACAATAGGTTGTTTTATTTAGAGCGGTCCACCATACCGCCACACCGTAAGTTAGAAACGGTCTGATTACTGATGTGTAATGATAACACCTATCCAGAATTTATTTTTATATAATTTAAAATTATTATTTCACCTGACACGCTGACCTCCCGACTATAAAAGTTTTAAAGTAAAAAAGCATTTTATCATAGTTAAAATTATTATATTATTAATTAAGTTAATTGCATTCAGATGAGTAAAGTTCTATTTGAATGCATATTAAGTTTACAATTGTTTAAAATTGTACATACACTCCGCTCCACTTGAATAGAAACAAACTTTTTGTTTACTATCCGAACGCGTTGCACTTTGGTAAATATATAAATCCACCGTTTTGTTTATGTTCTTTTAAGAGAGATCTATTGCGAATAAAACTGCATGGGCAGAATAATTCAGAAAAATAACATTCGGTTATTTTTTACCACTTTTCTAATTAATTCATTAAAAACACTGTTTTTTTTTTTTTGCGTCACTTGAATAGAAACAATATGCGATTTTTATCTATAGACTACGGTTAGAAGAAAAAATATTGTTATAATAATGGAAGTTTAGATAATAATTGTTTGATCAAAGAAAAAATGAGCCGCGGAAAACCATTAAACGCTGCAGAAAAAGATAAATAGAAGTACACGCGAAAAACAATCTTCCCCTACCCACAATTGCCAAAAAAATAAGAAGAAGTGTACAAATTGTTTGGTCGTTCCTTAGAAATAAAGAAAACTATGCAAAAAATATGAAAGATAGACAACTAAAAGCCACAACAGAAGCAGACCGAAGAAAGATAATTAGACTGGCTTCCAAGTCAAGTGACTCTGCTGCTAAAATCAAGGCGAAGAGTGGAATTACAGCTAGTCTTAAAGCCATTAGACGTGTTATTCAAGGGTCACAACATTCAAAGCACCTAAAAATGAAGAAAAACCACCGTTATAGCCAATACGAAGACAAAATAGAAAATATTTTTGCAGGAAGAATATGACATGGAAGGAAGAGTGGAGAAAAGTAGTATTTTCTGACGAAAAACAATTTAAATTATATGGTCCGAACGGATATAATTAGTATCTTTATGACATGAAGAAGGAACCAAGGTTTTTGAAGCGCCACCATAGCCAAGAAGGTAGTGTTTTCTGAATTATTTTGCCCATGCAGTTTTATTCGCAATAAATCCCTCTTAAAAGAACATAAACAAAAAGGTGGATTTATAAATTTACCAAAGCACTACACGCTCTGAAATTAAAAAGAAAGTATGTTTCTATTCAACTGGAGCGGAGTGTATGTTTCTTGTGTTAATTCAAATAAATTGTTCAAATATTCGTATGTCTGTACTAGGTATAACCAATTGGGAAAAATTTAGATTAATTTATTAAATAACTGAGTAACGCTTTTTTTTCTTATTTATTAACGCGTTGCACTTTGGTAAATATATAAATCCACCGTTTTGTTTATGTTCTTTTAAGAGAGATCTATTGCGAATAAAACTGCATGGGCAGAATAATTCAGAAAAATAACATTCGGTTATTTTTTACCACTTTTCTAATTAATTCATTAAAAACACTGTTTTTTTTTTTTTTGCGTCACTTGAATAGAAACAATATGCGATTTTTATCTATAGACTACGGTTAGAAGAAAAAATATTGTTATAATAATGGAAGTTTAGATAATAATTGTTTGATCAAAGAAAAAATGAGCCGCGGAAAACCATTAAACGCTGCAGAAAAAGATAAATAGAAGTACACGCGAAAAACAATCTTCCCCTACCCACAATTGCCAAAAAAATAAGAAGAAGTGTACAAATTGTTTGGTCGTTCCTTAGAAATAAAGAAAACTATGCAAAAAATATGAAAGATAGACAACTAAAAGCCACAACAGAAGCAGACCGAAGAAAGATAATTAGACTGGCTTCCAAGTCAAGTGACTCTGCTGCTAAAATCAAGGCGAAGAGTGGAATTACAGCTAGTCTTAAAGCCATTAGACGTGTTATTCAAGGGTCACAACATTCAAAGCACCTAAAAATGAAGAAAAACCACCGTTATAGCCAATACGAAGACAAAATAGAAAATATTTTTGCAGGAAGAATATGACATGGAAGGAAGAGTGGAGAAAAGTAGTATTTTCTGACGAAAAACAATTTAAATTATATGGTCCGAACGGATATAATTAGTATCTTTATGACATGAAGAAGGAACCAAGGTTTTTGAAGCGCCACCATAGCCAAGAAGGTAGTGTTTTCTGAATTATTTTGCCCATGCAGTTTTATTCGCAATAAATCCCTCTTAAAAGAACATAAACAAAAAGGTGGATTTATAAATTTACCAAAGCACTACACGCTCTGAAATTAAAAAGAATGTATGTTTCTATTCAACTGGAGCGGAGTGTATGTTTCTTGTGTTAATTCAAATAAATTGTTCAAATATTCGTATGTCTGTACTAGGTATAACCAATTGGGAAAAATTTAGATTAATTTATTAAATAACTGAGTAACGCTTTTTTTTCTTATTTATTAAAAAATAAAGTTTAAATTAAATATAATTTATTCAAATAAAATCTAATTTAAAAGAGGTTCTGCTAATATCCGAAGGTAAGTACCAACTTAAAACATAAATTATTATTTGTGTATACTTGCTTTTATGTACTGGTTTTTTGTGCTTGTTGTTTTAAGTTTAACAAAATTCATTTTCCTTTCACAATGGATAAAATTAAAATATCTTTAATTCATTTTAGTTGGATGCGATTGTGCTTCTTAGTCGACGTCAAAGGTAAAATACCAGTTAAAGTCATTGCAAAAACATTTGCTTCTGGTAAAACAGAAAAGCTAGTCTACCAATGTATCTCAGATGTTGGATTGCCCGGTGACAAAAGTGCCACAATGACCAAAGATGAATTTACTTTCGATAAATTTTATGCTTTGTATCATAAAGTTTGCCCTAGAAATGATATTGAAGAGCTATTTGCAAATATGTAAGTTTCTAACTATTACACAATCTATGTATATGAATTATTTTCTGAGTATATGTATGTATTTTTTGCTTTTGATATATAAAGAACCAAAGGGAAATCGGATGTTATCGGCCTCGAACAGTTTGTTCAATTTCTCAACGAAAAGCAAAGAGATCCCCGGATGAATGAAATTTTATACCCGCTTTACGATGAAAAACGTGCCACAGAAATCATCAACGATTACGAACTAGATGAAACTAGAAAAGGAGCTCGTAAGTTATAATATTTAAATTAACCATTTTTTCAAGATTCTTCATTTTACGCTATTTGTGTGATTTTTCATAATGAAAGATCCCCCAAAAATTATAATTGCAAAATTGCTCAAAATAGTTATTTTTTATGAAGAATCGAAAAATGCGAGGCAGTTTTTTTTTTTTTAAACAAACATAATAAGTTTTATTGTTTGTTTTTGATTTTATTTTAGATAATTATTTTTCATTTATTTATCACATACAAAAGTAAACTTTTATATTTTGTACCGTACACAAATTCATAAGCTAGGCCTTTCATTTTTTATTTTTACTCCCAAAAATACATTTATCACTTCAACTTCGAGATGAATGATGAAGGTGTAAACGAATTCTATATAAAAATGAAGAAATACCCAACGCGTCATTGTAAACAATTTGCTTAAATTGCTATGTGTGAGCTTTCGCGTTAAAAAAAAAATCTGTCAAAGCGACGCCCAACGCGGCATTGGAAATCAGCCTTAACTCATGTTATTTTCCCGGTTTAATAACTGTCCTGTCGTTTGTGATAATACAACTGACTAAAACTACAATGAAAATCGCCCAAAATTATGTGTGGAGAATTTTTTATTTTGGTCGATTTACATTATGAAAAATCACCCAAAAATAAATGAAGAATCGCCCAAATCAGTTTTTGGGTGATTTTTCATTTTTACATTTCGGCAATCTTGCATTAATTTTTTGGGTCTTCTTGCATTATGCAAGCTCACCCAATAATTTTGGGCGGTTTCTCGTTTTTAGGTTTTGGGCGATTTTTCGCATAGCCTATTGAAATATCGTCGCGTAGGCTATACAACCTTACAAACACACAAATTTTAAAAATGAGCTCATCTAAAATGGGTGCTTCCATATAAAATTTTGTTTTGTTTTTTTTGTTCAATTTTGAAATCTTTAAACTGAACCAAATGTTTTGTAAAAAAAACTGCGTGTCAGGTTATTGGCATAAACTTCATATAACGGAAATAGGGTCTTCAAGTTAAAAAAAAAGGTCTATCTTTTTAATGGCGAAACTGATTTTGTTTTAACTTTGCACTCCAGTGCTCTTAAAGATGTAGTTTAAGCAATATTGCATTAAAAAAATATTTTACAAATATATATTTTTTGAAACAAGGAAAAAACTTTTTGTGCGATCCAGTCGTTAATATTTTTTTAATTTTCTTAGTAACCTTCCATACGCTTTTATATTTAAAAAAAAAAAAAATAAATTTGGTGGCGCAACAGCTCATGAAGAACTAGGGCCTAGTGACTTACAACTCTCAACCATTTCTGTGTGCGTGTCTGCAGGAATGGAAGGGACCTACAGTTTACTGCCGAATCCGAACGGCTAAGGTGAGTGCCACTTTTGTATGACAGGAGATACTCTTGGAGGATTTGTCAATTCCTCGCAAGGGGCAGTAACCCTGAAAAACATTTTTCGTGACGGTCCAAAGCACTAACTATTACGCCACGGGCTAGTACGCTTTTAAAGCTTTAAAAGCTCTAGCATTTTAGCTGGAAGACAAAACATTAGGCGTGTTTTATTGGAAAAGCTATCCATAGTACAGTACCATTTAACATGCATTACAAATACAACATCGCCAGTATGATTAGGGCCGATAAAAAGCTGTGGATAGATTTTTGACGCTCATTCGAGTCTCGAATTTGATTTTGCAATCTGTCACTTTCCTGGCACAATTCTCGCAAAACCTGCAATTATTTCATGAAATATTTTATAAAAACTAATTTTTAAGACTTTTTTATTACCATATCATCTTTAAAATTGTGTAATTAATTTAATTTTTATTTCGACACATGTTCAATAGTACCAAATGGAAAAATAAAAACCAAGCTACTGCCGATGCGTTTTATTGGCAGTTTCTTACTATACTATATAAAGATTCCCAGTAAAATACGCCTATTAATTAATTAATTCATCAAGTAATCAAATTAATAAGCATTTTATGAGCCCAGTGTCAACAGAAAACTACTAAATCTTGTGTACATATATGTAAATTATGTATGTACGTACATACAGGGTGTCCCGAAACTCAACGTCAAGCGGGTACCGGGTGATAGGGCAGGTTGTGCGCGTTCTTTGAAAAGTATGAAAAAATAATCCATCTCGCTTGGTTTAGTATGTAGTTATAGCAATATTAAGAAAATAATGAAAATCGATACCCTAGCTCACATTTTTAGATACAGTGGTCACAAATTTTAAAATTTTGCTGTGTTTTCTTTTTTAACGTAATCCTTAATAACCATCCTATTAATGGCAATCACAAATCCGAGAATAAATATTGTCAGTTTCGTAAGAAAAATAAAGTTTGACTGAGTCATTTTTCAAAAAAATTTTGTAAACTAACTTTGACACTTCAAATTTTAAAAAAAGCAAGTTATTTAAAAAAATGGCCCGTTTCATCCGGATTTAAAAATGGTACAACACTTGCTACTTATTTACTCGTAAAAAATACGATTGCTTTTTTATTTGCAAAAGGACCTCAGTTCACTTCATATCACTTTTACGTAAATAATGTTTTTTTGTGCTCAAAAATCGGTTTTACCGAGTTGTATGTAAGATAAGCAAAGGGAACTTGAATAAGACACTGTTTGCAGTAAATTAGAGTGAGACAACATTACACATGGTAGGCACGCTACGATCTACGTTCTGTGGCTCAGTTTCTGCTTTTACTAGCAATAGCTATTCAAAGAAACAATTATTTAGAGGCTGAAATTTGGCATGGTCATCGATTCGATAACCACTAGGTCAATTATAATGGGGTCCAAGGGTCTAAAAATGAGTTTTTTCGAAATATCTCAAAAACGGTTTCTGCTAGGGAAAGATTTTTTTCCTCAATCTTGTAGCTGAGGCGATTTCGTATAAAAATGGTCTCTTCGATTTTTCCGTAGCATTAACCGTTAAAAAGTTAGAGCAAATGAAAAAGTCAAAAAATCTCTAAAAAAATGGCAAAAAGTCATGAAAGTGGAAGTTTTTGGCAATTATCTCAAAAACGGGTTGTCAGAAAAATTTTATTTCTCTATCTATTTCTAAACTAACTTTTATTATAAGTGTATTTTTTGTGTTTCTCCTACAGTACAACTTTCATTGGATGGCCTGAAACGATACCTCATGTCTGATGAAAATGCTCCAGTATTCCTAGATAGACTGGAAATTTACATGGATATGGATCAGCCATTAGCTCACTATTATATAAATTCCTCGCATAATACGTATTTGTCGGGTCGACAATTTGGTGGAAAAAGCTCAGTAGAAATGTATCGGCAAACAATGTTAGCCGGCTGCAGGTAGTTAAGAAGATAAGTTTGAAGTTTGCTAAATAGTTTAAACATGATAACTTTTTAGATGTGTTGAACTTGACTGTTGGAATGGCAAAGGCGAAGATGAAGAGCCAATCATAACTCACGGAATGGCAATGTGTACTGAAATTTTGTACAAAGTAAGTTCTTCATTTGAAACTGTAAGGTAAATTTTTATTAAATATATGTTTTCTAGGATTGCATTCATGCCATTCGTGATTGTGCTTTTGTAGCGTCGGACTATCCCGTGATTTTATCATTTGAAAATCATTGCAATCGTGCTCAGCAATACAAATTAGCGAAATACTGTGATGAAATATTCGGAGAATATCTGCTCAAGGAGCCATTGCCTGACCATCCGGTAAGTAAAAACCAAAACAAAAAACTTTGAAAAGGTTTAATTTATTTGTTTATATGTACGTAGTTGGAGCCTGGAAGACCGCTCCCACCCCCTTCAGCTCTGCTGAAGAAGATTCTCATTAAAAACAAAAGAATGAAGCCTGAAGTCGAAAAGATTGAACTTGAGCTGTGGCTCAAGGGTGAATTGACAATAAGCGATGAGCCTAGCGAAGATGCCAGTGCTGCGAAACCCCCACCGGTAGAACCTCCACCAGATGCCCCCGCGGCAGAAGGTGCTCCTCCAGGTCCCGATGGAGCACCAGCAGGCGAAGGAGCCGAAGCAGCTGCAAATTACAGTGGATCAACAACCAATGTGCACCCGTGGCTGTCGTCGATGATTAACTATGCGCAACCCATCAAGTTCCAAGGATTCGACAAAGCAATCGGTGAGTAAAAACCTTGCAAATCATATCGAAAATTAACAAAATTTTGTTCACGGTTTTAGAAAAAAATATTGCTCACAACATGTCATCCTTTGCTGAGACGGCCGGTATGAATTACCTGAAGCAGCAAGCCATTGACTTTGTCAACTATAACAAACGACAAATGTCCCGAATCTATCCGAAAGGTACAAGGGCTGATTCTTCAAACTACATGCCTCAAGTGTTTTGGAACGCTGGCTGTCAAATGGTCTCGTTAAACTTCCAAACATCAGATTTGCCCATGCAACTTAATCAAGGCAAATTTGAATACAACGGGGGGTGTGGCTATCTACTGAAACCGGATTTCATGCGACGTAGTGACAAAGATTTTGATCCATTTGCTGACGCCCCCGTTGACGGTGTGATAGCCGCCTCATGTTCGGTGCAGGTGATTGCAGGACAATTTTTGTCAGATAAAAAAGTTGGAACTTATGTGGAAGTCGATATGTTCGGTTTGCCTTCTGATACCGTTAAAAAAGAATTCCGAACACGCTTAGTGCCAAATAATGGTCTCAATCCAGTTTACAATGAAGATCCATTCCTTTTCCGAAAAGTGGTATTGCCCGATCTGGCTGTGCTCCGTTTTGGTGTTTATGAAGAGAGTGGCAAATTGATTGGTCAGCGTATTCTGCCAGTAGAGGGCCTGCAAGTAGGTTATCGGCACATCTCGCTACGAACCGAAGCAAACTTCCCAATGTCCTTGCCTATGTTATTCTGTAACATCGAAATGAAAATCTATGTACCTGATGGCTTTGGCGACTTCATGGCGTTGTTGTGCGATCCAGGTGGCTTTGCTGGAGCTGCTGCAAAACAAAATGAGCAAATGAAGTCTCTTGGTATCGAAGAGACGAGTGCAGGAGCAGCTCGAAATGCTGGCAAAGGTAAAAAAGAAGAGGAAAAGAAGGAACCACCTTTGGTATTTGAACCTGTAACACTTGAGTCCTTGCGAAGCGAGAAAGGCTTCCAAAAAGTCGCCAAAAAACAAATAAAAGAACTGGATACTTTGAAAAAGAAACACACCAAAGATCGCATGGCCATGCAGAAAACTCAAAATGCTGCTATAGATAAATTAATCAAAGGCAAGAGGTATGTACAAATCAATTAAGTGTGTGCAATTGATTTTAAAACGTTTGTTTTATTTTTACAGCAAGGACGAAATCCGCAATGATTCAGCAATAAAGAACGCCATCACTGAACAGACTAATCAATGGACTGAAATGATTGCGAAACATAAGAAAGAAGAATGGGACATGTTGCGCGTACACGTTCAAGACTCCCAGGAAGCCATGAAGGCATTGATGCTAACAGTTCAAGCTACACAAGTCAAACAGCTCGAAGAACGACATTTAAAGTAAGTAAACACTAATTCTATGTAAAACTTTTCAACGTTATTGTCAACAACCCCATACTGAAATTTTGAAAATTATTAGCTCAGTTGGAATAAGAGATCGTGATCCAGAGGTCAATTCATCACATCAGTGAGCTCTTGAGGTCACGGAATTATTTCAATTGGCACTACTGTTTACAATGTATTTTTAATGGAGCAGTAATGCCAATGTAAAATATTTCAGTAACGTATGGCCCAATCACTGATGTCATAATTTGGCCGCTTGCTAGGGTTTGCAGTAATCATTAGTAACAGAGTCCAGCTTTGAAAAAGGTAGACGCTACCGAATGTTGAGTGTATTTCAATTGAATTAAATTTAAATTCCATAAATTCAACAAAAGTTTAAAGGCATTACATAATAACTAACATTATTTATTAGGAAGTCGAACGGGTGAAAGTGTTGATTCTGTAATGTTACGGCCATATTATTCACTCAATACATCTAGATTAAAACTTAAATCTAGATGTAAATCATACAAATTTAATGTATGATTTACCAATGTATGATTTACCAATGTATAAAATGGTGGCGACACTTGCCTAAAGTTTTGCAGTCGATATTGGCGACGTCCGTCGTCGCCTTTTCTTCACTTTATGTTTTAGATTTATAAGAAATGTTTGAAGTTAGTTGATTTTTTTTAGATTTAAGTTTTATTAGAAAATATCTAAGTATGTATAATGAGTTTATAAAAAAATTGATTTTATTTTGCCGACCAACTATTACAAAAGACAATTTTAGAATTTAAGTTTAAATCTGGATGTATCGATTGAATAATATGGCGGTTAGACTATAATAATGTTATGATATAGTACAGCGGATGTAGTTCTTAAGCTACTATTGAGATTTAATGATATATTAAACACCTTACTCCCAAACAAATATTTCAATAAAAATGATTTCCTGTCTGAATTACTTCTGATTAGTACCATGCAATTTATGTAGAATTTAAAAGGCCGTATGTCTTACGGACATATTGTAACTAACATTAACTAACTTACTAATTCTTGAGAGATTATTCATGTTTTTTTTTTTGTTTTGTATTATTGTAGAGATGTTAAAGACTTGAATGCAAAACAGGCTAAAGTTTCTGTAGAAACTGCAAAAGAGGTTCAAAATGATAAGACTTTGAAAACGAAGAATGAAAAAGATCGTCGACTTCGAGAGAAAAAACAAAATAACATCAAACGATTCATGGAAGAGAAAAAGGTAACTAATAACTACTACAGTTAAGAAAATATTGTTGTACTTAATTTCTAAATTATTCTAAATATTAAATGTTTTTTTTTTATATTCGTTTGTTTTAGCAAATTGGTAACAAACAGAATCGTGAGAAGGAAAAACTAAAGAATGCCCATACTAAACAGGTCGAAGATTTGAGTACTGATGTTACAAAGGTACTTGATGCTAACATGCAGAATTCGACTACAGTTACCAGTATTGAGACTGTACTTTAGGCTAGATAAATTTTATATAAATCCTATACAGCTAGATACTCAGTAGATGAATTTATTAGTGTAATATGATTTTTAGATTTCTTTTATTTTTGTATTTCGTACGTATTTTATCTCTTAGACAATTTTTGATCAAATTTTACAAATTCTGTTAGATATGTTTATTTGTTTTAATTAATATGCATGCTATTATAATATATTTTTTTTTTTAACCTAAGTTGTTATGTTAGTAGACAATTTTTTCTTTGGGATCCTTATGTCGTTTTTCATTGCAATCTGTAAAATCTCTTTTCAAACTCCAGAATTGCTCTTTTGAATAAAACATGTTGTTAGCGTATTTTGTGTCTCTTTCGTATCGAGATGAAAAACATTTTGAAAATTTAAGATTTAAGGTAATAATAACATTCATATTTTTAAATTTTACTAAATCAGTGAATTTTAAAGTTACCTCAAGCATAGGCCAGATATCTGACTGAAAAACATTCCTTTAGCTTAGATCATCAATATTTTAGTAATTAATGTTTGCACAGTTAATTTAAGAGAAATCGAAAAAACTTGAATACATTTACTACAAGACTCGCTTAAGACTAAATGAGAAACACAATTTTGTACCCCCGCTCTTAATTTATTGATGAAAAGACTAACATTGCCAAATGGGTTTTAATTTCACATCAAAAGCTTAGTGTCAGAAAGTTTTACAACACTTAGGACACAACTTGTGGAGAGAAAAAGTTCTAGTGCTGGGCAACAGTTATTTGCCTATAAGACTTTCTCTGCAGGAGATGCAGACTTATGCCCATACAAAAAGTTGAATCACTTATAAAGACCTTTAATAACATTGTTGTATCTACCTTTTGATTTGCTTCAAAATTTTCATATTAAAACGCAACAAAGCTCTCGAAATATATATGCACATTGTACATAGATCAAGAAAAAAGAAATTTCGCGTTTTAATATGAACTTTTTGAAGCAAAACAAAAGGTATAACAATATTTTTATAAATTGTTAAAGTTCAGCAAACCAACAATTTTCCTTTAATAACCTTTTATCAGCTGTTTTTTTTCTTTGCACAACAGCATATTAATCTTCGCGTTCAAGAACCTATCCAAGGCCGTGTCAACCTATCCAAAAATGTTCAAATACGTTTAGTTGTTGTTGCATCAGCTGTTTTTTTTTTCACAAGGGATTACGACAACACAAAGCTATCCAGATCGCTTTGGATACAATCCTGAACGAGGCCAATTTTACGTGAAAAGCCAACAGCTGATTTGAATTTGTTTTGTTTTCATCTCGATAAGACCATTTTTCACAGAGAAATAATTCTTCAAAAAATACTTAAATAAATATGAACATTATTAGCTGATTTGAATTTGTTTTGTTTTCATCTCGATAAGACCATTTTTCACAGAGAAATAATTCTTCAAAAAATACTTAAATAAATATGAACATTATTAGTTCGCTTGATTTTTTTTAGAAGTGCATTATTCAAAACTACATTAATAACGCATTCTTTTCGGTTAGTTTTGGTATTGGTCATAATTATGAAAACACTGAATATTTTGGTATACAAAAGTGGAATAAGTTCCTTAAAATATTGATTATGTTAATATTAATAAAAAGAATAACATTCATGAACATATTCGACTTAAAAATGGCTGTATATATACCCTATACACTAGATATACACAATAATAAAGCCATCCCTGTGTTCTTCATGAATAACAGTCATAGTGGTTATAAATCAGTTTTTATATCCCCTTAATTAATAAAAGAAGATACTTACTACCGCTAACTTAGTAGCTTGTTGTCAAGATTTTTATATGGTATCTTACCCGACGTAAGATAATGACCAAAAAGGGTTGTCATGCTAACTTTACACACAAAGTTGTTGCAATTTTTCTGGTGTTTAATTGTATGTTGTGTTGTGTGGTGTAAAATAAAAAAGACAAACTTTTGTGCTAGTGCTTCCAATGTCCAAATTTAGTTAAAATTGTTTTTGGATACCAAATTTGTAATAATACAAATTGTAAACTTTTTAACCTGGCTTACTATTCAATAAGCTTTGTAAAAACTAAGGTCCAGGTGCATTTGATTATATTTCTTAATTATACCTCATGTTTTCTTATAAACTTTGTTTTTGCGGACCAATATACAAGATCACTGAACAATATATAAGCATTTTCCATTAAAGTAAAAAATTACAATTACAACAATTATTTAATTTTAATTAATTTTTGTACCAAATAGTTAACAAAATTGACTCATAATCTTAAAAAAAATAGACATAGATTCTTAGAATTTGAATGCAATTTATTGTTTGCTTTTATTATTAAATTGTGATTAGTTTTTTTGTTTTGCTTTGTGTCATAAAAATGTCTCAAATTTTTAAATAGCTTTACTAAAAACAAGAAATATCCTTATAAATACAAAAAAAAAACGCTTACTCTATTTACTAATTGGATAAATCTTTTTTTTCTCTTTTTATTTTATCTATACCAATTTTTATAAATTATAATTAAAATTAAAATAAATATCAATGCAGCTACTTGATATGTACAAAATGGAGGAAGAAGCTTACAAAATTCAAGGCAAATCGGAATTTTTCGCTTAAGAATTAAAATTAAGAACCATTTAATAACGAATAGGTACATACCAAAATTATACAAAACAACAAAAAAAATAATATTGCAATCGAAATATAATTTAAATTTATAATTGAAAAATAAATCTAATACATAATTATATAGATAAACCTATTTTATAAAAGGATTAATTACGGTTATATATTCAATCAGTAAATTGATTGATGTTTCCTTTCCCGATATTTCGTCAAGGTTTAATAATTTTTAGATTGATTGATTTATTGATTGTTATATAAACGTTCTGAAAAGTTAAAAATTTAAAAGAAAAAGTCATAATTAAGAATAAATCTAGTGTATTCAGTTATTTATTTAAATAAAAAGCAGGTATAGAAGTGTACAGCGTAATGCTAATTAATATTTATTTTTATTTAATTCAATGACATTGATTTAGTAAAAAGTAGTAACAAATATATAGTAAAAAAAAAGAAATATCTAAGATATACTTTAAATGTAAAACAAGAAAAAATACACCGATTAACTTGTAAGTAGAGCAATTAAATATTTATTGTATTTAGATTTTGATTTGTAAAAAAGTTCTTTAAAATTTACAAAAAAAAAACCATAACCTTCATGCAAAAACACAGACTTTTTCTAATTTCGTTAAACAAACGTCACCATCTTTGGACATGATCTGTTTTTTTTTCTGAATCAATTTAAACCTTCAAAAATTGTATTGTTAAATCAATTTTTATTTTCCAATTACTTATCAGAAAACTGTTTATAATTTTATACTTTCTTAATAATTAAATTTGCTTTGCAAAACGGAATTTTATAATAAGAAAAACAAGAAAACGTGTATTTCAAAACAAAGTAAATAAAGTCAAACTTTATAAGAAAATAAAAGTGATATAGATGTTCTAGATTTTAGAATATTAAAGAACACAGTATATATATACAAACATAGACCTAATGTGAATATTGAATCAATTAGAAACAAATTTATCTATGAAAAAAAAAACAAAATTTATTTTTTAAAAATACTAAATAAGTAATTAAAGCAAAAAATATTTAATGCGTTGTTGGTAGACAAACAAAAAACTTGTTAATGCCTAAGCATTTTATTGAACCAAAACCTATGAATTAATATTTATCAATTTACTAGTATTGTGAATGAATAAAATGAGCTGTGTATCGAACGACGGACGACGACGAATGAATGATATATTAATTTAATATTTTATTGTATACACCACATTGGTATAAAAATTGTCTCTAATGCTAAACGTTGGGTTGGGTCTTGTTAATAAAGAAAGAACAAAAACGAAATTAAGTTTATTAGCAAGAAGGACCGTTTTCGTAAAAAAAAATATTCGGTCATATATTTCTACAATTTAAGACGAATGTCACCTGGTATGTCTTCAAAATGTTTTTCTTTAATTTATATACTTGACATTAGACAATTTTTATATCATGTTGATAAAAATAATTATTTATGTAATAATTTATAGCTTAGAAATACTAATAAAATAAATGTTATTTCAAGTCAAAAATCAAATATAATACATATTCAGTTTTTGTTTTATGTGCTCATTATGTCAAAAAGTTGAAGGACGCATCAATCTATCAGGAAGTCAGAACAACTTAAAATTTTTATTACCTTAATTACTATTGTCAAGTTATTACTAACAAAAACTAACTATTATCCACCTATTTTGAGATAAATTTTGTATTTGATTTCGTGCCTTATATCTTTTGTACAAAAACTGTCCAAATCGACTGTAACATTATCTTTCCTTCAATAAAAAAAAAACACTCACTCTAACCACCCCCTTCACAGGAACCATTGTAATTGCTGCTTATCCCGTTATAACAATAGACTTAGTGTAGGTTGAACTTCTACGGAAACCGTCAGAGTTTCGAAAGACAAAGTCTCGAAAGGCAAAGGTTCGAAGGACATAGGTTCGAAAAATAAAGTATCCAAAAGGCAAAGTATCGGAAGACGAAGGTTCGAAAAGACAAAGTTCCGGAAGACAGACTTACGAAAGACAAAGTTCCGGAAGACAAAGTATCGAAATACAAAGGTTCGAAAAACAAAAGGTTCGTTTGAAATTTGAAATTTTCGAAAAAAAAATTATTCTAAAGCTGGCCATACACGATAGAGCCAAATGGACCGGCCGAACCCATTTACATGATGCAATTTGGATCGGCCGAGCCATTTGGCTCTATCGCGTATGGCCAGCTTTAGAATAATTTTTTTTCGATCCATTTGGACTTTCACCAGGTTATAAATCCACCAGTCCAATTGGCACCGAGCCATTAGGCACGGTTAAATGAACATGTTAAAGCGATACAACACAACGCCGTCAAAAAATCTGCAATTTGTGTGCATTTAGCATACAACGAAGATCATTTAATTTGTTTTGATCGAGCTAGATCACTTGCTACAGAGAGATTCTATTTGCCTAGGATTGTAAGGGAAGCAATTGAAATTAAAAAACACAAAAATTTGAATAGAGATTCTAGCTTCAAACTTTCCACGACATGGAATCCTCTTGTTAGCAAGCTTAAACCTAATCAAATTAAATGCGACACGTCTGATGTTGTAAGCTTTGTTTGCACTCAACAATATGCCAACACAATTCAACAAGAAACAAATGACTATCCACCCACTCTTATTGATAATGCACCAACAACAACGCATCGGTACAATCTAAGAACAAGAGTAACAAACAACAACTTTCAAACGTCAGTCTAATTCTGTGACCACGAAGAGTGCAATTTCTTCGAAACGTCGGGAAGAAGAAATTAATAATATTTCTTATATACATACATTTTTTCAAAAAATTAAAAATTTCCAACCTTTTGTTTTTCTAAACTTTGTCTTTTCGTACCTTTGTCTTTTGACACTTTGTCCTTTCGAATCTTTGAACCGAATTTTTGAACCTTTGTCTTTCGATATTCTGTTGCTATTTTAACTCCTACACATATGTATACACCAAAAACACCTGTCTTTTTAATATTAGTGTTCTATACATTTGCATCCATTATTGTCTTGACGGGTTTATTTCCTAAACTTTAAAAAAATACATAGATCAATTGCATTAAAATAACTTCAGTTAAGAAAATCATTAAATATTTCATATATTATGTATAAATAAATATTTTCTTCATTAAAAAAATATATAAACGTTTACTGTATCTTATTTCGATTACACTAATTTAATTATTGGCAAGAACAGTTGAATAATAATTTAAAAATATAAATATAATAACATAGTAGGGGAAAGAAATATGTACTTTAATATCAAGAGGAATGAAATAAAAGGAAATAAATTAAATACCAAAGTTATTTATAATGTAGAAACAAAAATAAAAATAAAAACGAATAATTAACAAACCACAGTGATTTGGAAATTGAAAAAATCTCAAAACTTGTGACTGAATATGGGAATCATATAATTTTGTATTCCTGGTACACGTTATGGAGAAATAAATAATGCAGACATTTTATACATATTCGATTCCACCTAATATGTATAAAATGTTGGACACTTTAAGAAAATTATTTTTTCTGAATTTCAAGTTTGAAACAGACAGATTTATTTACCAATCTTTGCAGAAAGTAATTAAATAAATGATATAATGATTAAAATAAAGAGTTTTTTTTTTTGGTTGCCTAATGTAAGTATAAGGATCATATCGTCGTCGTTTAATGAAAACTCCTTAAGTCCATTTTTCGCAAAACTGAGATAAATACGCCATTTTTCCTCAAAAGACAGTTCTGAGAAAACTACCTACGTCCTTACACTTACTGAAAACTCCCTATCTTGTCAGTGAAAACTCCTTTACTGGACTATTTCACGGTTTTCCGATTAACCAATTACAAAGGTTTTTTGTCAGTAATTACGCAATCCTTCAAGTATATTTTAAGACCATTGCATTTCAGCTGTGTTTGACAGATCAACTATTTCAATTCATATCGAGGAGATGATTTGGAAAAAGTTACACAAAGTTACTTTTTGACACTTTTACTTTGGAATTTAGGAACGATCTTATGACGTCATACAGTTACTCGAAGTAACTTTTCTGAATTAAAGGAACGACCGAAGTTAACAGTAACATAAAAGAACGCACCACAGTATGCCATTTTACCCGGGCAACTTTGATCGTTGGGATTTGAACAGGTTTTTAAAATTAAATACTTTAAATCCTTGTTGGAACTTTTTAAACTTGTAAAGCAAGAAAATGTAAGCGTTATTGATTAAACTTTGAAAAGAATATAACATTTATGTTTGAATGTCACTTTTTTCCGAGATTTGGGACATTTTCCTTAGGGGGGCCATTTTAGGTCACCTTCCCTTAATCAAATTATTTTGAGCTCAATTTCTTCGGATATATAAGTTTCACTGACGTCATTTATATCTCATTCGAAAGGGTTTGAAAAAGGCCATCCCTTCCGCGTATTTCCCATATCGTTAATTCACGTTATAGCACATAAGACATGTAATCCATGTTCGATAGGTGCCACAAGAGCGATCTAATAAGGGTATTTTTTTTTCAAATCTTATATTTACAAAATAAAAATAAAATAAAGTGATTTAAATGAAAAAGTTTTAAACGCATGCGAAGCAAGGTGAGCACGGATATATTTGCTAGTTTATTATAGTATACATTTTAAAGTTGTGAGGTATTTCTATTATTTAATTCTGTGCATATTAACAAAAAAACTAATATTCTAAAGCACGATGTCCAGTTGTCCACCTTTTCAGCTCTTTATTTTATTAAAATTTATTAGATGCTATTCTGGAAAGCTTTCATCAAAAGCATGTTGAACTTCGTTTTGTGTAAGCTGCAACTTGCAAGTTTAAAGGGGGTTTCCTTTCATATCACATTTGCAAGCTTTTAGGTGCTTTTAGACTGTCAGACTGAAACTTTATAATATTAAAAAAGTTTAGTTGTTATCTGCTATTGTTTGCATACGCGCACTGCTGGCCTTCGCGTTGCCTAAAATTGTTTGTTGCATAAATTGTAATTTCTTATCTGCACTCGCTGCAAGTGCAAGTAATTGAATATTTATTTTTATATAAGTATAAATGTGCTCAAGTTAATTAAAATGGCAAGTTTTGGAACGATGTTTTCAAAAGTCTGGCCACCCGAACGTTTTTGCCCAAAGCTTACAAATTATGGAAAATATTTACTTGCAGCGTGTTTAAAAATTAAGAAAATAGATAAGTGTCAAATTGATTTACATGAACTTATGCTGATTTCGTCAAAATTCCCAATTGAGGTATTTTACAATCGAAATTTTGTAAAAAAAAAAAGTGAAATAAATTTACTTAAATTTACTTTCAGTTTGGTACAGAAACTTGCCGCATAAAAAACCAACCAACACAACGTCATCAATGCATTCAGCAACAAGTAGCTTCGGCTTATCCAGTGATTCATGAGAGAGTACTTTTGCTGTATTTAAGCTTTTTAGAGCACAAGTGTAAACATGGTTTGTGGGCATGGGTTGAAGTATTTGTTTATATAAGACGTATTTTCAAAGTGATTTCAACGGGGATAAAAAGCGTAAGACGTGTAGGGAATAGATAGAACAAGACCCATGTTCTGTAACTTCTCGCATGCATAAAATCGGTAGAGAAACGATGGAAACTGAAACAAAATATATGATAGGGCTCGGAACGGGACCCCTTGGAATAGCCACATATATATCTCCAGCCAAACAAAATAAAACGAATTAAAATAACTAAAATTAATTCGTAAACAATTGGTGGCGTCTTTAAGTTGTTGTTGTTCAAAAATTCAAAAAATTTTCAATTTTTTTTCAAACTAAGTTTTAAGCACACCACTTTTGTAATCACTGCCTGTTTGATAAATTTTCACCAAGTTTCCCTACTTGTTTTTTTTTCTATGGGTTTTAACAGCGAAATCTGAAAATTTGTGAGAAATTTCACGTTATCAAACAGATCAATAATTAAAACATTTAAACGAAATCCTTGAGTAAATGCTTAAGGTAGGAGATTTTCTTGAGGTATTGTAATGGTTTGTTTTTACTCTCAAGGTAACAAAATCGAAAAAAAGGTTTACAGCCAGCTTTCTCTTGTTGAATTTATTCAACGTTTGTTGAACAAGCGATGTGTTGTTTTCATGAACTGTTCTGATAACTATGTACTCATGTCGAAGGAGCAAGGTTCAGGTGGTTTTGAAACCATAGGAACGGAAGAAGAAAAACCTCCATTGGTTTTAAATGATGTTTTAAGCTATGACGAAATAAAGGCAAGTACATAATACTTGGGAATGTTTAGGTAGATACATGTACTTATTTAAAATTTGATTTAAACATCTTCAGCTATCAGCATTACTATCGGTTTCATCTCACACGGAGTTTCTAAATGATGGGAACCGGTTCAACTCTGGGATAATAGAAAAGGACAAGTCAAAAATAGAAGAAAGTGGTGTTATTATTGGGATAATTGGAGCCCGTTTTGAAAGGCCGAATTTTATGGAATGGCAAGACATCCTTATCACCAAGTCACAAAACACAAAGGCTAATGGTTATGGAAATAATTCAACGGACAACGAAACTATTCCCCAAAGTTATCGAAACATATGGAAGCGTTTTTACGAAGAACCCGACTTTTTGTATGATGAAGTTGTTAGAGATGAGATGCGTTTTCGAAGTCTAAGTATTCCAAATGCTATATTCGACAGTTTGATAATGAAAAAGCGTTATGCGATCTCATTCGACACGCTTCTTTTGGAAAGCGAAGCAAGAGCTAAAATTGCAGGAAAGCGTGGGTACATTCATGTTGTGGGATTTGGACTTGGTGTTTGGGGATTAGCCCCTGAGCAAAGATACATATTTCTGGAGACTTTTGCAGAAAGAATAAAAGTTTTGCTGCCGCGTCTTAATCATGTTGCATTTGTGCATTTTTCATGGTTTCATGTAAATGAGTGTGGAGATTTAAAGCATGACAACTTAATGACATCTGAAACTCATCCCGATGGAGGAATAAAAACATATTTTTCAAACCGAAATCCTGCTGAAAAATTGGTGAGTATTTGTATTTTGTATTTTTGTATTTATTAATTTAAAAACGCTTACAAAGTAAGATATACATCTTGTTAAATATTGCAAGCCTTGAATAAGATGTAGGATTACAAAAATTTAATTTACTAAATGTTTAATTTTATCTACATAAATTAAAATTAAAAGAGTATATTTTAAGATAGCAAATAAAGCTGAACAAGATTATAATCTAGTTTTAATATATTTAACTGTTAAAGTTTACAAAAGAAATATAAATTTTGAACAAAAAAAAAAAAAAAAAAAGAAGAAAGTAAAAAAAAAAAAAAAAAATTTCAACGATTTGCCAAATAATTAAAAAGTAAATATGAGAAATTCCTTGTGCTTCCTATTCCTCTTATAGAAATTGGCAAAGAGTTCCAAAGGTTAATGACACGAATAAAAAATTGACGCTGAGTATTCAGATATTTAAATCTTGGCGTTATAAGAATGAGAGACCTATTTGAATGAGGGAAGTTCAGTCTACGGTGTAGATAATCGGGTTGTTCTGTTTGAATTACGAGTTGAAGGTAGCATAGTGACCGAAATTTCAATAGGTTATCCAGACTACAACCACATAGTTGTTCAGAATAAAAAGAAACGTGATCAAATGAACGAAGATTATATACGAAACGAGCAATGTTATTATAGACAACATTAAGTTTTCTAGACGTCGCATAGTCCAAATCACTAAAAACTTCACAACAATAAAGCAGCACTGGAAGCAAAAGGGTTTTTGCTAATAGAAGCTTAGTTTTTCGTGGAATGAACCCTTGAGTGATTCGAAGAGCTCTGAGACTGCTATAAACCTTTCCTATAGAGCTGTTAAGATGGTCATTCCAAGTAAGAGTTCGATTAAAAACCATACCTAGATTACGGGCAGAGTCAACATAAGCGATGGTTTGATTCTCTATCTGCAGAGGGCTTAGTATCGTTTTATCAAATATTTTACGATAGATGGGCAATGTTTTTGACTTGGTAGGATTTAGGTGCAGATTGTTTAGTTCGGACCAACGTAAGATGATTTGCAAGTCCTCGTTCATCAGAGAGACTGCCTCGTCCTTCGCTGATAAGGGTCGGCTGATCAAAAGTTGCACGTCGTCAGCATACAAATGGATAAAGCAATTTTTAACTATGTTTGGTAAATCGTTAACATAAATAGAGAAAAATAGTGGCCCTAGTATTGATCCTTGTGGGACCCCGTGAAGTACATTAGTGAAATAGGACGATCTACCATTTGCTACAACGCACTGCTGTCTGCCACTTAGATATGAACGGATCAGTTTGCACGACTCGGTTGTAAATCCAAAACTTTGTTGTAGTCTTCTACAAAGTACCGAGTGATTTACGGTGTCAAAAGCTTTGGAGAAGTCTAGTAGTGTGAGCAGGACAAAATGATCTTTGTCTAAGGCTACTCTTATTTCATCAGTAACGAGAAGTAAAGCCGATTTGCAACTACGTTGTGGTCGGAAGCCAGACTGACATGGGCTGAGGAGGTTGTAAGAAGTGAGATAGTTTTGTATCTGTTTGGAGATTGTCTTTTCAAATACTTTCGATAGGAAGGGTAAAATGGCTATTGGTCGGAAATCTTTTACCGTACCTGTACATTTCTTGGGAATGGGAATGATTTTTGCTTTCTTCCATTCTGTAGGAAACTCAGATGTAGTCAAAATATTGTTAAAGATATATGTTACAAAACGCAGAATGTAGGGAAGCAAAAGTTTGATGAATTTTGGGTTAATTAAGTCAAGTCCAATAGCATTTGACTTGATCGAAATTAGAGCCTCCACAACATCTTCCTCGGATAATCTGTCGAAACTAAAAGAACTTCCAGAGAATGACTGTTCAACATTGTAAGGTTCACTGAGAACGTCGGATGATGAACACCGCAATGAAGTAAATTTTCGGTTCAGTACATTGCAATCAATATCATCAGAGAAAGCCTCAGGTTGTTTCCCGATACCTATTTCGCGAAGATGCTTCCAAGTTTCTTTACTGGAGTTTGAAGTTCCGAGCTTTTGTTCATAAAATATCATTTTGGCCGATCTAATCATTTTCACAACTTTGTTCCGTAGTTTGCAGTAGTTTTGATGTAGAAGTTCTACTCGGAATCTTCTCCACTGACTGTAAGCGGCATCTCGTTGTGACATTACAGAAATGATGTCGCCATTCACCCAGGGAGAAGACTTATGTTTCACCAAACGGGTCTTGATTGGAACGTGGCTATCAAACAGCAAATTAACGTTGTGGTTAAGAAAAGATATTTGTTCATTTACATTTTGCATTGAATAGATTGAATTCCAGTCTAAGCGGTGAAAATCTCGCAACAACTCTGATACGTTTAAATTTTTAAAAATCACGAAACTGAAAACTTTGCTGATTGACTTGGCAATACGTTTTTATGCATACGAATATCAGATCGTATTTAGAGAAGCCGGGTGCTTGAAGTTGGCTATAAAGAAGAACTCTATCGTTGTCGCTTGTTATGTAGAGGTCAAGTAATGAACTAGAAAATTCAGTGAAATGGGTTGGGGATGACTGATTAATTGGGTTCAAATCTAGAGCCTCAAATGTACTTAGAAAAAAATCCGAATTTCGTTTATCTAGCAGATTACAATTAAAGTCTCCACACAATACTGTGTAAGAAAAATTGCAGGAAAACGTCTCCAGTGTTGTTATAAGCGGCACTAAGCTAATGTTGTTGTAGGGTCGGTAGACCGACCCAACCAAAAAATCTTCAGAGCTACATTTGACACTGACAAATATGAATTCTAAAGGACATCCATCATCTGATTTACAAACGACCCTGCAATTTAACCCATCCCGAATGTAAAGAGCAGAACCTCCACCAGATCTTGAAATACGATCAGCCCGAAAAAGTTTGTAGCCCTGAACTCGATAAATATTGTCACAAACGTCTGTTTGGAACCATGTTTCGGAAACAGAGACAATGTCAATTTGCGAATCCACAAACAAGTATCTGAACTCCCCTAATTTATTAGTCAAGCTCTGTGCGTTTAAATGGCAAATTCGCAATCCTTTATTTTGGCCCCGTAAAATTCTTATCATGCTATATAAATTTGTATTCGTGTCACTGCCAGTGAACCCTCTGTTATTGTTAGCTGCGCTGATGATTTTTAATTATTCCATAGTAAAATAAGAAAGAAAATGAAGCAAAAGGATTAAAAGTATTAATAGTAAATATTAAGAGTTTGTAAAGGGTGAGAAATATGATTCGGCAAATCATCGTTACATAAAATAGATAAATAAGTGAGAAATTAACTGAATCCAGAACAATTATTAAACTAAAAAAGTGTGGTAATGAAAATAAATATTTACAGGTTATTGTTGTAATGAAAAGAAATACAAATGAAATTGAGTGTAGAGAAGATAATAAAAAATTAAACAGGTTGAATAAGGGATATAATGTAAAAAAGTATAGGGTAAACATCATTAAGGCATACGCAAATTTAGTTAGTCGTCACTGCAGCTTCTATTTCTTCCACGTTGTGAACAGCAAAGCTTTCTCCATCAGCTGTTAGTTTAATAAAAACATTACCGAATGCAGTGTACACGCTGAAGAGTTGATGATTATTTCTCATGCGGACTGCATGGTGAAGAAGAGTGCGGGTATTTTTCGGTAAGCTTTCATTTAAAAAACAAGCATTGTTTGATTCTATACCCAGATCACTTAGAGAGAGTTGATGATGCTGTTGTTGTTTACGGTAGGCGGTAATAAATTTCAGTGTTGAGTTCCTCTCTTGTACGTTGTTAAATTTTAGTATGACAGGTGTTGGAGCTGTGCTCTTAGTATTCCGGGGGCGAGAGCGAAAAATACCCTTCAAGCTTGGTGGTTTGCATTTTGCGGTTAAGCATAGACGATTAAAAAGCAGTGTAAGATTTTCTTCGGGTAAGCATGGAACTCCAAACAAGACAGCATCCGCTGCAATCTCTTTTTTCTCCACGTCATCAATTTTATGTTGCAAAGACGAGAGTTTAGAGCATAGCTTAGTCACATTAACTGTGTTTTCCTCTATTAGATCAATCCTACGCACAGCATCAGCAATGGTTGTGTTTGCGCCAGCCAACTTCATGTCAAGAGCGTGTGCATCAGATGAATTGGATTCAAGGCATTCAATGCGACTCACAATTTCTGTTATTGTTGTGTTGACTTTTTGAAGCTTTTCACACCAATTAATTTCAGTTTGCTCTAGTCTAGCAAAGAATTCAGAGCGAATTTTTGACAATTCGTCCGTGATGCGTTTGACGATCATTTCAGTATGTATATTTAAGTGCTTGTCCAGAGTTTCGAGCGTGAAATGAGAGTCGTTACTGTTGCATTTGGTACTTTTTAGACTTGATGCTGTTGGGGAAATGATGCTGGTTCGGGGTGGTGGTGCAGAGAGAGGTGTATGTTGTTGTGTTGTTTTTTGTTTGTTCCTCTTTGGAGCAGTTAATGCTGGGGAATCGTTGCTGGAAAGTGGTGGTGTGGATGAGGGTGTGTTGAGCAGTGCAGTTCTTGAACGTGTTGTTGACATTGTGTTGTATGTAGTGGTAATGTGAAATTTGGTGAAATTTGTTCAATTGAATTTAATTTAGCAATTGTAAAAACTTTTCTTAATATTCACTGGTTGTCGTGCCGATATTTTATGATTTATGAAAGATAATCTACGTTAGATATTGAATTTCGTGCACCTCAGCAATTTACTTTAGCAAAAAACAATGTAAAAGAATTCCGACTGCGGACGATATAAAAGTGCGTCTATGCGTTGTGCATGCTTGTTAACTAGTTTTTTTTATTTGACTTTTTTTTATATCAACATACAATAGCCGTGTTTTATTGGAAAAAACTATCCATAGTACAGTACGATTTTACTTGCATTACAAATAAAACATCGCCAGTACGAACGAACGATAAAAAGCTAACCTTGGGACTCCACTAGCAATAATCCATTTCAAGATATGTGTCATGTAGTTAAAATTTCTTGTGGAGGACAGTTAAATCTAGAAAATTTTTATTTTAGAAGAAATAATTACGTACATAAATTTTGAAGTTTCATTATTTGCAGCCATTTTCTAAAAACTTGATGATATTTTCGCTATTCTAGTAAAGGTAGATCTCGAAACTCGAAACTTACCGCGAATAATCCAGTTTTTGCTCTCTCGCGACCACATTCCAACATACATTTTATGAAATAATATGCCCTGCCCACTCAACGCAGAAATAAATACTTCTAAAATTATATCTAAATTAAAGAAAGAGATAAAAATTGCTTGTAGAGCCGGGGGGTTAAGTAGAATCTCACTGTGGATGCATTTTTGACGTTTATTCGAGTCTCCAATTGGATTCTGTTAATTTTTTTGTTAGCTGTTAATACGATTGATAACCTTAACCAAATAGCGATAGGTATTATCTCTCTCTCGTCAAAATTATCACTTTGTGAGAATTAAAAATTGTTTATCTTTTTTGAAAGCAAATGCTGGTATTTTATGCGATATAAAAATTACTTACGATATATACATAATGCTAACTTTTCGTGAAAACTAAATTTCCAATAAAATGATTTTGAATGGTATACCTCCCATAGAACCATTTTTTTTATTTTCGTTTTTATCGAAAAGGAATAAGCTGATTTTGATGACTTTTTTATGATGAATCTTCTGAAAAATCTAAATAGTACCTATTGTATACGAACATTTTTTTTTGAAAACCACATATTTCGAAAGCGACTTGGTTGATTTTTGCGAAACTTGGTACCGAGCGGTTTTCTAACATTATCTAAAATATTTTGAATAAAAATTTTTCTTATAGTCAAAATTAACGGTACCTTCCATATAAATGTTAAAAAAACGTTACAGAAAATATAAATTTTCTCGAAAACGAACCCTACTATTTTGATTAAAATTGTTCTAAATACTTATATTAGTATGGTGTATGAAATGATCTACCAGAAACAAAATTTACAGTTAGCCATTATTAACAGTATACATCTCATACAACAATTTTCTTTATTTTGGACTATCTCATTATATTTTTAACCGATTTAAATAAAAGTTTCTATACAAAAGCTTCTCAAAAGTTGAAATCATACTGCATATCAAAATTTTCAAAAAATTCGATATCTCATAATCGGGCAGATATTTTTTTTTTAATTTAAAATTTAATTCAACATAAAAAATACTAAAAAACTGTGTACCATTTTGAAATCAGATAATTTAGTTTTTCTGGCTCTCAAAACAATTTAGAAATTAATCTCAAATTATGTTGACTTTTAGTAATTTTTCAATTTAAGGTCTTAGTCCCATGTATGTACATGGTGGTATATCTTCCTCCGTTTAACTGTTTTCCAGAACAAAAATTATAGTTTTTTCGAAAACCTGTTCTTTTATATTTTGTAGTAGTTTTGATAATTTTCAATTTTTTTATAAACTGGAAGACGTAAAACCATCTAGTTTTAAGTGTTCGATTAAGAATTTACAGGGACATTAAATAATTGATGCTAATTTAGTACTTAATTTCAATTTCAATTTTAAATTAATAAACTATAACATTTTTTTGATTTTTTTTAATAAATTTTCAGTTTGAACGTATTTTTTTTGAAAAACTATTAACACAAGTAACAATGTTGAAACAAATGATAAAAGAACAAGTTTTTGGCTTTCAGAAAACCTATAATTTTTGTATATTAAGTCTTGCCTTCTACAAAAGTCCGTTATTATTTTGCGGCACCTTAATTATCTTACTGTGAAAGGATTATAATTTATCTTAAATTTCCTCATTATTCTAAATTAAATTTAAATTAAACTTTTATTTTGAATTTTAATAAGTAATACACTTTCAATAAAAATAATAAACTTAAATCGTTTTTAATTTCTTTCCTCCCCTAAATACCTATATCTATATATAAATAGGCTAAAATAAATTTTGTGGTACCATTATCTCAAAAAGTATTTGACCGATTTCGATAAATTTTATATGGCTGGAAAGCCACAATTGCAGAGATGTGCAGAATATACTTGAGACACGCATTTACACACTGTGGGTCATTTTTGTTTTTGTACTGTCGAACAATGTGCATATTTCAAAAATAAAAATATGTTTTTTTCTTTCAATGTTTTCAAACAAATTGTTTGCGAAATTGAAAGTGTCGAATTTCGACACAGGACGATACTAGTATTTGCAAATTTTCTACTTTTTTAAAATCATTCCATTAAAAAAAGGTAGGATAATCGTTTCAACATAATCAAAATTCATCCAAAATAATATTTTGAAAGCACTGTTCTATATTCGCTTAATTTATAAGCGGAGATGATTGTCTCCGCTTACTAAGTGAATTCGTTGACGTATTTTACATGTGAACTATTTTTCAAGCGAATATACAACAAACCTACAAAAAAACTTATAAAATGGGTGTCAATATTTAATATTTTTCTTACAGACTCGCCCAGAACATGAGAATACTGTAACGATGAAATCAGCACCTAACTACTTTCGGAACAAAGAGCCAAGTACAAAAAATACCCTTATCGAAGACAACAACCATTTAAAAAAAATCCCGAGAGAGCGCGCCCATCTCTCTCAGGGGAAAAATGCGCTGAATGGAAGAGTGGAGAGAACGCCATCTCTCTTCATTGGAATGGAACCTTCCAGAAGCTTTTGTGCCAGTACTTTCGAGTAGAGTCCCGAACCTCTCAGCTCACTATATAAGGAGAAACTTTTTGAGCACAGACACAGTTTATTTTTGAAAGCGAAAGTGTAAAGTTCAAAGTTAAAAGTATCCGGAAGTGAATTTAAGTTGCATACTCTTGAGATTGATGATTAATAAAATATTTGAAGTGAAGTAAAGTGTGTTTAATTTAGAAAGGAAATAATTGACGGTTGACAGTTAAAAATAAATAAGTTTTATATCGAACCGTGGTAAAACGTTACATTGGTGTCAGAATAAGGGATAAAACTTATTTTATCTGTGCATTTAAGTAAATTAACTTAAAATAAAAAGAACATTTAAGACAACAAGGTGAAAACCCAGACTCGTTTATTTTCACGATTGAAATGGAGGAAGAGCAAGTAAGTACTAGTTTAGATATGACCAATATGATGGCTCTGCTGCTCGCCCAGTTTGAAGAGCAAAGAAAAGAACAAAAGAACCTTCTCGAAGAGCAAAGAAAAGAGCAAAAGAATCTTCTCGAACGATTTGAAGATCAACGCAATGAGCAAAAGAATCTTCTCGAAAAACAAGAAAAAAATCTTCTCCAGCGATTCGAAGACCAAAGAAGTGAACAAAAGAATCTTCTTGAAGAACACAAAAATCTTCTCGAAGGTAAGCTTGATGCCTTCGAAAACAAATTTGTTGCTCTTGACGAGCGTGTCGAAAAACAATTTTCGACAGTAGAAGCCAAATTCGAGAAGGTCGAAGACAAATTTGAAAGCATTACCAAGGAGTTGGAGAAGGTTCGAAAAATGAAGATTCGAGAAAGTTCTGGCGAACTTCCAAAGCGAAAGGAAATGCATCCGCCAACCTTTGATGGACAAACTTCTTGGTCAATCTACAAGAAACAGTTTGAGGCAGCTGCAGCGACAAATGGATGGGATGACGAAGACAAGTTCATAGCTCTGACGCTTGCCCTTAGAGGACCTGCTGCTGAATTATTGCAAACCATACCAGCAGACAAGAACGGCAACTTCACGGCTCTTGTGCAAGCCATTGACAAACGTTTTGGAGATGGCCATATGCAAGAAGTCTTCCGGGTCCAACTCAATACCAGAGTCCAGAAAAGAGGAGAAAGTCTGCAACAACTTCAAGCAGATATCGAACGGCTGGCTCACCTGGCATATCCAACTGCAGGAGAGGAAATAATAAACCAGTTCGCAACAGAAGCATTTGTCCGCGCTGTATCCGACATCAACCTTCAGCGAGCGATTCGAACTGCCGGAAAACGCACGCTTCCTGAAGCATTGGCGTTCGCTCTAACTATGGAAGCAGCAGAACAGGCTTCACAAGGAATCCATCGGGTAAGAGAACTAGAAGTTGAAGAATGCTCCTGTCAGAGAACCGCATTCCAAAGAAGTCAGCGAGACGGACCTGCTCGATGCTGGAACTGTAACAAGACCGGACATCTCCAGCGCCAGTGCAGATTGCCACCAAGAAGAGCTGCATGTCAACATTGTGGAAGTAGAAATACTACTCGAGAGCAGGTAAGCAATAACACCAACATTCCTGCTAAGCTTGTTTCCCAGCCGGGAAACGAGTAAGAACCAACTTCGAGGGGCAGAAGCTGGTTTCTGGTATCGATGGCCCCAGAACCACTATCCAGGTCTCACAGACTAAACGAAACAACAAAAGTCTGACTGTGGAGGCAACATTAAACGGGAAGAAACACGTGGCTACAATCGACACTGGTGCCACTGCCTCCATTGTAAGAAGGGACTTGGTCAAGATGACATGGCTGCATAACACCAATAGCTATCGTCTGAAAACTGCTACAGGAGAGGCAGCTAAAGTGTACGGAGAAGTTCGTCTTCCGATTCGTTTGGCAGAACTGGAGTTTTCACATCTGTTTTTGGTAGCAGATATATGTGACGAGTGCATCATTGGAATCGACTTCATGAAAGAACACGGAATAATTCTGGATATCGGTAAGCAAGTTCTTAATTACCAAAATGTAGAGATTCCTATGGTTTATGGTGACGAAAAATCCTCAACTCTAAGAAGTGTCATCAAAGAAGACATATGCTTGCCGTCTTCTTCTGAAGTGTTCGTTTGGGCTAAAATAAAAGGCGAATTGGGTAGTCATCGATACCTCATGGTGGAACCAGATACTGACCAAGGCTCCCAAAACATCATCGTTGGGAAGACTCTTGTGGCACCAAAGAACAACATGGTACCTGTACGGATTCTGAACATCAAACCGTACGAAGTTAAGTTGAGAAAAGGAGAAATAGTCGGAAAATGTGAACCTGTGTCAACGATAACTAAGATCATAGAAGAGGACACGAAGAAGCCTGCGAACTCCGAACAACTAAAGGCAAAAATCCTTAACTCAACAAGTCTGAGTCAACATCAACTAAGTATTGCTGGTAGCCTTCTTCATGAGTATGCTGACATATTTTCTTCACCAAGTGGGCAGTATGGTCGAACACAACTCGTGCAGCATCGGATCGACACAGGAGACGCCAGACCGATTCGTCAACCAGCAAGACGTCTCCCCTTAGCCAAACAAGCAGAAGTTGAAGAGATGATATCGGGCATGAAGAAAGATGGGCTGATCGAAAACTCTAAAAGCCCTTGGGCATCGCCAGTGGTCCTTGTCAAAAAGAAGGACGGAAGCACTCGATTTTGTGTGGACTACAGAAGGCTGAACGATGTGACAAAGAAAGATAGCTATCCTCTGCCCAGAATCAGCGATACTTTAGATGCAATGGAAGGTGCTAAATGGTTCTCTACATTAGACCTAAAGAGCGGCTACTGGCAGGTAGAAATTCACCCAGAAGATCGTGAAAAGACAGCTTTCTCCACAGGAAACGGTCTGTGGCAATTTAAAGTGATGCCATTTGGACTGTGCAACGCTCCGGCTACATTTGAGCGTTTGATGGAATGCGTTTTACAAGGACTTACTTGGAAATCTTGCCTGGTCTATTTGGACGATGTCATCGTGTATGGAAAAACATTTGACGAACATTGTGACAACCTAAAAGCTGTATTCCAGAGGCTTCGAGAAGCACACCTCAAGCTTAATCCAGATAAATGTGCTCTTTTCAAGACCGAAGTTAAATATTTGGGACACATCATCTCATCCCAAGGAGTAAAGACTGATCCTGAAAAAGTTGACACTGTGAAGAATTGGCCAACACCACAGGACAAACATCAACTCCGAAGCTTCCTTGGCCTAGCCACATACTACCGGCGTTTTGTGAAGGATTTTGCTGGAATCGCCAAAAGCTTGCATCAGCTCACAGAAAAGGGAAAGCCGTTCAAATGGTCAGGTGAGTGTGAGAAAAGCTTCCAGGAGTTAAAGCTGCGTTTATGCAATGCTCCTGTGCTTACCTACCCTACTCCAGGAAAACCTTTTATTATTGACGCGGATGCAAGTAATGTCGGAATTGGAGCTGTACTGTCACAAGTCCACGACGGAGAAGAAAAAGTTGTCGCCTACTACAGTAAGGTACTCTCGAAGCCAGAACGGAATTATTGCGTGACCAGAAGGGAACTTCTAGCTCTAATATTGGCAACAAAACACTTCCATAAGTACATCTATGGACAGAAGTTCCTTCTCCGAACAGACCATGGAGCACTCAATTGGCTTCTGAACTTTAAAAATCCTGAAGGTCAAGTAGCAAGGTGGATCGAGAGACTACAGACATATGACTACCAAATTCAACATCGAAGAGGAAAGTTGCATTCAAACGCAGACGCATTATCTCGACGGCCTTGCAAACAGGACTGCAAACATTGCACACGCCAAGAAGAAAAGGAAATGATTGCCGTCCAACGAATAAGAGCTGATCCCATTTACGGTTGGAATAATGAAGAACTTAGGACTGCCCAACAAGAAGACTCGGACATAGAGCCCATTCTTGCGTGGAAAGAACACCAAGAAAAACCAGAGTGGTGTGACATCTCCGACAGAAGTCCGGCCCTGAAAGCATATTGGGCACAATGGGACTCACTTCATGTGGAGGAAGGTGTTCTAAGGCGTAAGTGGGAATCCGCAGACGGTAAGTCCTATGTGATGCAGCTGGTCGTTCCTCGGTCCAAGGTTAATGACGTTCTTCGAGAGATGCATGACGGAGCTTCCGGAGGTCATTTGGGAGTCAATAAGACTTTGGAAAAGATACGACAACGGTTCTACTGGCTACATGCAAGAGAGGACGTCGAAAAGTGGTGCCGAAAATGTGATACTTGTGCTGCTAGCAAAGGCCCAGGTAGGAAGCTTCAAAGTAAAATGCAACAATACAACGTAGGCACGCCTTTCGAAAGGATTGCAGTAGACGTCGCAGGCCCTTTTCCTGAGACCAACAGTGGAAACCGATACATCCTTGTAGTCATGGATTACTTCAGCAAGTGGCCTGAGGCATTTGCCATCCCAAACCAAGAAACCAAAACAGTTGTGGATCAGATTGTCTTCAATTGGGTGAGCAGGTTCGGCGTACCGATGGAACTTCATTCCGACCAAGGAAGGAACTTCGAATCTAACATCTTCCAGGAAGTTTGTTCGCTCCTTGGCATTAAAAAGACGAGGACAACGCCGCTTCATCCACAATCTGATGGGATGGTCGAACGATTCAACCGGACGCTAAAGGAACATCTATCTAAGGTTGTCGGCGACTACCAACGAGACTGGGATAGACATATTCCATTATTCCTAATGGCATATAGGAGTGCAGTACATAGCTCGACAGGACATACACCATCGGAAATCTTGTTTGGAACGTCAATACGACTGCCTAGTGAGGTGAAATTTGGATGCCGGACAATTGAGCCACAACGAACAGAAGAATATGTGGATAACCTCAAAGAAAGGCTCATTGACATTCATCAACGAACCAGAGCATTCATAAAAACATCTAGTGATCGGATGAAAACACGTTATGATGCCCGAGCAACAACAACAGGATTTCAAGAAGGAGACCTCGTGTGGTTTTACAATCCCCATCGACAAAAGGGACTGTCACCAAAGCTTCAACAGAACTGGGAAGGACCCTACACTGTTGTGAAGAGACTAAATGATGTGGTCTACCGTATACAGAGAGGAGTAAGAGGGAAACTGAAAGTAGTTCATTGTGACCGTTTGCATCGTTATAATGGTGAAAGGAGCGACAGAATTGTTCGGGACGATCAATCTTAAGAGGGGGGCAATGTAACGATGAAATCAGCACCTAACTACTTTCGGAACAAAGAGCCAAGTACAAAAAATACCCTTATCGAAGACAACAACCATTTAAAAAAAATCCCGAGAGAGCGCGCCCATCTCTATCAGGGGAAAAATGCGCTGAATGGAAGAGTGGAGAGAACGCCATCTCTCTTCATTGGAATGGAACCTTCCAGAAGCTTTTGTGCCAGTACTTTCGAGTAGAGTCCCGAACCTCTCAGCTCACTATATAAGGAGAAACTTTTTGAGCACAGACACAGTTTATTTTTGAAAGCGAAAGTGTAAAGTTCAAAGTTAAAAGTATCCGGAAGTGAATTTAAGTTGCATACTCTTGAGATTGATGATTAATAAAATATTTGAAGTGAAGTAAAGTGTGTTTAATTTAGAAAGGAAATAATTGACGGTTGACAGTTAAAAATAAATAAGTTTTATATCGAACCGTGGTAAAACGTTACAATACATTACTTATTGTATCGTATGCTTGGGACGGAAACGCACTACCTGGAAATGAATTTTGGCTTGTATGTCTATTATGAATTAAAATAAGTATCTAATAAACTAACATCTATTTGTTTAGAAAAGCCTTACAGGTTCTGGAGACCCCGCAGCTGCTTGCAGCACTCTTATAACTGAAATTCATAACCCACATATTAACACTAAGGTGGTTTTTGGTGAAAATCTGCATATAGCTTCTGCAGAATATGGAGTCATACATATATCTGAATACTGTAAACAAATAAGTTTAAGTGATGATAAGTAAACGATTTATCTCGCTTTAAATCTATACCTAATGTAGTACATAATAATATATATAAAAATGAATCCCTTTTTGTGGTCGTATGCGCATAGCTCGGCTAAACATCATCCGATTTGGTTGAGGATTTTTTTGTTGGATTCGTATTGAACTGAACCAGATTAACACACAACGGAATAGAAAACTCGACCGAAAAAGTAAAAAAAATAGAAATGAAATTGTGTTCGTAGGCGCATAACTCGGCTGACCATCATTCGATTTGCATGAAGATTTTTTGTTGGATTTGTATTGAAGCAGATTATAACACACAACGGAGCGAAAATTAGACGATTTCAACGAAAAAGTCAGAAAATTGTGAAAACATCTTGAAATTTCAAACTTTTTGAATTGTATTGCTGGATTTGTATTGAACCAGATAAACATACTACGTAGATTAAAATTGGAAAATTATGGAGTTATGATAACAATAAATTGCATACTTTCTGAATTGTTTTTTTGCTCAGTCTTTCTACATTGGCGATTGGTAGTGCATCGATACAGAAGCTTTTTGCGAGAGTCTATTCAGAATAGAATAGTCAAATAAGTCTATTTAAGAATAGAATATAGTCAAATAAGCCTATTTGACATTAGCCAAACAAACTGTTCTGAATTTATTTATACTGTTTTTTATTTTAAAAATCTTTTCGTTAATATTTTTCTACTTGATTATTTCAAATTGGTATTGATTGTTTTATTCAGAACAGAGTCTGCGCGCTAAGATCAATCCAGAACTTCTACCAAACGCCAAAAACTCTAGATGGGGGGAAACGGGAAAACAAACACACTATTAAAGGCGCGAACAGTATCGGTGTGTATTTATATTTGTGTGTATTATTGTTTTCCCCCCATCTAGAGCTTCTTTTTGATTAAAGAACTGTCAAAATTAGAAAGAGAAAAGACAGAATCAGATTCTGGAATCGCCCAATATGTTTTTTTTTCAATTTTAACCGTTGAAATTACATGTATAGTGTACGTGAGTGAGGCCGCAAGATTTGAAAAAAAAAAGAAAAAAAAACAAATTAGACTCAGATCTGTCATTTTGCCGACGTCTTGAAACGTGTATGAAATTTTAAATTGTAAAAAAAAGTAAAATAAAAATAGTTAAACTAAAAAAAAAAAAACATGAAACAAGGATGAATAATTAACATATTCGATAAAAACAACATAAAACTACTGTGTGAAATGGTGTAAAAACGCAAATAATAAAGAGTGCACAAAGTTTTCTCTTCACAAGTATATTTTGACTTATATATGTTGCATAAATTAATGTAAAGTGATATTTTTAAGATAAATACATTTTCCTAGAATACTTGAATAATGATATTTCGTGGAATTTCGCTATAAAAGGATGTAAATCCTTCGTATGTTTCACTCTACAAAACTCATTTGTTTAGTGCCAGTGCAATCGTGGTTCAAATTTTGATCCGTGGTTCAGGATTTTTTAATTCACCGATTTTGGCGGATTAACTGAGGTTTAGCGATGTTTCAGGCATTTACTTGGCTATTATCGCATAACCTTGAACCATCGTTTTTGATATGGCCCAGGAGAGGGTCAAGTTCTGGATATGTTATTTTTGCATGTAATGGTGGATTTACATGTATCTTCATGCGAGTTCTTCAAAAAATAAGGGATACAAAATATAAAATGCATGTTTGTTGGATAGAGAGAGAAGAACAAAATGCAGAGATCTTGATTATAGGAACGCAGATGAAGATTATAGCGAAGACGAACATGTTCATCTTCATCGTGGTGCTCTTTCACACATTCGGTTTTTTGGTATGACTCTATCCCGCTCTACTTTTCTTGATGTTTGCAGATGCAGATACATGTAAATCCATCATAAAGTGTCTTTTTCTATGACAGTAATCAGTACTAATAAGCGAATGGATATGGCCCAGGGGGGGTCATGACCCCCATGCCCCACCCCCCCTGGATCCGCCCTTGATTCTACTGCGCAGGTCTCTTGAAATTTCTCTGCTCATCTCTTTAATTTTGAAAGATACACAAAAGTCACTGAAAAAAAGATGTACATACATGCTGGGGTTGTTGTCATTATCGCTGCTGCGAACATTCTTTTAACATACAACTGAAGGCTCTTTCACAATGCGACGAGAAAACGAGATATCAGCGTGACGAGATCTGTTCGCAGTTGTTCTCTCTTATAGTTCGTCCATTTATTCTTGTCAGTACAGGCCTTATGGGAAAGCTTTTTCAAATCAGTGGGACCTACTGATATTTCAACGAAACGAAATGCCTCTTAAATATACAAAAAAGCCACAGACTTCCCACGGAATTGTTTTTGTAATTTCTTTTCCAAGCGACGTACATCCCTCATGACCTATCTCGCCCACAACCGTAGGCACAATGAATAACCGATCATGATCTCTTGCTGTTTCTGTTTATCAAAAGTATTCACACAATATAGTGTGACCATTGGTAAGCTAACGCACATAAAAGACTCCTTTTCCTATTGCTTCTCTGCAAGAGCTTTCAGAATTAAAGCTTTTTTTAAAGCTCTTAGGACCAAAAAAACACTAAGTGTGGTCGTTTGTCGTTGTTTTAAACTGCAGAAGTGTTTTTTGCAAAAATATACTGGTCAAATTTTATGATTGAAATTAGTGTGTGTGTTTTTGAGTATAAAAATAAAATGGCGCGGCTGTAGGTGTTGTGCGTCGGCTGCCATTAAAAAAAGACGCAACCAATATCTTAAGGACGGCTCATGGTACCTACACAAAATTTGTAAGCACATTTTTATGTAGGTATTCATGTATTAAATATTTTGTTATTTTATATTTTACATTATTTAAGTAGGTAGGCTTTTTTGGTCAATTTTTATCTTAATCAAATATTATTTTATATTGTTAAAATTATTCTGTTTTGTAATTGCTCAATGAACTATTTATAAATAAATGAATTGGTATTTTTTTGTTATTTGTTTCTTCTTTTTTTGATGGATTAGGCCTACTGGTGGTACCCTTACAAAAACGCACCTATTTTCCTACTTCATATTTTTTTGTTTTTCATAATTGATTTGTGCAATTTTACCTACTAGATGGCAACGCTGATCAAATTCAATTAAACTTGAAATGATTTATTATGCAGACTACGGCATCGCGATAAGAGCTTTTACATGCGATAGACTTATGCAATACGCTGCAACCAAACTGAGATGCAAACGTCCTATCTTCCCTGTACTGCCAAGAATTCTTGGACGAACTTTAAAACAGAATTTTAAACAGTGAAATAATACATAATTAAGCATTTCTCGTCGTCACGACATAAAGTTCGAAAAATTGAAAAAAAGACGCAACGTGACGACGAGAAATACTTTATAATGTATTATTTCACTGTTTAAAATTTCTTTTTAAGAGTGAACAACCTCGATAAGAGATCTCGTCACGTTGACGTCTCGTTTTCTCGTCGCATTGTGAAACCACAGTACACATATTGAAGGTAATATATTGCGCATCTTCGAAAATTACAGTGACCTGCCTGTCAGAATTTACAAAAACAAAACAAGTGTTTCGGAATCGCAGTGACCCTCGTCAAAAATTTACAAAAACAAAATACAAGTCATACGCAGAACTGAACAAAAATGAAAACTCGGAAGATATTACCTTCTATATTATGTGTACTGTGTTGTGAAACAGCTTTCAGTTCACTACCCCGTTAAATTGTTGCTGCAATTCTCATCTATTCATCCATACACACCGAAATTACAAAAACAACAATGTAAAGGCCAGTTGTACAATCGTTGTTCAAATTTTGATCCGTGGTTCAGGATTTTTAATTCACCAATTTTGGCGGATTAACTGAGGTTTAGCGATGTTTCAGGCATTTACTTGGCTATTATCTTATAACCTTGAACCATCGTTGAACTTCAGTTAATCCGCCGAAACCGATGAATTAAAATTCATGAACCACAGATCAAAATTTGAACCATAGAGTACCTATATTATAAAGAATATAATAGTAGAATATGGCCAACTAATTTTGTTCAAGCTATACTCCATACAGTACCTATATTATCTACTCTATGCTATACTTTATGCGTTGTCTGCTGATCGCATTTCATAGGTCATTTTTTTCTATGGGGATGAGACATCGGTATATAATTGTTTGTGCTTAAAGGCATTCCACAGTCCACACTATATCCCGCTGAGTATTAACACATGTCAAAAAAGTGGGAAGTAAATCAGGTATAATAGTGTGGAAACAAAATATGAAATTTTATCCCACACGACTTGACAGCCCATCTCACACAATTTGACATGTGTTAATACATGAAAATTTTTAGGATTGGTTCTAAAACCATCACACATTCTATTCTATTCACTTGGGGGTTTTAAGAGTATGGTGAATTGATTTTTTGGATGCAAGTGTGGAAGCAAAATATGAAAATCGTCCTCTTTACACCAATTTGGCAGTCGTAAGTTATTCTATCACACTTTTTTTTGACATGTATTAATACTCGGTAGGATAGTGTGGAAGGGTATTCTGAGAGCGAGAGTTGACTAAACTCAGTGAAAACCGAAACCAAAACGGATCCAAAACGAATAAAAAAAAGTACTTTACCACTTGAGTTCTACATTCAACAAAGATTTTTTCAATCCAAGTTTCTCCAATCGAGTTAACCTACTACATATGTATGTAACAACGAACATACAAAGCTTTTTTTTCATTTCAAGAAACTTTGTCCCCTTTCACACGAAGATACTAGTTGCTGGTGATTTTTTTGACGTTCTCTTCCTTAACAATCTCTTGTACCTTTCACACGCAAGCAACAAAAACCCGGAGATTTTCTTTATTTTCCTTTTAAACTACCTTGGTTGAACGCACACAAACGTAGTGTGAAGAGAAACGTCAAAAAAATCTCCTGAATTTGTTGACCGGGGAGATTTCATTTCCCCCTCTTTCTTCCTGCCCTTCTCGCCTATGAACTAATTGTTGCCGGCAACTCAGTTGCCCTGTGTGAAAGGGGACTTTTACTTATCAATTATATAGATACAATTTACAAACATATTTTTTTGCGCTAGAAAAAGATAAAATGAACGAAAAACAGTACATTTTACCTATGAACTGACATTTCTCAATTTTTCATAATAGAATAAAAAAATATAAGACGGCCTTAGCCTTCGTAGCTAGTGCTGTTTGCTATTATATTATGTCATTTTCGATTGGATTTTCAGAGTGTTTCACTCTTTTTTGATTCCAATGGAATATGAAAAACTCTCTTCTGTAATATGTGTATCTATGTAGAAGTAAAAACTGAAATGAATTCTTCAATAATTTCAGAACATCTCAAGAAGAAGCATTTACTATTTTGGCAATTAATCCAACACATACTTTTAAAAATATGTGTGTTTTCAGAGTGCACTCCTAGCACTCCTTAATGAAATCCGGAGTGAAAAAACACTCCTAAATCATCACTCCGAACAGCCAATGGAAGGTTTTTGGAGTGTTGGGAGTGTGGATGGAGTGAAAAAAGAGTGCTAGGAGTGACCAACGGAAAACGACATTATACATACATTAATGTCCAGTTTAATAAATTATAATAATAAAATAAAAATATAAGAAAAGAGAACCAAAAAAACTAGTATTTCGCTGCCCTGCTCCACTTGCAAAGATGAACTAACCAAAGGTGTGGGGAAAAATGCCTGTAGAAGTAGATACACAGAATTTTTGTAGGTGTGCGTGTATCACTCAGTTGTGCAAAGATCCAAGAAAGACCGAGAAAGTTTGGTCAGTGAATTTGCTTGAAAGGTTGTTGTTGATTTTTGGTGTGTTTGGTAACGTGAAATTTCTTGTAAATTTTACATATTGCTGTCAAAACTCATAGCTAAAAAAAAACGAATTGTGAAAAACTTGGTGCAAATTTCACGTTACCAAACAGGCATTTGATTTGTTTGTTTTAGGTACATTTTCAATTTTAACTTTTCAACGGCATTGCATTTAAAGTTTTTTGTTCTTGTTCATTTTGCACGAAAATTAAAAAATGATGAAATTCGGGGAAAAATTTTCTAATTCATGGCCCATCGAAAACACAAACAATATTATGCTGACAGATTTTGGCAAGAAATTAATTGCTGATTGTTCGAAAATCAAAAAGAAAAGTTTCGGCAACACAACACTGACGGCTATAATGAATGCATCATCCAGGTTTCCAATAGAGGTAATAAAGTGTTGCTCTTGATTCAAATAAAAATAATTAGCTATGTCCCAAATGAAATATGAATATTTTAGTTTGGCACGAATAATTGCAGAATTCAGAATCAACCAGAAGACCGCAATGCAATTATTAGAGATCAATTGGCATCTGCTTACCCTATCATACATGAAAGGGTTTTGTATCTCTATATAAAATTTCTGGAGCATAAGTCTCAGTATGGTAAGTGAACTTTTGGATTCGCAAAATGATTCATAGACCATAGGTAGTTATTTCACAAGATTGCACAACGTTTGAATAGTATGTGTTGTTTCAATGCAAAATAATTTTTAATTTTATAAAGAATAGATTTCAGGTGCTGTCTTAAGGGTTCTAATGAAATAAGGCGTCAATTTTTTTTGTGTGCATTTTTTTAAGTTAATCCTTTATCTTATGTTTAAGCACCTATTGCATTCAGGGATTCATTCAAACTTGCGAGTTCTTAATTATTTTTTCAAATTTCCTCAAAAATAGGTCAAACTTATTCCAAAATAAATCCGTTAAAGTTTTCAAATAATTTTTTTTTGTAATAAAAAAAACTGTTATTGAAAAGAGGATTTATGAAATTTCAAATGTAAAATTAAGGCTTTGTTTTTGAACGTTGATTCCTTCAATTACAGAAGCACATTAATTCTTGGAGGAACTTATTGTTTGTCAGCCAAAATTTAAGGAGATTTCCCCTATTATGATGTAGGTAGTCTGAAACCGGTATGCAGACTCGTTATTGACTAAGATATCTATTTACAAAATCGATTTTCAGATGTGTGAGCTTGAAGTTGGGAATTTAAAATTAATCCAAAAACATAAATATCAAAACCAACATTTCCGTTACGTTACTTTGAACTTACCATACAATCTAAAAATTTGGATGTCGCCACTAAATATTAATAGAATTAAGGAACTGAAGGTTTGAATAAAAGAGCAACAACTTTTTTGAGCTACCACCAAGTTTTATAGGCTTTTAAACTTGATACACACAATATGGATATTGATATGATTTTCGTACCAAAATTATTTTCCTACATGCTCTGAAAGGAACTGAAATATGATTTTTAATTGCCAACCTTAAAATATCTTCTGAAACGTTTTCGAAAATACTTTACCAATATCATTCCAATAATCCATTGTGCAAAATTGTTTAAAAAAAAAATGTCAAAACTCGAAAAAAAAATTAAATGTTTTCAAAATTGTTCATGGGAGTTCGATCTTTCGACATCTTTTATAAATTATACCAAGCTTATTTGTGTATACGCCCAGAAATGGATCATCCCATTTGTTTTATCTCAAAATAATTTTTCACTCAATAAATTCGTTCCAAGGCGCCAATAAGACTAAGGCCTTCAATGCAAAAAGTTTTAACAGAAGCTCTCTCGGGAAAGTACGTTTATGAGTGTCAACAAGTTTGCGAGTGCATATCTGCGCCCCTTCAGCGAATGGAGAAAAATATTAAAGTTGCGTCACTCTACATAAAACACGTAGAGATACTTGCCGGGTAAAGTTAATTTTTTTTTTCTGTTTAAAATATGTCAGATTTTGGAGTCAGATTTCGTAGTGTTTGGCCTATTATAATAGATACGAAAGCTAATTTTACTGATTTTGAAAAGATTCTCCTTGAAAAATGTGCAAGCTTACAAAAATCCGACGGAAGTGCTATCGACTTGCAACAATTCACTCGAGTGTCATCGAATTTCCCAATAGAGGTTTGTTCTGAAAAGTCCATGCATAAGGTACCTATGCATATGAAATAAAATAAAATTTAATTTCAATTTAATGTAGTTTGGAACAAACAAGTGTCGAATTTACGGACAACCAAAAAGTCGATATAAATTTATACAACAACAAGTTTCCTCCGCTTACCCTGTTATACATGAGAGAGTACTCTGGTTGTATTTAAGGTTTTTAGAACATAAATCAAAGCACGGTGCGAAACATAGCGTTTTTAAAAATAACTTTCTTTATGTGTTATAAATTATAATACATATATTTTTTGTTTCAGCTAACAAGTGTGAAAAGGAAATTTTCTCTAATATTTCCCTTACCGAATTTTTACAACGGCTTTTAACAAAACGATGTGTTACTTTCTATGGAAAAAATGATAAATACCAACTTTTATCAAGAGAAAAAGGTTGTAGTGGATTTATGACGGTTGGAACGGAAGCAGAGACACCGCCATTACTTTTGAAAAATGTTTTGAGCTATGATGAAATCAAGGTAAGAAAGCGTAGTATTAATATTTGTATATTCAAAAGGTGTTTATTTTAGAGCTTCGATAAACTATTCCAGAAAAAAAGAAAATTATTGTCTTAATTTTGAAAGCTTTTTGAAAATTTGATAAAAAAAATAATAATACTAAAAATAATCATCAAATATAGGATGCACTTCGCAGTGCTAATTGAAGGGTTCAGATGAAAAAGCGATTAATTGAAATTTGTATAATGCTGATAATTTGTATCTGTTTTGCATGTTTTGTATGCAAAGGCCAATTGGAACGAGGGCGCCAATTATATAGAAATTTGAGTTTTTATTTAGCCTTTTCATTGGTAAAAAATCAAAATTTTCACATCATTCTTCATTGAACGTTTCAATTAATTGCTCATATTTAATGAAATGCAAACTTATCTTTACTTCAGTTTTCCTTAGTTTGTGTTATTTTTACGTAGAATTTCGAGAGGACATACATTTTGATTCCCCTACTTTTTCTTGATATAATTTACAAAAAGATTGTGTCGTTTTGTGCTAAAATTTGAGGAATTTTATAAAAATAAGTTTTGTTTTAAAAGCTTCTAATAATCGTGTCGTCAAGATTAAAGTCTTTGGACTTACTTACTTTGCTTAAGATGGCGTTCAGAGTCCAGGATAGACTACGGCCTTAACCAACAAGCCCCTCCAGTCAGCTCGGTCCCTAGCTAGCTGCCTCCAGTTACGCACTCCCAGTTGGTTGAGGTCGTTCTCCACTAGTGTACGCCACCTAAGGTGGGGTCTTCTTCTGTTGTGCAGACCATCAGGGGTAGATTTGAAGACTCGTCGGGCTGGTGCGTCGGTGTCCATACGCTCCACGCCATCGATACAGACTGGACGAAAAATCACCCGACGAATCTTCTTTTCAAAGCACCTTGGCAGATTCTCATCCGTTTTTCACAGGGTCCATGCTTCTGCCCCATACAGCAGGACCGGGATGATTAGGGTCTTTTATAAGGTCTCCTTGGTTCTTTGAGAGAGGGCTTTACTACTCAAGTGCCTTCTTAGCCTTCCGCACAAGGAATTAGTTGGACGGACTTTTGAGAAATTGTACCTCTGTTGTTGACTTGCGCGTTTTTCTATTTCAAGTCGATTTTTTATAAAATAGCCCCTTCCGCCTAAACAAGGGGAAATAGACCCATCCCATTCGATTTTTTTCTTGTCTCAATTCAACCTACACGGTCTAGCTTTTTGTCACACCGAATGCGATTCACCCTGTTTATACATTATCTGCCTTATTCATAAACAAAAAATGGCTATTTCAGCTCTTGTGTTCAGGCAAAATACGCCATGGAATAAGAATTTTCCGGACTCAAATGGAGCAGTAAGCAATTGCCTTTCTTTTGAGTCCGGAAAATTCTTATTCCATGGTGTAGTTTCCCTGAACACAAGAGCTGAAATAACCAATTTTTGTTTATGAATAAGGCAGTATGTATGTATGTATGTACATTTGCATATATGTACATATTGTATTAACAGCACACGTGACCGTACACTTTGATTATTTGTACATCCATTACAAAATTTGCTGTCCGCTAAAAGACCTACATACATATGTATATGTATATCATCTTTATTTTCCTTTTTTTTTTTTTTATAAATTTAATATATTTGTTTTGTTTTTTATTTGAAAAATAAAGATAATAATTTAAAGTACCTATTAACCTTTTTCGATTTATTTTCTATGAAAGTGGTTAAAGGTTGATCGTTTCGGTTTATTTTTTTTACAAAATAATTCAACAGGTAAGAGTTATTTTTCACATTAAATGATAAATGAAAAAAATGAATAATGGTCGACGGTTGTTTTCGATCTCTGTTATAAACCTTCATACTTATATTTTGGTTATAATGTAAACTTTCCAAAATGTGCTTTTATTATTTAGAAAGACGAAAATCTCGTATGAAGAAAATTTCCAAATATTTGTTTCATGACTCTAGAATTCAAAAATCTCGAATACATTGTATGTACTGAGAACATTGCGAATTACAATTAAATTACAAAAAAACTCAAAAATTACGATTTTATAAAAGATTTATTACGCAATGTGGTAGCTAATAAATATTTTTTTTTTTATTAAAGCTCTCAGCGCTACTTTCTGTTTCATCACATTCGGAATTTCTTAATAATGGAAATCGCAATAATATTGGTGTTATAGAAACAGATAAATCCAAAATTGAACGCGCCGGGGTTGTAATAGGTTTGATTGGTGCTCGACTTTCCCGACGTGATGTGATGGAGTTTCAAGACATAGTAATTTCCAAAACTCAAAATACATTTGAAAATGGTTATGGACAAAATTCTACAAGCAACGAAACCAGACAAAGCAGCTACCGCCAGGTGTGGAAAAGTTTCTACGAAGAAGAAGATTTCTTGTTTGATAAAGTAGTCAAAGATGGTAAACGTTTTGGCAATTCAAAAAATATGAACGACATTTTTGATAATTTAATCATGAAGAAACGCTATGCCATCTCGTTTGATACACTTCTCTTAGAAAGTGAAGCGAGAGCTGCAGCTACTGGGCAGCGTGCATTTATACATGTTGTTGGCATTGGATTGGGTGTTTGGAGAACAGCACCACAACAAGAAGAAATATTTCTATTGACTTTTACTGAGAGGCTTAAGGTTCTGTTGCCTAAACTTAATCATGTTGCATTTGTGCATTTTTCATGGTTCAGTGTGACTGAGTGTGGTGAGTTAAAACACGGGGGAATTTTTAAATGTGATACACATCCTGACGGAGGAATAAGAACTTTTTTGTCAAAGAGAAATCCTGCAGATAAATTGGTAAGAAACATTCTACATTATACAAGCAAAAAAACTTTTATTTTTTTAAATACATATATACCTTGGAAAAGGTCGAGTATTTCTAAATTTTGAATATGTTATATGATATGGTTGGTAGCTGAAAAAACCGCTCAAAATTAGCACTTATTTCAGTACTTTTAGGCAAAAAAAAAGTAATGCGGCAACTTGAAGAAAGCAAAATTTCCTACATAGTTTTTTGTACAACCAATACCAACAAAGCTATGAAGTTCCCAAAAAAAGATAAAATTTCGTATTTTGTGAAATTTTCAGATTATTTTTTTTTTACTTCTTCCATGTTTTTATGTTTATAAAAATCGTTTTATTTCGATACCTATTTGTCGAAGTGGAAAAGTGTGAAGGTAAGAAATCTTACACTCAAAATTCTAAACATTTCTTGTCAAAGACCCAACTCCCTAAAAATAGACCCTTTCGTCCTTTATACTCCCAACGCACTTTTATTTGATTCTGAGAGTCTAATATGATCACTAAATATCCTTCTTTCATTCTGTTAATTGTTTTTCGCAGATCATTGAATAGTTTGAAAAGTGAAAAATTTCTTGTCCGCAATCATGTGAGGCAAAGTGTATCTACAATGCAATTAAACGTTAATGTTAACTAGTACCGCTCGTTGGTCGAAATTCGACCTTTTCAAAAAATAGAATACATGCTAATAGGGCCAACGACAACTTACTGATTTATTTATATTATATTGTATAACTTAGAGAGTAGCTGCTGTGATTAATTAAATTATAAGCGAATTCAACAATTCGTTCTACTCTGGAGTTGGTTTTCCATCTCTTGAATACATTTGCCAAAAAAAAAAAAATCGAATACTGCACTTTTGCTGCTGTTGCACACACTATCCACCTCTTTGAGATTATATTCCACTCCTCCTTTTTTTTTTTAAGAATAGAATGCCAATTGTCACTGTATGAACGATCTTTGTCTAAAGTTGTGTGAGAAGGCGACAATTCTTTATTTGAGACTAAAGGCGGACCAAACAGGCCATAGTGGCATGGGGTCGGTAAAGCGTTTATTCAATTTGGTCACTTAATTGGTTCTAAAATGTGAAGGGGAAATCACCTGATTTTATTTATTTACCTGTCTAAACGGATGCTTATAAACATAGAAACTAAATTGTAGTGGAGCGGTCGTCGATACCTTTTGAAACAAAAAATTAAAAATATGTTGCCGATAACTACATAAAAACATTAGTGTTTATCTGTATATATCAATTCTACTTTAAATGCCAACTGTATTATGCATATTTTCATTTAATAATTCACTGGTCTCCAAAATGAAACCTTCTGTCTGCCTTTACTTTTTCGAAGGTTTTTAATGAAAATCTGATGTGATGGAGCAATTATAAAGTGGGATTTGAATTCAGGGCATCACAAACCTTCGTATAAGTATCAACCAGATCCTGGACAAAAAAATCGATTATTGCTCACGAACTCACGATTGCGATTTTAAGAGTTGTGTCGCGAGTAGAGGTTTTTAGAAGCTTTTTACTGCGCAGTTTTTTACTGGGAAGTATAGTCGTACTCGGACGCAGTGTTTGTCTATCAGCTGCGGAATTCTACCGCTAAAGAAAGCCATCGACATAAGTATCATTAGATAATCGATTTTAAATAATGAGCTAAATTCCTTTGCCTTACCCTTTGTGTTCACACCTCTAAGTAATAACGTTATGATTATACAGAATCACACGAGGTCAATTCGCGGAAACTTTTAACTCGTATGTTGAAAGCTTTCATGGCAAGGCAGAATAATTGTTTACTTCAAATTAACATTTTATTGAAAAAAAGATGAAAAACAAAAGATACATTATGAATTACTTGCCACAAAAATTTACGATGTGAAATTTAGAACCCTTGACCCTTAGAACGGTTAAATATATATATATAAAATATTTAAAGAAGCTCTAGGATGCGTTATAAGAAAATTTAAGTTTTTTGTTTGAGCTTACAAGCAAAAGAAAAACTTTCTCGAATGTCTTTTCGAACGGCAATATAAACATAAAAAAATCAAAATTCGAAATCTTAAGTTTTCATTCTATAAAATTCTGTTCTAAAGAGCTCAATTATTAGGGTTCAATTTATTAAAAGACCTTTTGAAAAATCCTAAATGAGCCTCGAAATATGAAGAACAAAAATGTAGACTTTATTAAAAAAAAAAAAAAGGACAGAATTTGTATTCTTCTATTGAAAAGTCACTTCTCATGTCTTTATTTGTTCCTTAATATTCACATTTTTTAACTTCCGTCACAATTTAATTTGTAAAATAAAAACAAATAAATTTGGTGGCACAACAGCTCATGAAGAACAAGGGCCTAGTGACTTACATTTCTCAACCATTCATGTGTGCGTGTCTGTAGGAATGGAGGGGACCTACAGTTTATTTTCTGATTTTCGGTAATTTTCTATGACAAGTGATACTCTTAGTTCCTCGCAAGAAGTAGTAACCGTTTTTTTTTAGCTTTGTATAAGCCAATATAATAAGCCATATGTTATCTTAAGTTTTCAAATTCACCTCAGGACCAACCTGAACATGAAAATGTCCTACTAATAGTATCTTATGCTTGGGATGGAAACGCTTTGCCTGGAAACGAATTTTGGATGGTAAATAATATTTCTTTTAGTTATACATTTTTCTTTAATAATTAAATTTTATTTTAACAGAGAATGCTTAAATCGAGTGGAGATTCCTCAACAGCTTGCAGCACTCTTATCACTGAAATTCACAATCCACACATTAACACTCAAATGGTTTGCGGAGAAAACTTGCATATAGCTTCACCAGAGTATGGAGTTGTTCACATATCAGATTACAGCAAGAAAATTTTAAATTTATAACTTTTTGTTTAAGATTGTTACTGTTGAATTTAAATTATATTCTATCTTTCTTTCTTTTCAAATCTGAATCTGTTTTTTGTTGTTGGTTGGACCTTTTTTTTGTCCTATTGAGTTTTGGTAAACATCGAGTGTTTATTGTTGTGTTTGTTGGTAATACATCACGATGGAAATGAAATGATGTTTGTTCATCAGGTGTTTCCAATTTTATGGGTTTTGTTTGAGTTTGAGGAGCAATCATTAGGAGATTATTATTCGGTTTTCTTTGAATGTTATCTACTTGTACAATAGATCGTTCACATTTAACATGGAATTCTTTCATACCATTTATCGTAGATTTATCATTGTTATTTGGTTCATTCTCTTCGGCATATTTTAGCTCCTCTTGCTTCTGCCATTCAAGTACATTTGTTAAGAGTTTTATATACTTTATAGACATTCGAAGGATTTCGTTTTTTGATAATTTCTTGTCAGGCGGATGTGTTGGTACCAATTTTCGGAGCTCAGAAAATGCACCAGAAACGTTCTGCTGACGCCAGCGCTCTCTAGTATTTGTAAAAACTTTTCGTACAATAACTTGACCATTTTTCATAATATTCCCACCAGGAGATGTGCTCTGAACGTGTGGCTGAAGAATATTATTTCGACCTTTAAAAGAAATAAAGTGAGAGATTCAATGTCTGTTAAAATCAAACAAAGGCTTGATATCAAAAGAAAATTTTAGCCGTTATATAAGTCTTTAATTTGAATAAGCAAACCTTCAATGTGATTGTTAAAATCTTCATCTTCGCTGTCATTTGAAAAATCAGACATGTCGCCATCGGAAATTGAATCTGTTTTTGTGTGGCTACAAAATCTGTTCAGTGATGAAACATCCTTAGGAGAAGTGGAACGTTTTACATTATAAGAGCGAACATGATCTGTTGTACTGCTAATCGAAGAAGTGGAACTTCGATCATCATTTTCTGCTTGCGATTCCATTCTAATCAAGTAATAAAAAACAAATAATTATGTCAAAATTTCAGTTCATTTAATGTATTTCATTAATAATTTATATCATAAGCAATTAACAATATTTGTGTAACCTTAATATGGAAAAATGATGCATACATAAACATAAATAACTAAAATTTTAATGATTTTAAAAACGAACGAACGATACACCTGTAAACATTTGGGAATATTTACAGTCCAACATCAAATTTACGACAATCCAGGCGCAAACGGTGCCGTGTGATCGGATAATCTGATTTTTTATAACAGGAATATACAAAATCAGAATATCCGGTCACTTGTTTTTAATGTCATCATAACTTTATGATTTGATTGTTCGTTCGTTTCGTTTTTAATATAATTCGTGTAATTATCGCACTAAATTAAAAAAGTGTTACGAATTAACTTTCCTTTCTTAAAATTTGTTTGCAACCTTTTAGCTTTGTTAATTTTTCTGTAGTATTTTTGTTAAAAAGTATTATTAATTTTGGTTTGAGAGTTAAATTGTTCCACTGACAAACACGATTGACATATTTGAAAAAAAAAACAACAACACCCTAATTAATTAGACAACATTTCGAGAAAATTCTTAAATGGATGAAAAAGTTTGGATATTTTTTTGAAAGGATAAATAACAGCTATACATACATACCTATTAATTAAAAATAAAAAAAGTTTTTTTTTTAATTTTGACCAATTTTCTTAAAATATATTTTTATTTTAAGAAACTTAACTTAAAGGATTTAAAGCCCTACTTTACTTTTTTGTTTTAATGTTTAGCTCATTTAAACTAGAATTGTACGAATAGCCCGGAAAGCGACCGTGAGATTACCTATCTCATCGTGGCTTTAGTTCGAACATTAACGAAACAAGCTTTTTTCATGATTGTTTCTATTAGAAAATGCACAACAGATTTTTGTTTGCTTAGGGCCATATTATTCACATTGGATTTAAGTAAATTGGATTTATTGAAGTGAACTGGATTTATTGAATCCGAAAATTTAAATCCATGTCCATATTATTCACTCTAATTCATTTTTTATTATTCCACTTTTTCTTACTTTTGAAATATAATCTATTTATTTTTATATCCTATATAAAAATAACTTTTTTTTTAAACATTTGGAACTTAAAATAAGTTTTAATCTGGATGTAAGTTCTTAAACTGTCCTCCGGAGAGCAGTTTAAATTCAATTGGATTTATTGAATCTGGATGTACAAAATCAAATCCAATTTGCGGATTTAACGAGTGAATAATATGGATTTGAATTTAGATCAAAATTAAGTTACAACTCGATTTAAGTTTAAATCTGAATTTAACGAGTGCATAATATGGCCCTAGAAACAAGTAGTTTAATTTGTTATTCCTCTCATAACAAGGAAGAACTTTTTGCTTTTTTCATTCCGCAAACTGCAACTCCCTCGCCTACAAGCTTCAATTTCCCCAATTTGAATTGCTCTCGTGTGTAATGGGCCAATGGAATCGAACAAAGCATTGGTTGCGTTCATCACCATATTTGACAGTTCTGAACTGTCATTTTTAGAGCTTCTGATTGGCCAGCAGTCATAAAAATTCAGTTGACGTCGACTGACGTTGCTTACGTTTTTTTCTGTATTTTTAAATGAACATCACCACGTTTTTGACAGATCTAAAAATTCAGTTGTGAAAAACGTAACACTGAACGCACAAAAAAGTCTGAAATTATTTATTCTGTTTTTATTATTTTTTTCACTTTAAAATCAAAATCCGAAAAGCGATACGAGACCCAGACGATCAGACCACACACCAAAAAAAAAAACTGGATCAAGAACTGTTTTTTTTGTTGCTTTTAGCTGTCATCTGAATTTTCAGATAGAATTTTTCATCTGAAAATTCAGAAAAAAACGTAAGAAACGTAACTAAAAGTCGATCGACGTCAACTGAATTTTTATGACTGCTGGCCAATCAGAAGCTCTAAAAATGACAGTTCAGAACTGTCAAATGTGCTGATGAACGCGGCCATTTCTATCTGGAAATTCAGATGAAACCTAAAAACTACAAAAAATAATATTCTTGATCCTCGTATCGCTCTCCGGATTTTGATTTCAGGGGCCGAATTCCCGCATCAGTATAAATGGGCTACGATAAACAGAAATGCTCATTAGCTGTATGACGAAATTCGTGGAATTGGATACAACAGAATCCGAATGAAACGAAAATAAGACATTCTTCTTTACGACGAGTTTTTACTATCGTAGCAAATTGCTTATTTGCATGGAAAAATAAGTATTTTTCAAGAATTTAAAATAAAAAACAGATAAGTACTTTAGTAAAGTTGTCAACTTGATATTTAAAACTCCAATTCAAACTCTAAACATATTTTTATGCAATATAAAACCATCAACACAGAAAGATTTCACTTGAAGAAAAAAACACATTTTTTGTAGATGTATGTTTTTATTTTGAATTTGTTATTTTATTTTGTAGTGATGAAATATTAAAGCACAATATTAATAAATTAACTTTGGCACATACGAATGACATAATCTATATATAAATAGCCTTAAATAAATTTTCTTAAAAAGTATTTGACCGATTTCGATAAATTTTATGTGGTTGGAAGGCCACAATTGTGGAGATTTACACACTGTGGGTCATTTTTGTTTTTGTACTGTCGAACACTGTGCATATTAAAAAAAACTTAAAAAACAAGTTTTTTTCCTTCAATATGTTCAAACAAATTGTTTGCGAAATTGAAAGTGTCGAATTTCGACACAGGACGATACTAGTAGTTAGTAAAACTACAAAAAAAAACTACAACTTTCAATGAACAACTTCAACTGACAATTCAGCACAGCAGCAGTGAAGGGTGCACTATTTTGTTGTATTTTAATATTTTTTTTTCTATTTCATGTCGATTTTTTAGAAAATTGCCCCTCCCGCCTAAACGGGGGAAAATAGACCCCCCTTCCAATACGATTTTTTTCTTGTCTTAACCTAACCTACTCGCTCTAGCTCCTTGGTGCACCTTATACACCCTGTATAAAACCATTATCTCAATTATTTTCTTAACGTGTGCACTTCAGCATTCTGTAGTCAAAATAAAAATTGAAATTTTGCAGTTTTTACTAAAAAATATATGATGGCACATCATACAAAAATTGAAAAATACCCATAGTCTGATCCATATAATTTTCCTTTTATATGAACATCGGATTAAACTTCTTCAGATTCAATCTTTGATCCTATATTTATTCATCACCTAATAACTAGCGTTATATTGCACCCGATTTATTAAGTTGTATTAGTTTTATTGCGGAGGAAAGTACAAAATTCTTAGTTTGGATTAAATGCCTTTACCTCAACACCGTACTAATTATGGCATGCATTAGACTATTAAACTTAGGCCGTAAGCGAATTGGTTTAAAATTTCTATTAAATTGTAAAGAACCTTCTCGCTCTAAAAGAGTTTATTCATTTTGCATAATTTTTATACAAAATCTGTGATAGTCATTTCACCAAATGTGAATAATTTAGCGTACTCGCTCTATAAAATGATATTTTTATTATGTATAAATGTATTCTCTGGCGCATATTTGCTTACAAAAATTATATATTCAGGGTGTACGGTAAAGAGTGGATAATCCTGAAACGCCGAATAGCCCACTTTATGACTGCTCCGAAACCGGAAATAAAAATGAACTATCCAAAGGGTACTCAAAGTATGTGCATTTTTCGTTCAGTGTATTTTTTTTAAACTTAGGCTGTGTTTGAATTGAGTTAAAATTTCGATTAAATTCTATCCGAAATTAAATTTTGACACTTTTCACGTACAGATTCACCTCACTCAATAGTGTAAAAAATTAATCTTCGGATAAAATCTAACGCGATTTTAACCCAATTCACACAAGGCCTAAGACGTTTACGATAGTTTTCCGATGTTACATTAATTGAATAACCCTATATTATGAATAAGTATGGTATAAAAACCGTAAAGTCTCACTCTTCTCCTCTACATAATAGGTACATACATGCGTATGTAGCTGTACACAATTATTGAAACTTGATTAAAATAATACGTACATAAAATTATTATAAGCCACTTCGAATCAATTAATTAAATTAGACACATCCTACACCAATTTCACTTTACTTCTTTAAATTAATTTTTGTACGTTTCGTTAAAATATTTTGTAAAGGACTCTTATGGCCTTACACGTACATAATTCAGTCTCTTTTGTTTTTATTAAATTTATTTTGATAATTAGTATCTGGTGTTTGAGAACAAGCCGGTCACGGGGTTAACAAAATGATCGAATATATAAAACCAATTTATCGTATGGTAGTTATAGTTTTTCCAATCTTCTGTTTTTTTCGTTTTTTTTTTTTTTGGACTTTACGGTTCTCTTGGTTTGAAATATACTTCGCAAATGAGGAATAGAAAAATAATATTTTCCTTTTTGTAAAGCCATTCGATGTGTTTGTGTGCTTCAGGGACACGCCTTGATTAAGGCGGAGTCAAATAAAACAACCCCTTTAGTAGGGTGAACGGAGAAGTTTCTTCACAAGACCATTTTTTCAGTTATTCAATATAAGAGGGTTGATTTTTTGTTACCATCCCTACAGGAAGCTAATGTAAAATTAACTACTTTGGCTAGATGAGATTTTATTGTTGCGATTAAATGTTAAAGTGACCAAGATGCAGGGCGATGTTTTTATCTCTTTAAGAGGATTGTTTGTTATTCATTACGTGATTAGATGTCGTTGATATCGTGCCGTTTTTTAATGCGACACGTGACCACTTTTCGGAAATAAATTCTTCTGCGGATTGCAATGAAATATAGATTATTACCAATTATAGAGAAAAGACTCTCGAAAAATAATCTTTTAAAATACAAGCATTTTTTTTAGACGTAAGAATTAAAATTGAATTATAGGTTATCATCAGGGCTCGGATTTTTATGTGCTAAAAACGTGCGCGTTGTTAGGGGGGCAATGCCCTCCCCCCACTAGAAAAGTTCTTTTTATATTTAATTTAATTTAATCATTTAAATATAAAGAATTAAATTAGACTAAAATTACATCGGACATTTTATTTATCTTTCCGCCCTGACATCTAGGAGAAGTTCATGAAGAGTAAAGACAAACAGTAACCGAATATTATAGATACCGTACGCTTGTTGAGCATGTATCTATGTAGTTTGGGATAAGTTTGCGTACTTTTGACTTTGAAACAGGATTCAAAGTCTCATTGAAGAAATTTTAATTTGATTATAAAGATTCATGATTTTTTTAATTACCTAGGTTAGGTTAGGTTATCGTGGCTGTCAGCACAAGTGCTTGACACACTTAGACCATGAGTTGGTCCATTGTGATACCACATGACCACTTTTCACAGAGATACAGCTCTTCGAAAAACACTAAAAAAAAAAAGTGATTTTTGTTGTTCCCTTAATTGTTTTGACAAGTTTATATTGGGTAAGTGTACACAGTCTCTAGCTTAAAGCCGCGAAGGGTTCAACGTTATTAAAGTTAAATTAAGTTTAAATCCCAGTATTTATATTTAACTATTTTTACAATCCATAAATAAACATTATTTCGCATTAACCACAATATGTCAAAGAAATCAAACTACTTAAATAAATGGAACTTAAACACGTTAAATTTAGCAATTGAAAAATATTGGAAAATTTTACCGAAAGTTAGAAAAAACGACCGAGAAATACGAAAATCAAAATTGTCTTCGTACGCGCATAACTTGGCTAAACATCATTCGATTTGCATGGGGATATTTTTTTGCTGGATTTGTATTGAACCAGATTGACTTCAAGATAGTCGAAAATTAAAAAATTCTAACGAAAATTAGTAAATTCGACCAACATCGTTAAAACATCTTTAAATTTCAAACTACGCCAATGGCTAAAAAACACAAAATATGCACATAAAATGAGAAAATATTCGCTTAAAAAATGAAAATTAGCTTTAAAAAAGTTATTAAGAAAAGATTTAAAAATAAATCATTCTTTATTAAAAAGTAAACAAAAATTACTTATTAAATTAATTAAGGCTATATTATTGACTTTCTATAAAGCTAGTTTTACTGAAAAACTAGTTCTAAAAGGGTTTCGAGTTTTAAGTTTTTCAAAAAAAAATTATTGATTTGATTTAGATGTCAAACTATGTATGAATATTTTGATTTAGATGTCAAAGTAATACAAAATTGTGAAAAACTTAAAACTCGAAACCGCTATAGATCTAGTTTTTCGGTAAAACTATCTTTGAAGAAAGTCAAGAATATGGCCGTTAAAATTTACTACTCGTGAGTCGAAAATAAAATTTAAAAAAATATATCTAAAATCTGATTTGAGTTTGGTATCTAAGAACTATAGTTTTCCAAATTCTCTTAATAAGCCTTGATAGTATATACCATAATTTTTGTTAATTTTCAAAAAGAAAACTTGGTCTATCAGGTCCCCTTTCACACAAAGCAACAAAGTTTCTGGAGGTTTTTTTGACATTTTCTTTTAATTTCTTTTAAATATTTTGGCCCTTTTATATTCGATAGTCCCCTTTCACACGAAGATACTAGTTGCTGGTGATTTTTTTGACGTTTTCTTTAAATCTCCTTAAAAATTTCTTGTACCTTTCACACGCAAGCAACAAAAAACCCGGAGATTTTCTTTATTTTCCTTTTAAACTACCTTGGTTGAACGCACACAAACGTAGTGTGAAGAGAAACGTCAAAAAAATCTCCTGAATTTGTTGACCGGGGAGATTTCATTTCCCCCTCTTTCTTCCTGCCCTTCTCGCCTATGAACTAATTGTTGCCGGAAACTCAGTTGCCCTGTGTGAAAGGGGACATAGTTCCTTTTAAGAGTATCTTGGTTGAACGCAACTTACGTAGTGTGAAGAGGAATGTCAAAAAAATCTCAAATCGTCTATCGAGTAGATTTTGTCCACCCACATCGTTCCACACAAGAAGTGTAAGTTGCTGGAAACTCAGTTTCCTCATGCGAAAAGGAACTAGGTCTGAAAAAAAACTGTTCCATCTACCTAAGTTTGGATTTAAATTTTGAACGCATATATTTGTATGCATTTTTGTCAAAAGAAAAATTTATTTTTTTTATTTTTTTTAATATTTTAAAATTATGCACGAAAAATATGCATTTATTATAAAAATGTCCAAAAAATGCATTTATATTAAAATATATTTATATTAAAATATAAATGCACTTATATGCATTTATATTAAAATATAAATGCATTTATATGCATTTATTTTAAAATATGCTCTAACGATTGAATTCCATTTTTATTGAAATTTCCTGATTCGTAAGAATATCTTATTCGTTTGCCAACAAAAAATATGTACGTACTAACATAGAAATGCTAGCCCTTATAGTTATCATTTATATAAGTTACGGATATAACTCATACCTTTAAGAAAAACTCGTTTATAAGGAGTGCTATCCGAAACACAGTGTCTTTCTTTATTTTTACTTCAAAATGAAACGTGTATGAGAAATTCGCATTAAAAAAAAAAAACTCGATTATAAGAAACTTTAGTTTATCCCCAAACATAAATTTTAAAAGTAAAAAATCTAAGCATCATGTAAGAAATTAATTTAAGTATTTGGTAATTGACCTTTAACCTGACCTTTTGACCTTTTTAAGGACAATTTTCAAATCTTGCTTGTATCCATAAATGTACAACACATATATATAAATGACCCCAGTAGGAAATTTCTAAAAATTCAGTGCTGAATAAGCTTTTTTTCCTTGAGGAAAAGAAGCTGCACAAGCCACTTTTGTGCTCTTTTGTCTGATGAATTTAACATGGGCATGTCATTGGCGGTAGGTACATGCCACTTTCACGATGACAATTCAACAATGAAATCAGTGGTTCGTTGGAAGTTGCTTTTTCACCAGCTTGGAATATGATGAAAAATATGATGAATATTCAACAGTGAAATCACCAATTACAAACTAATTGGCTTTCCACCAGCTTTTTCAAAAGTAGAATGTACTTCCCTTTGCTGAAACAAAAACTGATTTAATTTATGTGGTACCTTATTATTATCTTTTTATTACATTATTATTTACATAGCATAATATAAATTAAAATAATCACGAATCACAATTATTACAAAATTATTTATTGTGGCTCCTCGAGTAACCTATAGGAATAAAAAAAATGTTCAGTTAACAATAATTCATGCATAACTATAAAGATAAAGAGTTACTAACCTTCGGCATTATTTTCCACATAATGTAACACCCGCTTCCAAAGAAAAAGAACAACTAACTTGCAATGAAAATACAAAAAAAGAAGATATCCAAAATATTCAACAAGCCAACAAATAAAGCACGCGCCACAAAACAAATACATACACAATAGAAGACAAATTCAGACGATCACGTGATCATCATCACGGCCTGTTGGTTGAATGGAAAGGGTACATATTTTACGACTGTCTGTAGAGAGGATCGCAAATATTGAAAATGAATTCTGAAGTTCATTTTAAGTATTCTTTGAATAGTCCATTGGAATGTTACAAAATTTTGGCCGTACCTTGCATTTTTTACAGGACAAATTTTTTTTTTGATAAATCTGTAGGAGGGATCAGTGTGAGTGTAAAAACGAGTTTTCGGGGCCATTTGGCCGCCATTTTGGAAATGGGGGCATAAAAAGGTCTTCGCGATATCTTGAAAACCACACATCGCACAAACAAAATTTTACGACATTTGTGTAGATAATCTAGGGGCACGGTTGCCCCCTGCCAAGACGAGCAAAACGAGCGGCGGGCACTACCTATATTTTCTCGTAACGTTTCGTCGGATTTTCAAGCCCTCATAACTTCGGTATATGTATAGAGCTAGAGAGCTCAAAAAGTATGGCTTGGCCGTTTCATAAAACTTTTGCATGACAGACTTAATTTTACCAAAAATCTATGGAAGTGTCTGTGTTTCGGCTGCAAAACGGCCAAGCCATACTTTTTGACCACGATGTAGAGTTGGTAGAGTTAGGTCTTGTAGAGTTAGGCCTTGTAGAGTTATGGGCTTGGCTCTTCATGAGATCTCATAACTTTTTCACAGCGAAAGCGTTATGTGAGTCTTGGCGACCTTTTTTTACATGAAATGTTTTTGGTGGGTTTAAATTTTGTACAAGTTACATTTTGCATCGTAAAATTGAAAACAAAAAAGTTATAATCAAAAAAGATGACCATTGTCAAGAAAAGTATCATTACAGTGGAACTTCCATAAGTCGAACTCTCAAAATGAAAGAAAAAAAAATTCGACTTATAGAAACTTCGATTTATGGAAATAACATCAAAACTTTTAGGCCCAATTCACACAGAACTGGCTTATGGTTCTGGTGTGTCATTGGCATGCTTCGGGAGTGGAGTGGGTGTGATGTACTCAATTTACACAGAAGTGACAGTGAACCGACATTTGTCAAAATGAATTGAAAACGCAAAGTGAATTAATGAGAATTGATGCAAAGGAATACTTTTTTTTAGTATTTGGATAATTTTCCTAATCGTTGTGATTTTTTTTAGATTTGTTTAACACAAACAAAGTGATAAAAATACTTCAAAATAAATAAAGTAGTAGTCTCATGTTCAATCTTCAAGTGATTTCAATATGGCATGCCGGTTCACGTAGGCCACTGGAGTTTTCAATATGGCGTGGCGATGACATGTCGCACCATACCCTCGCCTCGTCATCTGTGTGTGTATTGTCCCATAAGAGAACATGCAAATTCCACAACGTGGCATATGTATGCACCACGCCAGAACCATACCAAAACCATAAGCCAGTTCTGTGTGAATTGGGCCCTAGATTTATTGTTTTATTTAATTATAAGGATATTCAAAGAGAGACGACAAATTTTAATCAACACAATAAGCTCAAAAAAAACTCAGTGTTATTATTCGTTAGCTTATTTTATTGCATTTTGATTTGTAAAATGTTTCAATTTCGTGAATTGCATTGCACAAAATATTTTTAAGGCTTTAAACACTTAAGCTTGCCTCGGGTGCCTGTAAGTAAGTCTTTATCTAGATCTACTTCAGCACCATCTAAACTGTCACTCATAGTTTCCACTTCAGAAACTATACCGAAAGCAAAATCTCTTCATCATCAGGCTTCATATGACAATGAATAATAATATAATTGTCCTAGTTAATGTATTCTTGAAGGCTTCACCTCATCTCTTGTATATTGTGAATTAGTGGAAAATTCTTGCATTTCGCTGAACTCAAGTATGGGCACGCCAAATTATGCGTGAATTTGATCATAAGATCAAAATATACCACATCAAACGACTTCCAAAATATTAGATCACAGTAAACTAAGGAAAATTAAAAAAAAATACTTGAAACAAAAGAGGGTTCCCCGAGTCAGAGAAAACATCGCGTTGATTTAAAAACGTATTTACCAAACAAACTTCCAAAATAATCACAGTAGACTACAGTTAATTTGATAAAAAAAATTTAAATAAAAGGGATTTTTCCCAAAAAAGGAACAACAATTCGAGTTATAGAGACTTTTTGCCATCAAACGCAGTCTAAAAACTTCGAAATATAGAGAAATTTAAGTTACAGAAGTTCGAATTACGGAGGGAAAAATTCATGAAAATGATGTTGCAAATGCAAAGTTCTCAATAAAACTTTGAGTCATAGAGAAATTCGATTTATGGAAGTTCCACTGTATCTTCTTTTATTTATTTTATACCTCTTTAAGATAAATTTCTTAGAACAGTCATCTTTTTTTGGTTATAACTTTTTTGTTTTCAATTTTACGATAAAAAAAAGTTTTAACATAAATTGTTTTAACATAACTGTATGTTAATGTAACATTTCAATAGACTAGTAATCTAATTTTAGGTACCCAAATTTTAAGAAAATAACAGCAGCCTTGCCATTTAGATTACAGGTGTCTATTACCTACATGCAGGCAAACATTTATCTGCCCTATCATGATTGTTGTTTATGAAATAAGAACTTTCGTTCTGTGCAATATAACTACATACACATTACATTACACATACTATGAAAAGTTAAAAAAAGACACTGATGGGAGCCAAAAGCCAGATGACAGTCCCTTTTGTATTGATATTTCCCAACAAAAATTTCCCACCATATTATATTTAGTAATAATCGCATTAACACCTCTTCTCAGCATGACACACCCACCGATATCAATAACACTTTACACCGTACCGCAGCAATATCTTGTTCACTCAACCAAAAATCCTTTAAATTAATTCTTAGCACTACCAGCACGTGTCCTGCGACAAATCACAAATAGAAACGAAGTCAGTGGTGAGTGCGGGCGTGATAATTTTTTTTTTTATTCTCATGGACGCTGAGATAAGAAAAGGCATTGCAATACCAGTAGCAATCATCAGTAAAAGGGATAAGATAAGAAGTGCGATAAAACTTGGGCCTTAGAAAAAGGGCACGGATGGCTATAGGAGATTTTATTGTTAAATCCTTTTTTTAAACTTGTTTTTACGTCATGCGTATGCGTATCGTTAATTTGGTTTTAAAGTTTATTAATCCTTCGAAGGAAAGGCCATCCTATTTTTTACTCTTGTTTTGTAACTTTGGAATTATAACGTATACGCCAATTAATAAAGGCAGGTACACACCTATGTAAATAAGGCGCACGATATGGTCGCACGTACCTACTGACACTTGATTCTTACAACCACAATTGGCTTTTATTTGTTTAAAGAATATATAACCGCCATATTATTCACTCGATACATCCAGATTTAAACTTAAATTCAGATGAATTTACATTGAATTTGTATGATTTACATCCAGATTTAAGTTTTAATCTAGATGTATTGAGTGAATAGTATGGCCGTAAATAAGTCCTTCCATATGAAATCGTCTAATCGAAAAAGCCAGTTCATTTAATATTTTGCTCAAACATTTTGAGAGTAATCTTTAGAGTTTGATGGAAATCCAAAGGCATTTAATTTTCGCAAACTCCAGTTCCGTCTTGTCCTCACTCACAACATTTAAAAATCGGTGTTTTTTTGCTTAAATGTTTTTAGCTCTTTAAAGCTATGCGCAAACCTAGGCGATGGCGGTGGCGATCACGATAGCCTTTATCGCGCGATAAGGGTGCGATCAAAAACCAGCTCACATCAACACGATATTGATATACATTTTGTCACGGGCAAGTTGTCAAAAGAACATACCAAAAGTGAGAAAAAATCAGTAGCAGTAGATTTTGTATGTTTTCTATTCTTTGTGCAAAAAATTGTACAAAATTTGGATTTTTTTCTGCTGTATAATGTTCTAAATTATTGTTCATTTGAATTTTGTTAATATTTTCACAAAAAAAAATTCAAATATCGTGGCATACTGCGATCAAATGGTGCTTGCTGCGTTCAGTAAAAGTCGCTTGGTTGAACGCAGCAGCGGAACCTAATCGCAATCCACAGTTCGCGTAGATGTGAACCTTCCTATTGATTTACATGTGCGGCATCCACATTGTTATCGCGATCGCCACCGCCTTCGCTTAGGTTTGCGCAATGCTTAAATTTTTCTATTAAGGGTAGGGTGTCTATCTATACGTTAAATATGTATAATTTTATAGATAAAAGACCAGTCAAATAAAGTGCTGAAAAAATGATTTTTGAACTAATTTTCAAGATTTTAAGCAAAATACAAAATAGTGAAAAAAAATAATAATATTTATTTTTTAAATGTTTTCATAGAAAGACTCCGATGAAAATAAATTAAATTAAAATTGATTTGATACTACCACATGATAGAGAAGTTTATAGGTTTCTGCATTGGGAAAGCAATCTTTCTTTCTTCCAGTCAATCGAGGTGTAATCTAAATCAAGTACTGTCCCGTCTGTTGTGCGTTCGAGCATTTCTGATGTAATTGTAATTGTATTGTTCATTGTAATACCCTCTTTACAAGCTGAGAAATGTAAATTTAAATTATATTAATAAATTCAATTAAAAATAGCAATAATAAATATCCAAAATATAAACATTTTTACAGCCAAATTAATAAACCTGAAATAGTGAGGGATTAGACTTAGAAAGGCTAATTCCACCCTTATTCCACGAATTTACTACACCATGGAATAAGAGTTAAGCTACGGATTAAAATTTTCCATTAATAAAAACAAAATGATCGCGGAATAGCAATGTGACGTTTACTGAAAATCCCTTAAGAAAATCTACTACAATAACTGCGATACCTGTTTGGTAACTTAACATTTTCACAAAGTTTCGCAAGCTCCGTATGGGTTCTGACAGCGAATTGTGAAATTCTGTAAAAAAAAAAAAAACAAAATAAAGCTCAAGTTAATCAAACACACCTTAGAATTCTCTTGTATGTATCTGTCAAGACTATTATCATTTTTCAATAATTGTTTGTGTTGTTTTTATTTTTTTTCAATTTTTTTTTGTTTTGTTTTGTTTTTATTTGAAAAATGGAACATGATAGAAAAGTGAGATTCTCCTTTTCAACTGGAGAATCTGCCATGATGTTTAATTTCAAAAAGAAAAAGGAGTTTCCACCACTTACTGCCTAGTTTAAGTCATCTTCAACAATTGCTATGAGTCCTCATATTTTCCTTGGGAAACCTACATATATTTTGGATTTATCTGCTTTTACATATTTGTTTTTCTTTTCGTTGATGGCTGATTGTCAAATAGTTGCAAATGATTTGAGAACTCGATAAATATAGTGGACATTATTATTTTAATTAAAAATTAAATTTGAAATCTCATAATAAATTCACACATCTGGTGTAGGTATAATTCCTTCGCTAAACCACCTTCTTCAGTGGTTTAGTTTAGTCAACGTCACTTTGTAGAAATTTTGTTTTATTGATAACATTTTACACCTAGTCAACGGAATAAGGTCTAATCCTTCGCTATTCCAGGCTTATTAATTTGGCTGATATTATTTAAACATTTTATATGCTAATGTAGACGATTGAATGCTTGGAATCATCTTTGACCTCTTGATGTTCTCATTCGTTGTATTACAGGATCATCACTATTTTGTACAGAGTATGTTGTATTTAAAATTCAATATGGCACATTTTTCGTATTTCGACGAAATTTGGGGAAAATCACTCCAAGTGACGGAAAAATTAGCAAACCTATGGATTTTTTTTTTCATTTTTTGTTTCGCATAACACCCATTAACAGGTCCTTACATATACTTACTTTAGATGGCGCTCACAGCCCAGGATGGACTACGGCCTCAACCAACAAGCCCCTCCAGCCAGCTCGGTCCCTAGCTAGCTGCCTCCAGTTACGCACTCCAAGTTGGTTGAGGTCGTTCTCCACTTGTGTGCGCCACCTAAGGTGGGGTCTTCCTCTGCTGCGCAGACCGTCAGGGGTAGATTCGAAGACTCGTCGGGCTGGTGCGTTGGTGTCCATACGCTCCACGTGTCCCAGCCATCTCAGCCGCTGAATTTTCAGCTTCTTGACCAGGTCGACGTCGCTGTAAAGCCCGTAAAGCTCGTTATTAAATCTTCTCCTCCATACTCCATCGATACAGACTGGACCGAAGATCACCCGAAGAATCTTCCTTTCAAAGCACCCAAGCAGATTCTCATCCGTTTTTGACAGGGTCCATGCCTCTGCCCCATATAGCAGGACCGGGATGATTAGGGTCTTATATAAGGTCTCCTTGGTTCTCTGAGAGAGGGCTTTATTACTTAGATGCCTTCTTAGCCCGAAGAAACAGCGATTGGCAAGAGTAATTCTTCGTTTGATCTCTGCGCTGATGTCATTTTGCGATGTTACAGTGGAGCCCAGGTAGACAAAGTCCTTGACGACTTCGAAGTTGTATCTATCCATCGTGACGTTTTGCCCGAGCCGACGATGTTGAGATTCCTTTCTCGATGATAGCATATACTTCGTCTTGTCCTCATTAACAGCCAAACCCATTTTCGCCGCCTCCGATTCAATACTTGCAATTGTACCTCTGTTGTTGACTTGCGAGTTGCGTACAATTGCTTCAAGAACGATGTTAAACAGGTTGCATGATAACGCGTCGCCTTGCCTCAAACCTTTCTCGACATCAAAGGGTTCGGTGGTGTTCTTGCCGACTTTGACGGAGCAGCGAGATTTCTCCATCGTCATCCTGCACAAGCGGACGAGTTTGGCAGGGATGCCGAGATGCGCCATGGCTCTGAATAGCTCGTCTCTGTCTACGCTATCATATGCGACTTTAAAATCGATAAAGAGGTGGTGTGTATCGATTTGAAACTCCTGGGTTTTTTCCAAAATCTGTCGGAGTGTGAACATTTGATCGACGGTTGATTTGCCGGGCCTAAAACCACACTGATAGGGGCCGATCAGATCGTTGACAAACGGTTTTAAGCGATCACACAGTATAGATGACAAGATTTTGTATGCGACGTTGAGGAGACTTATACCTCTGTAGTTGGAACAGGTCAGAGCATCTCCTTTCTTGTGGATGGGGCACACTATACCGAGGTTCCATTCATCGGGCATACTTTCCTCCGACCAAATTTTGGAGATAAGCTGGTGTATACTCCCTACCAAGTCCTCTCCCCCTGCTTTGAATAGCTCGGCTGGCAGGCCATCCGCACCAGCAGCCTTGTACGTTTTAAGCTTGGCTATCGCTAACCGCACTTCATTTGGGTCGGGTGGACGGAAATTTTGACCATCATCGTCCAGGTTGAATGGAGTGTTCTGTCTTACAGCGGAATTTTGGCCATCTTCGCCGTTTAGCAGTCTAGAAAAGTGTTGTTTCCAGATCCTCAGCACCGACTGTGTGTCTACCACCATATTCCCACTCTCGTCTCGGCAGGCTTCCATTCTGGCCTTGTAACCCTGGGTAGTTTGCCTCACCCTTCGGTAGAACTTTCGAACATCCCCTCTGCCGCTACAGTCCTCAATAGACTCGACCGCCCGCTTCGCATGCTCTCTCTTTTTCCTCCTGAGAAGTCGGCGTTCCTCCCTTCGCTTTTGCCCGTAGAGCTCCCGGGCTGCTCTCTCAGCAGCTCTGGTTCTAGTCTGCAGCATTGCTTGGTAGGCCTCGTTCTTTGCTTCATGTGCCAGTCTGCATTCCTCATCGAACCAGGGGTTTCGTTGTGGTGGCCTAGTGAAACCCAGCACATCAGTAGCGGCACTTTTGATGGCATTTTGGCAGTGTTTCCATTGGTCCTCTACAGATGATGCTTGTGGCGGGCTTGTTGAGAGTTTAAGAGAGACGTGGTCTGCAAAAGTCCTGGCTATCTCTTGCGATTTTAGCTTCGCGACGTTAAATCGTTTTACAGCATCCGCTCGTCGTTGTGGCGCCATAGATATCCGCATACGTACTTGCGCTACCACCAGGTAGTGATCCGAGTCTATGTTGGCACCTCGGAACGTTCGGACATCCAGGATACTGGAAGCATGTCTGGCGTCTATCGCAACATGATCAATCTGGTTGACGGTTCGTTGATCCGGAGACCGCCAGGTCCCTTTGTGTATATTGAGGTGTGGGAATAGAGTGCTTGCTATGATGGCATTTCGCCCCGCCGCGAAATCGATGAGCCTGAGTCCGTTACCGGAAGTGTTGTCGTGCAGGCTGTGTCCTCCGACTATCGAACCAAAGATGCCCTCCTTTCCAATCTTGGCGTTGAAGTCGCCAAGAATAATCTTGACGTCGTACTTGGGGCACCTATCATACGTATCCTCGAGGAGATCGTAGAATTCTTCTTTGGTTGAGTCATCCTTTTCTTCTGTTGGGGCATGGGCACAGATCAACGTGATGTTTTTGAACTTTGCTTTGATGCGGATTGTGACCAGGCGCTCGCTTACATTTCTGAAGCCCAAGACTTCTTGCCTAAGTCTTCCCCTTACCACAAAACCACAACCAAAGAGCCGCTGACCTTGCTCCTTGCAGCACTCGCCGAAGTAGATGTCACACGTTTTCATCCTTCGGATGCCCTCTCCATCCCATCGCACTTCCTGGATGGCTGTTACATCAGCCCTTAGCCTATCCAGGTTCTCCACTAGTTGTTCGGCTGCACGTGGCCTGTTTAGGGTCCGTACATTCCACGTGCAGATCCGAAATTCATTGTCCTTGTTTCGTTTGCTGGGGTCGTCAACATTAAAATCATCCATATCCGAGGCTTGTTGTTGTTTCGGAACCGATAATTTTTTACGTGGTAGGGAAGTCACCCCGACGCACAACCCCCTAGCCTGGAGGACCAGATCCTTATTATAACTCCAAGGACGGGGAGCCGGATAAACCGCTCCTTATAGGCCTGAGCTACGAATACGTCGTAGTAGCCCATATAAGGTGTTCACTAAGTAGTTCAAGCTGACTAGAACTGTAGACGCCACCGTTGATTCCATCTGGGGAATTCCTCCGCTGCCGCCTGAAAAAAGGAGAAGTGCCTTAGTGGAAACACTCCTCCCCCCCTCTCTCGTCTGCTGCCACCTTAAACCGTCCACAGGGATTGGATCCCCATCTTCAGTCAAAGGTACTAGGCACCCGATGTTCACCACGGGGAGGTGAGAGTAGGAGTTGATAGACAGAGGTTGAATGTGGACGCTTGTGTCCTCTTGAATGCACCGCGTTGTCTACCCTTTGAACATCACCGGTCCTTACATATGTATAGGTAAATATGTATATGTAGTTTTTTTTTCCAAAAAAAAAATAGAAGAATTTGTGCTTTTTCATATGGCATGAAAATGGCAACCTGCGTCTTTGTGTGTGTGTGTTTACAGCTATTCAAGCTAGATCTAAAAAATTTGAAAAATAAATCTTTTGCTAAGTTTAAAAAAAAACAAATAATATATGCGACAAAAATCAATTTTGTAATTTACGTAAGGATTTTTCTGTTTTCAGTAAATTCTCACACAGAAATTATACCTTGACTATTGAGCAGGACTTAAGGAGTGATCCAAAACTTTTCTTGTCGTTTAATAACTCCAAAAGAAAATGTATTGGAATTCCAACCTCTATGAATCTAATGTCGTTTTCGATTGGTTTTTGGGAGTGTTGCATTCCTATCGAATATAGAAAATTTGGAGTGAATGGAGTGAAAAAAATGTCCATATTCGATAGGAATAAAACACTCTCAAAATCCAAACGAAAACGACATAAGTAATGAATCCACAGATGTTAATAATACCTTAGAGCTCTTTGCACAGTTTTTTGAGTGTGTGTACTCTAGCTTAAGTTCCAATTTTATTCAGCCTCCAGGGAATATCCCTAAGGTGGATATTGGAGCTATACATATAGAAAACCCTGATGTGTTAAATGCACTGAACTCTCTCAATCCAAATTCAAATCCAGTTGTTGATGGCAACCCTGCCATAATCTTGAAACGTTATTCAAACTCTCTTTGCTCACCATTACTTCATATTTTTCAATTATCGTTGTCAGCTGCGGAATTCTTAGACGAATGGAAGTCTTCTTTCCTTATACCTATTTTCAGATCGAGTTCAAATACAATATCGAAAATTATAGAGGTATTTGCAAGTTATCCGCAATTCCTAAGCTTTTCGAAAGTTTGGTTAAACCCAAACTTGATTTTCTTGTAAAAGAACATACATATAAGTGATTCTCACCATGGGTGAATGGAAGATCAACCATTACAAACCTTACCTGTTTCTCGTCATTTGTTGTGGATGCTATTGAAAACAGGAAGTCAAGTGGATGCTATATATACAGATTTTAGCAAAGCTTTTGACTTGGTTAACCATCAGATTCTGCTTCTCAAACTCCATGCCTTCGGAATCCACTCAAACTTGCTGAAATGGATTTCTTCATTTTTAATTGGAAGAGTTCAAAAAGTAAAAATTCAAGGATGTACGTCAAGGTCAATTAAGTGCACTTCTGGTGTCCCTCAGGGTAGTCACTTGGGGCCACTGCTTTTTATTATATTCATAGATGACATCGTTAACTATATCAGGTATAGCAAATGCCTTATATATTTAGATGATTTGAAATTATTTCTAAAGATTACCTCTGTCGGTGATTGCTGTAAGCTTCAAAAGGACCTTGACAATTTATCTCAATGATGTGATTTGAACTGCCTAAATCTAAATATCAAAAAATGTTTTATTTTTGACTCTAAATTCTCATTTTCTCTTCATGTTGACTCTGTTATTGCTAAAGCTAACTCAATGTTAGGATTCATAAAAAGAAATTCTATCGATTTCTCTGACCCTTACAAACTTGTTTCTCTCTATATTTCTCTGGTTAGACCGATTCTAGAATATGCTGATATCATCTGGAACCCTTGCCAACAATCTTTCTCTGATAGAATTTAAAGAGTTCAGAATAGGTTCACGAAATACGTATTTTACAAAATGCGTTGGAATTGTTGGCCTTCTTCTCAAGCCAGACAAAGCCTTTTAGGATTAGGTACAAGCTCTAAAGTCAAGAATTTGTTTTTGTGCATGATATTCTTTGTTACCACATAAAATGTCCTTTGTTACTATATTTATTGTACATGTTTATGCTCCTATACGACGCGGCCGTTGAGGGAAAGACACCTTCTTTTTGAACCTAGGCATAGAACAAACTATGGTCGGAATGAGCCTATTTCAATGTCAATTAGAGAGTTCATTAATGTTTATGAACATATTGATTTGATTCTCTCAAGAGAAAATTTTAAAAATATGTAACAAAATGGAAAAGTTCTTAAGGCCGCATTACTTTTCTGGCATGGATGGTGTTGAAGCAATTTAAACATCAACTCGCAGACATAAGTTGTTTTCACCAGCATTCCATACTGAACAAGAATTTGCCACCCTGTAACGAGTAAGAATCTATGTTTTGGGACAAGAAGAGCTTTAATTACATATATTACATCTACAATGTAAAAGTCGTTGATTGTGTTAAATAGTTTGAAAGATCCCGAAATCAAGAACTTTCCCAACAACAGAATTTTATCTTCTGGCGACAGCTTACGCCATTTTTAATAACTAGAACAAAAAAATAAGAATTTAATTAAGCAAAGTTTTAAGACAGTGAAAAATAATAAATTAAACATTAACACACTGTACCGATAAAAGTAGAACAAAATTCTAAAAGGTGCATTTTAGCCAGACTTACATATAAAGGTGAAATAATGAATATCACTATAGTTGTAGGCAATAAGATTCTAATTGTGTTTCCTTTTTTTATATAGTAAAAGTCTTTGAAGTTCAAAGCACGACCGCCTTTAAAAGGTGGTCGGTGATTTAGCTTTCTTGCCGCATTAAAGTTTGTTTTTTGTGCAAAAAGTATTAACACAGTGTATTCTGCCTTTGAGTGTGGCTGCTGCATCACATAATACACTTTATATATATATATGCATTCTACCTTTAATTTGGTGAAAGGAGAAACTAATTACCGAACCGCAAAGACACTCCAAGCCAATTTGAAATTATAACCGCCAGTAGCGGGTTACGCACCTATCCCGTACTCCAGGGGTCCGAGGTTCGAATCCGGCCACCATTTACAAGTTTTTATTATTTTTTTTATTTAAAATTTTGCTTGTTTGTCAACAACATTAGCCCTATACTTACTTAAATTGTTTTTTTTTTATTAAATAACTTAATTCTTAAAGAGTAAAGTTATACTCGCTACAGGTAGCGTACATACGTATGTATGTTTATACATTTTTATGCAAAGCTACTTGTGCGCACTAGATTGGCACTTTTGTATGGGCAAAGAAAGTGAATCTTTTAAATATTAATACTTACATACATACTTACATTTATTATTTTGTTTTGTTAATTATTTTTGGTTGTTAATTGACAGTGGGCCAAATTTAAATTTTTTTGTTGACACAATTCTTTAATTTTGTGTTAATCCTTTATGTTTAAATTTTAATGTTATTTATTTATAATTAAATTTTACCTCAAAAATGGGCAATAAACTAATTTATAATGTGTAAAGTAAAAAAAGGAAGCAATTTAATATGAGTTTTTAATTTAAAAGGATAAAGGATGAGGATTGATGGTGATGGTAAGGATGGGGTAGGAGAGTGAGAGATGGCGAGGAATGGGGTTACTTAGGCGAGATAGGTAACCATGGTAGGGTGGGTAGAGGAGATGTGTCGCAGCGTCATGACATCTAGACGCATAAGCCTGGCATGATTTTTGTATGCGCGGTTCTGACAGGGGTCAAGAACCAACACCCTCCGACGAGCGTGAGGCCGGTCAAGCATGCCAGCATTGACCCCGACGGCAACAAAGGAGCCCGCAACAAATATTTTATACTATTTATTCTCAAGAAATTGATTTTTGATATTGTTGTCTAACTTATAACTTATTATTATCATTTATACATCTTATCTTAATAATTACTTCTTTTTATTATAATGTAATCTGTTAAGCATTTAGTTCGTAGATGAAATAAATAAAAAAAAATATAGAGTACCTATAAAATAAATGTAAGGTAGTATGTTGCTTGGAATTTTTTTCAGTCTGCTATACAATACATAAATATTAAATATATTTATATTTGAGCTTTTTCACTTTTCATAGCTTTTTATGTTGTTGTAGGGGTGGTAAAAGACACGCCTTTATAGAGGTGGTATCATACGTCATCAACCCCGTTGCTTTTTCTTTTTCGAGGGTAGACCTTCTTTCAAACAAAGTCAAAAGTCATTTCGTCAATAAGAATTGTAATGGATGAGGGTTGCCTTTTTAGGTTTCTATTGCTGATGGATTAAAAGTTAAAGTCACCGGATTCAGGATGATGTTTTTATCTGTTGAAGAGGATTGTTTATTTTGCACGATCTGATTTTATAAGGTATTGTTGATGTCGTGTGTTATTTAAATACGACACGTGACTTACATTTTTAGGAAGCAAATTCATCTTAGACCATCGAATTATGAAATATATAATTAAATACAGTTTTAGACAAAAATTAATCTTAACAAAATTCAATAAAAAAGTAATTTTGTGTGTGGATAAAGTCACCACTGAATTCTTATGCACTGCCATGGCCATTGGCCATGTACATTAGCTTTTTTCAATTATTATAAAATAAATTGACAAAGTAATATTTTTTGCCTAAGCTATGATCAAATTAAATTACATTTAAGTTTCTTTTTAACAACGGCGGATATATTTCGCAAGAAAAAAAATTTTGGATGCAAGTGTGGAAGCAAAATATGAAAATCGTTTTCTTCACACAAATTTGACAGTCACGCACAGGAGTATTTGTGCTCAAAATCCGGTCAAAAGTCATAAACAAGCATTTTAAGAAATTGAATTAAATTTGCATTTTTTACACATTTTACTTATGAAACTAACATAGGCCGATTGTAAACAAATTTATTAGACCCCTCGTGTCCAGTAGATAGACGTAATATAACCGCCTAACTGGCTGAACAGAATGGTGACGGAGACGGAACTGGAGCCGGAGCTGGAATAGCTGTTAAAATATTGAATACACGCAAATTCAATGTTGCGAACACAACGGGACGTAGCCGCGTACGGAGCTGCAGCCGCAGACGGAAGAGTTCACCAACTTTTCACGTACGACACTTTTGACGTTTCAATTTGTATGAAGAAAAAAAACAACTTTTTGGGTCGGAAAAAATATTGTGGTTATTTATATCGCGAAAAAAATTATTTATTAAAAGGAAAATTATTGGAAACAAAAAATGTGAATTCTGAGCTTGTACACAAGAATATTCTTTTATTTTTCTTTAAAATACATTCAAAGCTGTACAGCTGCATTGTGGGCAGGTAAAAGAAATAACGTACGACACTTTTTGACAGCTCTTCCAGTTCCGTCTGCGTCTCCAGTTCCATCATTCTATTCTGTTCAGGCAGTAATACGCACGTCTTTAGTTTCAATACTATGACCCTTGGTTTTAATAAGCTTGTAGATTTTGTTGTGATTAGTTCCTTTTTTTTTTTTTAAATGTATTTCAAAAATAATAATATTTTAGTCTAAGTAATTTAATCTCAAAAAGGAACTTAACTTTAAAAATAAACCAACATATTTTGTTATGATAATTAAGTACATACCCTAACCTTCAGTTTCCACTTATATAATTCACAATTAGCACCAAGAACTAATCACAACATAAACTACAAAGTTGTTAAAATCAAGGGCGATAATATAAATTTGAAGACGTGCATACATGTTTGACATGTTGTATAAATACTCGATGGGATAGTCTGGAAGGACTATTATCAACTATTGCATTAAAATAAAATTAACCCGAATTTAATATCTTTGTGTGTTTCTAGATATTCGATTTTTGTTAACAAATTTAATATTTTTTTTTAAATTTATTAAACAAAAAACTGTGGGTTAGTGTTTTTTTAGGCCTTAACAATTTTTCACTACGTCATTATGCATAGAATGAAACCCGGCCGAAGTCGATAGCATTATTTCTGTAAAATAAAATTCATTCGAAGTCGGTATCTCTATTATTTCTCGAGAAATTGTCAGCGAAAAAAGCTTCCAAACGTACGAACATACGAAACATTTTAATTTACAATCATGTAGCTGAGGCGATTTCCCACAAAAATGTGCTTTTTAGGTTTTCGTAGCATTAACCGTTAAAGCAAATCGAAAAGTCAAGAAATCATGAAAAGTGAGTTTTTGGCAAATATCTCAAAAACGGTTTGTGTTAGAGTAAAATTTTAGTCCCTAATTTTGTAGCTCATGTTGTAATTTTCAACAAAAATGGCCTTAAATTTTTTCGTAGCATTACCTAACCGTTAAAAAGTTACAGCAATTCACAATTTGGTTAGTTTTGCGATACTTGCCATGTTTGAAATGCTACAAACTTTTAAGGTAAATGCTACGAACAAAGTTTCACAACTGTTTGTAGAGTATTTCAGCTACAAGTTTGTAAAAACAATATCTTTTTTAAACCAAGAGTTTTTGAGATACAAAACATATTTGCAAATAAAAAAAACTCATTTGTATTAACACTGTCCCTCGTAATTGACTCTTTGAACTGTTGTAACTTTTTTACGGTTAATTCTACGAAAGAAACAAAAAGGCCATTTTCCACTTGTATCTAGCACAAACCGTTTTTTGATATTTGCAAAAAAAACTCATTTTAATGACCTTTGACCCCTAAAAACTGACCTAGTAGTGATCGGATCGGTGAGGAACTCTCTGTTTTTAAAGAGTCCCATTACCAACGTCCTTGCCAAATTTCAGTCTCATACTAATTAAGTACAATAAATAGCAAGTTCATTTATTAAATCAAAATTGCAGATAACTCCCAAAGACAAAACATAAAAGTGACATATCGTCGGCTATATTCGTAAAACTGCTAAGTCGACTTTGACAAATTTTACCGGGGAGCAAAATCAAATATGCAATATGTTGCATTAGGCTATACTTAAAGTATGATTTTTCTCTTTAAAATTCTGCAAAAATTTCGTATTTAGTCTACAGTTTAATTTCAAATTATTACTTGGTGGTGTTAATTGAAGAATTCTCTGAAATGACAAAATTATCAAAGAACCATTTTGAATATGTACCTATGTATATGCACCCGTCTTTACTCAAGCGGTAAGTTTATCTATTTGTATGAATATTCAAAGATAATGAGTGTTTTAGTTTTGACTTTGGCTGATAGGTACCTGAGATCAATATATTTTTCAAGGGCGCGTCCGTGCCTTTTTCCACGTCTAATAGCGGGCAGCAGCAGAGTCATACCACTTTCGATTATCTGTATCTTAATATCACAATTTATATCTCAGGTCAGAAGTCCAATATTGTCATGACGAAATACAGCTATATCTAAACGTTTGTACGAACATACCAACCTTAAATCAATAACAATTGAAACATTTTATTAAATAAACAAAAAAACAACTGAGTCATTTTTCATAAACCTTCTTGAAATAGAATTAAATAAAATATGAATTTGGTGGCACGAAAGCCCGTTGACTTACAAACATCAATCTACCTATGTAAGTACGTACATATATACTTTAAGGGCCAGTTGTACAAAGTTGTTCAAGTGGTTTAAGGAATCTAATTCGCCGATTTCGGTGGATTGACTGAGGTTCAATGATGGTTCAAGAACCAAGGCAAGTACATGCCTCAGTTAATCCACTAAAATCGGTGAATAAAAAATTTTGAACCAATGATCAACATTTAACCCACGGTTGTACAACTGGCGCTAAATTATGATACTTTTTAAATTGTTTGATATTGTAGAATTATTATACCTATAAATATGTACATACAAGGTAACAGTGATTCTCTGGCGCTGGCTGCGGCGGCGGTGGTGGCGTAACGTTGTATTTACTTATGTCGAATTCCTTTGACGGTGTTCACATTGGACTTACTCCTCGGATTTTTTTTTGACGTCTATGTACTTCTTCTCGTTCCCACTTTGTGGTGAGAAAGAGATGGGCAAGTGAGGCAGGATTTTTAAAATTTTTGTGGATTTTTTTGACGTTTCCTTTTGTGACATTTGTTTTCTCAGAATTTAGTTTTTGTTTGGAGCTTAAATACTACAGAATCAAAGTTTTTTCAATTGGAAATCAATTTATTTAGTGAATCATCAATTTAGTGATTGAAAAAGTTCTAATTAATTCTCCGACGAGCAAAGATTTGTGTTTTTTTTAATGACTGCTGCACGTCAGAGTGAATCTGTTGTGTTCACATTACTTTGTGTCTGAACACGAGCTGACTGACTTCTGTCAAAAAAAATCGTAAATTTGAGTCCAATGTGAACACCGTCTTTTACCAAAACATTCGATTTTTTTTCTAAACAAAATCGATTATTTTCTTTGTCCAGAAAAATCGATTTTTTCTTCTAAACAAATCGATTTTTTTATTAACAGGAATTCGACATTAGATAAATATTTTTATTTTAAACTTTGGAAACATACTACGGCCTTGTCGATAAAAGGTGTAGAATACCACTTCGATTGATAAATCGACAGATTATTTAAAATAAAAGAATTACAGAAATAAAAATAAAACATATTTGTTTGTAACTAAACAAAAAAAAAATAGTACGCATACGTCACAGGTACCATTGTTTAACAGAGATCAGGAATATTTTAAAATCCTAAAACAGCTACTACAATGTTCAGTTTCACAAATATTTAAAAAAATAAATAAATAAATTTAATGGCACAACAGCTCGTGGAGAACTAGGGCCTAGTGACTTACAACTCTCAACCATATTACTGTGTGCGTGTCTGCATGAATTGAAAAGACCTACAATTTATTGCCGAATTCTAACAGCTAATGTGAGCGGCACTTTTTCTATGACAAGAGATACTCTTGGAGGTTTTGTAAATTCCTCGCAAGAGACAGGAGCCGTTTTATTTCTAAAAATTATTATGTGTTGAGGCTGGGGATCGAACCTAAACCTCCGGCATGATATTCCATCGCACTAACCATCACGCCAAGGCTAATACACAAGTATTTAATAGGCTTTTACAATTTTAATTCGTATGGAACAAATATCATTTTAAGACTTAAGAGCCTGTTAAATATTTTTAAGAGCTTTATAAAATCGGATTGTAGCAGCCCGAGGTCTGGGTTCAATACCAGCCGCTTCCACCTTGAGTTTTACAGTCGTACAAATTTTGGAGCAGTATAAAACCCTTTCTATTTTTGGTTGCATTTTAAAAGAGCCTTATTCAGGTGCTAGGGCCGTGGTATCGCTACCAGACCGATGGAATTCAGTTTGAACACATATAAAAATTATGCTCATCAAATTTGGAGCGGTATAAAATACTTTGAGCAAAACGTCCATCAGCATTCGGTCTTAGTGTACAGAAACAAAAAAGACAACTCGAAGGCAAAAATATAAATAATTTTGCTATTTAACGTCTGATTACAGCTTAAGTTTTGGAGATTCAAAAAAATGTTAATGTGCTTTTTTATAGGAAACTATATTTTTTATTCGAATTATTTTTCTGTATCACTAATAGTTGCTGAGATATAGATAAAAAACTGAAAAAGTGTACCTTTTTTCTAAGATGGCGGCTTTTAGTATGCGGCTTTTAGTATGTTTAATGGAAAGTCCCAATAAACATGTATACCAAAATTCAGATCTTTACCGATTAATGTTTTAATTTTTTCTAAATTCTTATAAGGCGTTACTATTTTATTCACTATCAACTAGCATGGGCAATCTGATCTTTTGTTTGCTTATGTTTTTGTGATCTTAAAGTTCGATATGGAATACAAATTTAAGAATGAAACATGCTCAGACCAACTGCTTGATGCTGCAATTAATCAAATTTGATCTTTAAGTAATTTCACAATGTTTGGTTTTTGGTATGTATAGGTACACATATACATATACAATTAAAAAAAAAAAAACAATGTAATTTTTGATTAGAAAATCTTAAAAATTCTTCGTGAAGCAGAAAAGTTGAGGTCTGATTTGGATTTAGTGAATTAAAAACATTCGGAAAAGTATAGTATGTTTTTTTCTTCTAATGAAAGTAATTACAAACAAAATAAACAAACAAAAAATTGAGCGTCAACGCTAACTAAGGCTTAATAAATCGATGATCTATTAAACCCCATTTAGGGCTTAAATGAAATGTAAATCAGTCACTGCCAATATTATAACATTCCTTAGAATTCTTTTTAAAAAGTATTTAAAATTTAAGATTGAGTTGAATAATGGTTAGTGCGTTAGACTGTCATGTCAAAGGTCTGCGCTCGATTTTCAGTCTTTTTCATGTAAAAACAAAATGTTTTTCAGGGCCACTGCCTCTTGCGAGCGAGTAACGAATCCTCCAAGAGTATCTCTTGTCATGAAAAAGTAGCCATGTACATCTCGGCACAAAATTTTAGGTCCCCTCAATTCCTACCTAAAAACACATGAATGGTTGAGAGTTTTAAGTCACTCAACTTTTGTTCTTCACCAGCTGTTGTGCCACCAAATTTATTTATTTATTTTTAATTTAAAGGTGAAATTAAAAATGAGCCATTTATTTAATCGCGAGTTAATGAAAACAAATCTTAATGGAGTGTGCTTAATGATATCATACCATTTAGTTAAATCGACAAAATCCGCAGCTTTAAATTGCCCCTAAAAGAAATAGCCGCAATATCTAAAGGGTTTTTCAATAAAGGGGTCATGTTAATATGCGTGAAACAGATTAAACCAGCAACAGCACCGTCAACAGCAAACAGCACGCTGGCCAGCAAAAATTTCTACAACACATTGCCACCATCAGCAACAGCACCTACATTTGTATCTGTTTGACGTTTCAAATCAAAGCATCTTCTTCGTGGTACCACACCAGCAACAGCAAATTTAGGACTTAGGCCTAACGGCGCCGTTGATGTTGCGGTTGCTGTTCTTATCTGTGTTGCACGATTGAAATACGTTGGTTCTAAATTAATGGCTGCCGCTGTTGCTGTTGACGGTGCTGTTGCTGTTTCAATCTGTTTCTCGCTTTAGAGTTCCGCGGCACCGTCCTGTTGAAACCAAGAACAGGAACCACATGTCATACATTTATGTTCAATTCAAGGTAAACAAGTACAAATGCAAATACATCCATCCGTTGCATCTAGGTTAGGAATAATTAAGAAGTAAAATATAAAAACTATTGAAAACTACGTTCATTATAAAAGTGTATTTAACTTAAATTAATCTTAATACATATCAAGTCTTTCGATTAATACTTATGCTTAAACTTACAAAGAATTCGTTAAAGATACATTGATTGAGTTTAAATTTAAAAAATTACAATTAAATATGTTAAACATATAAATTAATATTTCTTATGTATCTATCGCAGTTCTACCATAAAACTCCACTCCAATCGTCAACGAGCTCCCTTTCGCTTAAACTTCTCTCAAACGATTTAATATCTTTGTACCATTTCGGGTCACTTGCTGCAGAAGTCTTAGAACGTCCAGTTTTATTTCGATACAGATATTCTGCAATTCCATGTCCTTTGATACCATTTACTGTACACGAAACAAATTGATTATAGACCTTGGACTCCCAATCTCCGCCAACATAGCGAATAGCACTATCATCTGATTTGATTTGGACGAAATGTCTTCGATCTTTGGTCTCAACAATAAAGTTTTCATGATTAGGTGGAATTCCTTTCTCTCCATAGGAATAAAGCTCGAAATTACAACTCGTTATTGGTTCATAACCACCACCTTCGGGCAAGCAAATATATCCCACCTTCAAGGAAGATAGAAAAAAAGATGGTTGACTAAGGATTCCCACAATCAAGTTGGTGCCATCGTCAAGGAAAAGAGCAAAATACACATATCGATAAATAGACGAAAGGCAACGATCAGTTCCGAAGCTATGATCACGAAAAGCGCTTAGATCAAGTTGCACTTGAGCTTCATTGTCTAGCTGAAAAGTTCCATTGATTTTTCCAGATTGTTCATAGTGAGTTCTAGTTTTTAATATACTATCAACATTCCAAATCATGTGAAAAAACTGATCGTCCCAAGCCTCTCGAGCAACAGAATCCGCAATCACCGAGGAGCTAAGGTTTTTGTTGTAGTCAAAGTGCTGCAGTTCCGAAGAAAATTCACCGTCGAATTTGAAAGGATATCGATTGGAACCCTGTTTCACTTCACCATCGTAGGTAACTCTCCAACGACGCATACACTCCACAGGATAGATTTTGAAGCCATTTGCTACAAATTCTACACTCTCGGTATTGCCATCAGTCGTAAAGTGCACCATCTCCGGTAGATTTGGCGATGAAAACAATCCACGGTTCGGTATCCATAGATAAAAGGCAGCCCTTGTGACACCTCTGCGACGGCGTTCTATGGTTATCATAAACTTATAACCTTTGTCATTGGCTCCAAAGAACGACACGACATCGTACGACTTGGGATTGCTGCATAAAATTTGTGGTTTCTCCAAAGATTGTAAGTATTCAGCAGAATTTAATTCATTCTCATGTTCGGTAAAGATTTTTCGTCTCCAATAGCGAACAAATTGAATAGCCAATAGATACTTGAGGCGGTAAAAGATTCCCTTTTCTGGATAAATTCCAAAAATACAATTTGATTTTCTCCGCAATATTAGCACGAATACGGCGAAGATCGCCGATCCGAATGCCAGGCCGATTATTATGCTTGTAGCGAAGTACATTTCTTCGAGTCAATCTAGCGATAAACGTTTCAGTTGAAGTTCTGATTACTACTAAAATAAAATGTTTGCGTTCATCAGAAAATATAGGCTAGCGATTTGGATTTCCCTGTACTTGAAGTTAAGATACGATAGGTCTTGTGAATTATTCAGTATCTTCGATTTGGGGGATTATATTTAAATAGACCTTTATTATTGATTATGATTGTTATTTTCAAAAGATAACGAGAGTTCGAAAAATTCTACAGCCATGCCCATTTGCCCATGAGTCTAAACGTAATGCGCATTTATGTATTAATTTTTATTGTTTTTTTTTTTTTAATTTGATTTTATCGAATGGTAATCAAAATAGTTACGGTAGATTATGTAATGGTATGTGTATCTAAGACCGTGTGCGAACTGGATTCAAATCACATTTAATTATACCTAAAGATTTATTTTTGACACTAATGAGGTGAATCTGTATATTGTGATGTGCTTTTTACTTTCCAGTCGAGGTTTTGCTCGCCGCTGGTCTCGCCAGGGCCGTCCTGAAGAAAACATGAAACTTTAGAGGAAAAAGGTCTTTAAAACCTTATTACAAACCCTTTATTATCAAAACAACTCTTACGGCTATATTATTGACTTTCTTCAAAGCTAGTTTTACTGAAAAAACTAGTTCTATTGGAGTTTCGAGTTTTTATGTTCTCAAAAAAAATTACTGATTTGATTTAGATGTCAAACTATGTATGAATATTTTGAATTAGATGTCAAAGTAATACAAATTAGTGAACAAATTAAAACTCGAAACCTGAATAGAACTAGTTTTTACTCAAAACTAGCTTTGAAGAAAGCCAACAATATGGCCGTTAAACTTATAACAAATTTCAATCTAATTCATGAGTGGTCTCTGATAGTCCAGTAGCCGGTATTCTGTTCTGGCTTTCGAGTGATGTCGCTCGTTCTGGTTTACAGAATCTTGGGTAACAGGTATATGATGATCTATGATTCGGTAAATCTGGTTGCTGGTAAATCATGTTCTCTGCATTTTTTTTGGTAGTAAATACCCGAGGAATCTGAAAAAGGAATCTGCAGGTACAACGCCCCTGGTGGCACCATTCAGCAGGAACAAGGCCCTGGTGGCACTCGACACAGCAGGCTTTCGCTCTTGTAGGTATGTAGGTATAATGCCCTTGCTGGCACTATTCAGCAGGTACAAGGCCCCTGGTGGCACTCGACACAGCAGAGGCTTTCGCTCTGGTAGATCTGGTGGCAATTAGGACGTTTGTCTTCGAAATGAGGTCCCTTACCGCTGTTGGGGGGAAACCTTAGTAAGAAATAGCTGGACTATCTCACCTACCTAGGTTTAGCTTTCTATGAAACCCTTTACCACTGGTGGAGGGAAGCTAACCTCCCATAGTAATCAACTCGTCTGTCCATTCTCCGTGTCCATTTGCGAGTAACTGTGGCCTTTATTTCGAGATTCGATAAAAGTCGATCGTACCAAAACGTTGGCATCTATCCAAAGCTCTTTGGTCAGTTATATGTTGTCGCCGGCACTCAGCTCAATTCAACAATAACCTGATTCTTGATTTATCTTAAATTTAATAATGATGATGATTTTCCACAAAAGTCGTTTATCGAAACGACACTCCAAATAAGGGGAGAGTAAAAAGTCAAATCCCAGCGAGCGACTCTCAAAATACTCTCAAATGAACGTGCACCTTAAGAGATCGCGATATTAAAATCTCAAAAATTGTCTGTCAAATAAACATGGACAGGCGCCCAAGAGTAACTCTCGTTAAAGGCCTTCCACACTATCCCACTGAGAACACGTGTGAAAAAAGTGGGAAGTAAATCAAGTATAACGGTTGCCATGGGGTTTTAAAAAATAAAATAAATAAATTTAATGGCTCAACAGCTCATGAAGAACTAAGGCCTACTGATTTACAACTCTCAACCATTCCTGTGTGCGTGTCTGCGGGAATGGAGGGGACCTACAGTTTATTGCTGAATCCGAACGGCTAAGGTGAGCGGCACTTTTCTATGACAAGAGATACTCTTGGAGGATTTGTCACTTCCTCGCATGAGGTAGTTGCTCCGATAAAAAACTTAAGGTGGAAGCAGCTGGTATTGAACTCCAGACCTCTGGCATGACATGACAGTCCAACGCACTAACCATTAAGCCACGGGCTACTACTTATAGGGGTTTCCTTTGGTAAATTCAGATTTCTGCCTAAGATTTGATTTTTTTCGTGGCGAATGGAGTACGATTTCAGATTTAATTTTTGTTTGTCATGATATTTGTGTATATTCGTGTCTGTGGACCTTGTGTTATCAAACTGGTAGCTTTCAATTGTACTGATGGTGTATAGTGATATTGGTAAAAAGAGGGGTAGATCTGCCGCAAAATCCAGATCTGCTAAATTGATTTTTTTTTCCGCCCATTGGAAGGCGAAAACTGTCGAAATCGGTGTTTTGACAGATCTGGACCCAAAAAATTGATTTTTTTACCATTGAAAAACCCCAATAAAATTTATGTTTTTTGTGCAATACCATTTTCCATGAGTAACAGTTATTATTGTCAGAAAACAAAGCAGGCATCATGATCCCCATCAGATTCGCTCAACTAAATCAAAAATAGTGTTTAATAAACTAATGATTATGTGATTATGATAGTTACCTATTCAAATCTTATCATGCTAAATATAGCTCGTTTTTTAGAATGATTTCTCCAAAAATTCCACGGTTAAAATCTATGTAGATAAATAATATCTTTTTTTGGAATTGACGCAATAAGAAAATGTAAACATACACTAGTCAAAAAAAATTAAGGGAACAAAAAAAAATCACTTTTTTTCAGTGTTTTTTGCAGAGCTACCTTACTATCTCTTTTTGGGCTAGTGCTGTTTCTTATCATAACGCAGTAACGGTACTTTAAAAATTGTTTTCTAAAATCACCACCAAAAACATAAAGCTTTAGAATGCTTTTTATTTCATCTCAATACGACCATTTTCCACAGAGATACAGCTCTGCAAAATAAAATTAAAAAAAATGATTTTTTTTTTGTTACTTTAATTTTTTTGACTAGTGTACACACCTACATATATGCATTGCTAGTTATATGACGAATGTTTTCAAAAAGCTGTAGTGACTGTTATCAGTCCTTAATCACTGCAAAACCTTGTTTATAGCCTGCAACGAGCTTGTTGATTTGATTAACTTCGATAAGAAGTTACGTGAACTACTGCTGGGTTTTTCATGGGTGTACCAATCTTGGTTTTGGATTAGAAAACACTGCGTGCTGGGCATTCAATTATCTTACACTTAAAATAAACGTATAATCTGTGTAAGTAGTGCAATAACATTTTATTATTATTACCCATTGGTTTCATAAATTTAAAATTGAGTAGGTATGTCTTTTTCTAATGAACTCACATTAAATAAAAAAAAAATTTGGTGGCACAAACGGCTCATGAAGAACTTGGGCCTAGGGACTTACAACTCTCAAGCATCCATGTGTGCGTGTCTGCAGGAATGGAGGGGACCTACAGTTTACTGCCGAATCCGAACGGCTAGGGTGAGCAGCACTTTTCTATGACAAGAGATACTCTTGGAGGATTTGTCACTTCCTCGCTAAAGGTAGTAGCTCTGAAAAACACTTAAGGTGGAAGCGGCTGGTATTGAAACTCAGACCTCTGGCATGACAGTCCAACGCACTAACCATTACGCAACGGGCTACTACAACGAACTCACATTAGCTTACCTTACACAAAAAGTGTACGCGGATAGATCACTGATCTCTATAATACACTGGATAGTGGATTCCCTACAAAGTATAACAGTTTTTCTACTTCCAATTGAAGATGACAAGTACGTAGGCAACTCAACACTTTAGGTATGTTCAGTGAGGCAACTCAACATTTTAGGTATGTTCAGTGAGGCTGAGAAGGCCAGTTCAAGTTGCTGAGATCTCAAAAATTCTACTACAACCGAAGAGGGGCAAAAACCAATGTGGAATTTTTAAGAAAAAAAAGCAAAAGAACCATCACTTGTTTGTAAATTTGATTTTTTGTAATTTAAAATAATTGTAAAAGTGAATTTAAAGTATTTTAGTTGCAATTTTGTAAAAAAATTTGCATTTCATTATGTTATACAGTTATACCGTTATACAAAAAAATAGGCAACTCAACATTATAAAAATTCTCAAATGGCTTCAACTTTCTTGTATGGATGCGCTATCCAGTGTATTATAGAGATCAGTGGGATAGATACATTTACTGGCTCGAGTAGAGGAGTTCTGCTGAAGACGATTATAGTGGCCAAATTCCTAAACGCAAGATTTGCAAAGCAAAACACATGCAAAGCAAATGCAGCAAGCAAGTTGATATGTCAAAATCATACGCGTGCATTACCTGCATGTGGCGTTTAGGGACGAATATTTATGTACTTTAATTGTTGATTTACTAAAATAATAATTGACCCCTAAACAAAAATTATCTAACTTTTCTGAATTTTTGCACCATTAACACAAATTCTTCAGCAAAAAAGACACGTCAAAGCCAAAAGCATAAACTGAAATGCAAAGTAAAGTGTGCAACATAATTTTTACATTTGCAGAAATGTGTTAACATTTGCGCAAGAAAATTTGCGCAAGAAAAACGTTTTGGGACAATTTGTTTGCTTAGCATAATATAACTTTCGCAAGTTTTTCGTTTAGGAATTTGCTCACTTTTTCTTTCAAGCCTAAAGCCAAGTATAAAATGACATACGTTGGAATTAGGTGGCCTTCTTGTATGTTGATTATTGACCGACAGCTGGTGGCTCAGTGTTTTATACCGCTCCAAATAGAAGCTTATTTTTTTTTTCAAAATTGTGAAACTTAAGCACTTTAGATAATTACTGGTTTCATTAGTTTCTTATCCGTTATATCGAATATATACTTAAATCCAGATCGTTTTATGAAAATTCAAAACTACGAAAACTACTTTTTAATTAGATATTTTTTTTTTATATTTGCTGAGTACCTTTAAGGCTAGTAAATGAATAATATAGATGGCTCCTTATAAAAGCAGGTGCTTATATGTAAAGACTTCCTTCGCACTGCATCGGGCACCTTGTCGTGGTGCGAAGGCTTAAGTTTCAAAGGTTCATCTGACCTGCTGTTTTGGGGTAACGGTAACCCAATTTACCATGTCATGCGGAGCTTTGACATGATAGACCTACCTTTCTTTAGCTACTCGTGGGACCAAAATAATGCCAAAACACAAAAAAGAAAGAAATAACAAAAAACCACTTAAAATTTAACACTCCGCGGGATTTAACCGCGAGTGAATATGCGGATCGCATGGAGAAGATTCTCCATGGTGAAGATCCGAGACCGGGATGTAGTCAATACCTCCAAGGGACTTACAAAACCGGGCGGACAGAAATGGAGCATCGACCACTTTGTCAGGGGAGAATACCTCCCGGGCAAGGGGAAAATACTTCTAGTAGTACATCATCAACTATTCAGGGGAGAATACCTCCCGGGCAAGTGAATGATGTACCAAGAGCCAACAAAGGAGCCATAAATGGGAAAACATCACATCACCATCTGTCCAAACACTTCAGCCACCGAAGAGAACCCAAAAAGCCACAACCGTAGTACCCGCCCCACTTCCCAAGCTGGGTGAACCTGGTGCGCTAGATGACCCGTTTAGAAAAGGACTTAGCGGGGCGGGTGCAAAATGGTACCTCCGGTTTCTTTATAAGGGGATGACCTCACAAGAGGCTAGGAAGAAGGTGGATGAAAGGAAGGCGTTGCCAGACAACGGTCACTGCCAAATCCAAGAACATGGTAAGATGAAGAGTCACCAGATCACTCCTCCCCATAGACAAGAGTCAAAAAGACCGAAGGTAGCGGCTTTAAGAGCCAGCCGGACCAAGCACCGCAAATGCAAAGCCAGGCGTAAATAGGTCAATATCCTATGCAAACGCAGCTACCCTCAAATCTCTCTGAACACGGATGAGTTGACAGTGCTGAAAGAGGCTATCATCGATGAAGTCTCCAAAGGATGGGAAACGAAGCTCAAGAACTGGCCTTCTTTTGGTTGACTGTGCTGGTCAAACAACAGCAGATTGGTTGAAGAAGAGAGCATCAAGACTGAGCACTTGGAAGGGAGTTGGACATGCTTGGGAGATGACATTCCCAAGCTGCGTACTATTAAGATATTCCTTCGAAGAAGTACTGGTCAGGAGGACAAAAAATCCTTAGCACTGATCCAGGCTCAAAACGAAGGACTGAATGTCTAGGCCTGGAAGATTCTAAAAAGCCAGGCCGAGGGCAAAAGTCAGTTATTAGGGGTCAACATTGACGCCCAGTCAGCGAAAACCAAAATGAAGGTAGACCACGAACTTCATTATAAATTTGGGACCATTCAAGTTTCTGGCCTGAGGAAAAACGAAAGGAGAGTACCCCCACATAATTTAATCCCAAAACCTGCCACCCACACCTCTACCACAGCCATCCTAACCAACCCTCCTCCACCTATCATCCCTACCACCACCGCCCTTCCCCTACCTAATATCCCTCCCACTACCACCCTTTCCACACCTTACATATACCTACCCTTCCACTACCTATCAACACAACCCCATCCCTAGTAATAACCGTCTCAACTCCCCTCTCTTCCACCTCACCAGCAACTACAAGCCAGGACATGGGACTGGCAATCATCGAACAAAGCCGAATAGTCGAAGAGATGGAGTGCATAGACCTCTCTCCTAACCTCCTCGAAGAGGATGAGGTGCTTCCCACAGAAGAGGAAGAAGAAAGTCTGCTCGCAGACGAGGGGCAGCTGCCCCCAACTTTTAGAAAATTAAATGACTGGACGCGGGGTCAGCACCAGGCTAGCCCAGGTGAATATCCACAATGCAAAGTCGTCATAGCACAAAAATTAATTGCGGATAACCTGGGTCTAGTACTGATCCAAGAACCCTGGATATATGGGGGCCAAGTAAGAGGCCTAACAAGTAAGGACTCTAAGTTAATATGGAATACAAGACAAGTCTCACCCAGAGCATGCATAAAAATAAGAAATAACAAACATCTTATGTCTTTCAGAATTTATGACGCGGGACCTGGTGCCAGTACAGACGCAAATATACATCGAGGGCAGTCCCCAGACGATAGCAGCAGCGTACTTCGCTGGTGACGAAGCCAACATACCACCAACAGAAGTAGATAGACTCGTAGATTACTGCAACAATAAAAGACTACCGTTTATGGTTGGGTGTGATGCAAACGCCCACCATACAACATGGGGTAGTACCGATATAAACCAAAGGGGTGAGTACCTTTTAGACTCCTATGAACTCAGTTGTCCTCTAAAATCCATTAAGCAGAAAAATGCTCCGTGGTGGAGTAATAATCTGTCGAAGCTAAGATTCAAGGTAAGAGGCTAAGAGAACTGGGGAGGGGCAAAACTACTCTGCAGAGTAGACCAAATATAAAGCCAGGTACGCAGTTCAAGCTAAACTAAATTTTATCTCTACACTTCTTATCTCTACAATCGTTTGCTAAGAGCACAAATGTCAAAATTTATCTGTGAAATAATGCGTTGAGCATTTTTTCGCGTGCTAAATTAAGTGGAGACTTTTTAAATTTAGCGCGTGAACTGCGTACTGCCTAGCTAAATGTCCTCGCTAAAATTTATCTTTGGAGGAATTTTGTATGAAAGATAAATTTTAGCGCGATCTGCGTACTAGGCTTAACGGGGAAATAAGAAAAGCTAAGAGGAACAGTTTTTCAAGCTTCTGTGAGGGTATTTCTTCTACCCCTGCAGCTGCAAGACTGCACAGCCCTAGCGAAAGAGAAGGCATTAACTTGGTTAGCACTTCGTATAACCCTGATGGTAGCTTTACAGAAAACAAGGAATAAAGGGCTACCCTATTGTTAAATACTCATTTTCCGGGCAGTTTACCCAGCATGGGAAATACAAATGAGAGAATACCTATCAAGCCAAACCGGTAAAGCTAGAAGATAGCCTCAACTATCTGTTCAGCTAATAGGATTGATTGGGCAATAAACACCTTTCAACCTTTTAAGACACCGGGAGTAGACGGAATTTTCCCAGCCTTTTTGCAAAAAGGGAAAGAGGAACTATAATGCCCTACCTTATTAGCATACTTCGAAGCAGTATATTGCTCTTGGACACAAACCAAATATATGGAGAAGAGCTAAGGTTATTTTTATTCCCAAAATTGGGAAAAAAGATACAACACATCCAAAATCATTCAGGCCAATAAGCTTAACATCACATCCTTTCTACTGAAGACTTTGGAAAAGGTAATTGATAACTTCATTAGATCGGAGGCATTCATAGAAAGAAATCAAAGAAAAAATATTTTTCTAAAAAGGCATCGTTTACCCCCCACGATGTCTATTTTTTTTCATCCAATTATTCTCTTAAGACGTGCAATGAACATCGCTAGTATGAGAATGAGTAGGTATATTTAAGTACTTAATACATTACTTTATGTACATTGAAAAGGTACAACAGGCAACACTCAAATTGAAACGCCATTTTGATGTGTTTAATGTACAGCTTAAACATGGATTTCCATGTATTAAATTTAAACGTTTTGCTAGTGATTAAACTGGGGACTAAATTCGTTATTGGTATGTGACTTTTATGAAATCTAGAGGTTTTCATTTAACTATTAACTTAAGCCTTAACTACATTGACCACTTTTTGCAAAATTACAAAAGTAAAAATATTTCTTTTCCTGCTAGCGCAAATGTTTTGTGAAAAAGAATGTACACAATTATTTTCAAAATCTAAGCTTTCTGCATCATTTTTATACGTTTTCCAGTGAGCAACAATATCCCAAAATGAGTTTGAAAATTTTCACTTTTGTACTTTTTTACTTTTTTGGCTTATGTAGTTAAGGCTTAAATTTGATTATTAGTAAGGCCCAATCTTTTTACCTAATGAATTCGTTTTATTTCAATTCGCCTAGTTTTGAAGTCTGAGGTGAGTCACCTGACGAATAAAGGCTCTCCCAAACCAACGCTATAGTAGCCCGTGGCGTAATGGTTAGTGCGTTGGACTGTCATGCCAGAGGTCTGGGGTTCAATACCAGCCGCTTCCACCTTAAGTTTTTTTCGGAGCTACTACCTCTTGCGAGGAAGTGACAAATCCTCCAAGAGTATCTCTTGTCATAGAAAAGTGCCACTCACGTTAGCCGTTCGGATTCGGCAATAAACTGTAGGTTCCTTCCATTCCTGCAGACACGCACACAGGAATGGTTGAGAGTTGTAAGTCGCTAGGCCCTGGTTCTTCATGAGCCGTTTGTGCCACCAAATTTATTTATTTATTTTTAAACCAACGCGATTAATCGCCGCGACAATAGAAAACAATAACAACAACGTGTTGTTTTGTTTGACAACCACGTATTCTTGTTATTGTTGGTTTGTCCCCTTTCACACAGGGCAACTGAGTTGCCGGCAACAAATTGTTCATAGGCGAGAAGGGCAGGAAGAAAGAGGGGGAAATGAAATCTCCCCGGTCAACAAATTCAGGAAACTTTTTTGACGTTTCTCTTCACACTACGTTTGTGTGCGTTCAACCAAGGTAGTTTAAAAGGAAAATACAGCAAGTCTCCTCCAACTTTGTATCTGCGTGTGAAAGGTACAGGAGATTGTTAAGGAGATTTAAAGAAAACGTCAAAAAAATCACCAGCAACTAGTATCTTCGTGTGAAAGGGGACTTTGGGAGAGCCTTTAAGGCTCTCCCAAACCAACGCGATTAATCGTCGCGACAATAGAAAACAACAATAACAACACGTGGTTGTCAAACAAAACAACACGTTGTTGTTATTGTTTTCTAATGTCGCGGCGATTAATCGCGTTGGTTTGGGAGAGCCTTAAGGCTTAACTACATAAGCCAAAAAAGTGAAAAAGTACAAAAGTGAAAATTTTCAAATTCATTTTGGGATAGTATTTCTCACAGGAAAACTTATAAAAATGATGCAGAAAGCTTAAATTTTGGTTTAAAAATAAAATGTATATACTATTTTTTACAAAGCAACTGCGGTAGCTCGAAAAAAATATTTTTACTTTTGTAATTTTGCAAAAAGTGGCTTATGTAGTTAAGGCTTTAAGCCTAGTACGCAGATCGCGCTAAAATTTATCTTCCATACAAATTTCCTCCAAAGATAAATTTTAGCGAGGATATTTAGCTAGGCAGTACGCAGTTCACGCGCTAAATTCTAAAAGTCTCCATTCAATTGAGCAAGCGAAATAATACTCAACGCATTCTTTCACAGATAAATTTTGACATTAGTGCTTTTAGCAAACGATTGTAGAGATAAGAATTGTAGAGATAAAATTTAGTTTAGCTTGAACTGCGTACCTGGCTTTAATGGTAATACGGATTTGTTCATTTGTCAGCTTTTTAAAACTGCAAACTAGGCTTTAGCGACCAAAACTACTGTAAAATGTACTAGATTTGACAGTCATCGAGCTGCCTTCTTTTTATGGATAACAACGCGTACCAAAAACTCAAATGTCAAAACATTTTACCCACCCCTTCGAAAATTTAACTTACCTCTCCGATGTGTGTTTATGGCAAGCCAAAGCCTCTCGAAACTTTTTTTTTTTATTAAATTTTCTTATAATAATTTAGCACATGGAATATACATTTTTATTCTAAAGTATTTCATAAAATATATGTTTTGTGCATAATAATTCAATCGGAAACGACCTTTTAACATTCTATTTAAAAAAATCACTTCGAAATCAAGTAGCGAAAGACAGTACACCATTAATAGAGGTTGAATTTTTTTCCAGTAAAAGAAAAAAAAAATTGATCATGCTCCTTGTTATGTGCTGAAAAAAAAAGTTCAAATTCGAAACAAATAAAAATAAATAATAATTTAATATGGATCCGATATGTGAGAAGAAGTATAACTTTTTACAGAAATATGTTCCATTTTTGGCCAATCTCATTAAGCTGCTGGCTAATGATAATGAAAAACAAGGCAAGTTGGCACAGATGCAATTGCTATACGATTTACTAAACAAGCCGGACAATAGGTATAAAATAAAGAATAATTTTTTAAAACTTATTATTCCAAATGTTTTCCTTTTTTTCATATATTTGTTACTACTTTAACAAAAGTGTAAAAATCGAGACTTTAGAAAAGTGCGAAGAGGTTCTGTGTCGGGTTTTTGGCAACAATGATGAAAAAATCGTGAGAATATTACATTCTATATTATAATTATTTATGTTAAAACTATTATGTTTTATCACAGGCTGAAAACGAGCTGATTATGCCGAGTCCTTTGATTAAAGCAGAACTGCCGGATGAACCTGAGGATGGTTTAGAACAATTCGAAGACAAAAATTGGGAAAATGTAAGTTACTTTATAACTATCCATAGGCACAAGCTGACTGTTGGTGTAAAAAGAAATCAATCGATATTTGTTTACATTAAGAATAAGGTATTTATCAGGTGTTCTTGAAATGAAGAAATAACCAGGTCTAAGGTTTCTACTTCAGTTTGATTTTATACAACTTTTTCCTTTAGCAAAAAGGTTAATTTTCCGCTAACCACTTAAAACTTGAAGTATAAAGTTTTCCAAATCAAATGTTTCATCGCTTTTGAGACAGTTATTCGGATCTTTCCTGACCATACTGTACGCAAATATTGCGTAAAATTAACCTTTTTAACACGGTGCCAAAATTTATAGCCTTTTGCAATATTATTTTTTGTATGCTTAATGCTAGAAGGAGTAGGTGTACCTATATGTATATAGTAGAAATTTCAATAAAAATTATTTTTTTTAAATATCCTTTATATTTCGCCAATCGCAATAATTGCGCAATGCAGTTAATAAATGGAGAATATAACTGCGCATTACTTACACCACACAATATTACTGCCCAATATAATATTAAAAATATTGTGTAAAGAGGGGCCGTTCTTACACGACGTAAATATTTCCATAGATTTTAAGCCTTCTTAAATTATTATTTTGGTGTGAAAGATAGCAAAAATTCAATGATGCAATAAGATAGGTCTTTACTTTCTGTGGTTGGGGCGTTGCTGCAAAAAATGCATTTCTTTCTAAAAGTCCCAGATAAAAGGTGTACCATTAACATGAATGGTCCAAGACCTCTTAGTTGGGCCTTCTGTATGCAAGACGCACTATATAAATTTAATTTTTAAGTGCGTCTTGCATACAGAAGGCCCCAGCTAAGAAGGCTTAGACCCTCATGTTTATGTCTATGGTATTCAGCTCTTTTATTAAGTATATTTTTTTAAGTGCTATATCTTTTATCTGGACTTTCAGAAAAAAAATGCATTTTTAATGCAGCATTATTTGCAAGCGCCCCAACTACGGCTTGCAAGACTTAAATATTTGCAAATAAAAAGTAAAGACCTATCTTATTGCATCATTGAATTTTTGCTATCTTTCACAACCAAAAAAAGCTGTGGGCCATCGGTCTACTTTGTTTATTGCTGGAAAGTTTCGTATTCATTATGCGCGCCAAACCAAAATATTGATATGTATCAGACGAGCAATATCAACACCTGGTTTCTGCGCGCAGCAGCTCGATCATTAATACAGATATTAGTTCGGTGTGAAAATCCTATTTGAATTTTTGTTCTTTCTGTTTTTCCTAATTTTTAATTTAAAAATTTAACGCTAGCATAGTGGAACGTGGAAGGTATTGCCTTCTGCAAAAGACAACCGTGTTTCGGTTTAGTAATTTTAGATTCCAATCTAGATATTCAGCCTTATCATCTACGAAATGTACGAATTTCGTATCATTGTAGCCGTTCCGAAAGGCCAATCGGACAGATCTACGAAAACAAATTTAATGTGCGTTGAAAATGTCAAATTCGTGCGTTGCATGCCGATGAAATATAAAAATGGCAGCAACGCATTACGAATTCATGCGATGTGTGAAGATTGCTTTCCGATTTCCCCGACAGAAATTAGAAGTGGAAAATTTCCCGTAACCATACGATACGATTCGTATACCATGAACAGAAAAAATTGTCCGATCGGAAGTTTTGTCCGATCGTACATTTCTCCAAACGGATACGATAATAAGGCTGATTGATTTTTTTTTCATAATGAATGAGAAACGATTTAAGATGGTATTTTCTGTCATATTATGCTTCTTTATTCATTCGGAATAAGCATTTTGGGTTTCTTTATTCACCAGATAACTCCGGATGAACTATTTATTCGTTTTTTTTATTTAGGCCGTGTGTGAATTTGATTAAAATTCCTATTAAGGCCGTGTGCGAATTGGTTCACAATTTCGATTAAAATTTATCCGAGATTAAAATTTGATTTTTCTACGTACAGATTCACCTCACTAGTGTCAAAAATGGCCTAAATTTTATCCGAGATTAAATTTAAACTAAATTTTAGGCCGTGTGCAAATCGGGTTGAAATTTCGATTAAATTTCATCCGAGATTAAATTTTGACGTTTCTCCATACATACGGATTCACCGCAAAAATTAATCTTCGGATAAAATTTTACACTATTTTAACCCAATTCGCACACAGCCTTAAACGAATTCGCACACGGCCTTACCGCCATATTATTTACTCGATACATCCAGATTTAAACTTAAATCCAGATGAATTTACATTGAATTTGTATTTTGAATTTGTAAATTTTGACGTTTCTCCATACATACGGATTCACCGCAAAAATTAATCTTCGGATAAAATTGTACACTATTTTAACCCAATTCGCACACAGCCTTAAACGAATTCGCACACGGCCTTACCGCCATATTATTTACTCGATACATCCAGATTTAAACTTAAATCCAGATGAATTTACATTGAATTTGTATGATTTACATCCAGATTTAAGTTTTAATCTAGATGTATTGAGTGAATAATATGGCCGTTAGTCTAGAATATTTGAAATGCATTCTTTTCATTTAATGTGAAGAATAAAATAATAAGAATATTAAGCTCCTTCAGTGCAATTTTCTTTTATTGATTCACTTTGGTGTTTATTTCTATTTAAAAATAGTGCACAATCCAACCATCGCATTTTATTGAAAAATTTCATCCATTTTACAATCATAAATACGCAAAACAATAATATATATTCATTTAATTGTTTTGACCTATTACCAAACAACTGATTGCCATTATTATTATTTTTTTTCATTCCATTCTTGATATTCGAAATGGAATCACTTTGAGAAAAGATGTATTTACTAATTAATTTCAAATATACAAACATTGCGATTATTTCTTAAAAACTTTAAAAAAAAATTTAAGATTTTAAATAAAATTTTTACAAGAGAACGCATCAGTTCTGCAAAGATCTTTTCTGAATTTTCGCTTCAATCTCAAAGTAACATATTGCGGGTTCTTCTAATTCCCTTGGAAATTGCGTTAAAAGTGTGCATCTACATGCAAAGTCAATAACCACTTGCCCATAGTTGGAAGATGATGATTACATTCAGTAAATGATTAAAAAGTCGATAACAATAACATGTATTCAGTAATTAAATTTTTTGGCAGACGGCTTAAGCCATGCTTAAAATGGATGTTTTATTAATATTTTGCAAATTTGAAAGAAAAATAAATTATTTATTAATCTAATCATCTAATCTAATTTAATTTTTTCAATTACAATTACATGAAATTGAATTGAAAAATTATAATGACAGTTACTTTTAATTATTAATTGGAAGGCTCACAGCGGTACCGAACAAAGTAATAAAAAAAATTCCAATACTAGTGCTAACTTGTACGCAAATATAAACTCTATTATGTTTTGCAGTGTAGACCATTTTTTTGGGAAATTGTCATTGTTTTACCGCCATATTATTCACTCGATACATCCAGATTTAAACTTAAATCTAGATGAATTTACATTGAATTTGTATGATTTAAGTTTTAATCTGGATGTATTGAGTGAATAATATGGCCGTTACAGTTTGAATATTATCCGAGAAACCGTTTTAATTATTGAAATTGATCAGAGCAGTGCAAATGTTTTTTTTTTCCATTATGAATCCAAGTTTTTGGATGATGATAATTTTTAATGGCTCAAAATCAAGTTTTTCATATAAATATAAGGAAACAAGCGGAATCGGACATAATTTGCTTAAATTAAAAAAAGGGAGATCCCTACAATCCCTTCAAAATTTAAAACAAATAATAGTTACGTCAGAGAAAAAAGGTATATTATGGATTTGCTTAAATTTATTCCACCTTAATACCACAATTTTTTCAAAAACTTACCAGTCAAACAAACGTTAAAAACGAGCCAGCACAAGGACCAGCTTGAAAGTGATGAAGAAGATGTAAATTGCGATTTTTGTATGTCTAATAACTGTTTATTTACAACAAAAAATTAATAATTTTGTAAAATACACTGCCCGACAATCGATTAGCACCACTCTAAACTTTCAGTGTAAATGCAAATAACTCTGGTTATGTATCATGCTCAATCTTTTTCTTTTCATTCTCCTTCATTTACTCTAAATCAAAAAAAAAACTTGAGTTCTGGAAATGATGAACCGTTCTTTTGTTTTTTCTTTTTTCTATCAAATAGACAAAAATTAAAGCATTTTTTGTTTTGCGACAGCCGATTAGCGCCTCTACGCTTTACTATTAATTTTTGCGTGTAATTAGCGGTATTTTTCCTAATAAAGTTATCATTAGTTTAATTTGAATAATTTTAAATTAAGTTTAGTAAATATGGAAAAAGTTAAAGCGTTAAATCAGTCCAAAAGGACCAAAGTAAAGTGTTATAGTAAGTGCGGCCTATCAATCCATCAAATCTCGAAAAAAATTATCCGAATGAACATAACTATGGAAAGAATATGAAGGGCCGGCCATCTTCTGTGATTACAGCAGCTGACAAGCGAACTATTTTGAGGCGCGCGTCCGATTCGCACGACTCTGCAGCAAAAATTAAAGAAAAAAACCGCTGTAAAAACATGCGTACGGACTGTTCAAAGCATTATTACTAATGCTGAACATTCAAAACGTCGTAAAACAAAAACAAAAACACCTCATAACCAACTTCGAAAAACGCAACGGCTCCATTTCTGCAGAGCGCATATGACCTTTACGAAAGAGTGGCAACTTTTTAACTTTTCAGACAAAAAAAAATAATTTGGAGGGTCCCGATGGCTATACTTCCTACTTTCATTATCTTCGAAAGGAAGAGCATACTTTAGATCGACTTCACAGCTGTGCTGGTGGACTCATGGTATGGATAGCTATTACGTTTTATGGCATTGAATTTCAATTTTTCTCTCGTCGTATGAATATCAAAGCATAGGTGCCTTAAAAACAGCTTTCCCTGCAATCAAGGATATTTTGGGCCCTTGGAATGTAAGTTTCAGCAGGATAACGACTTTATCCACACCTCTAAGCTCGTAAAGGGATGAGCTCCAAAAATTGCCCTTATTGACTTGGCCGCAATACTTGCCTGATCTTAATATTATAAAAAATGCTGCGGAGTGGTTAGCACGCAAGGTATACGAGTCTGGAAGTAGCTGCATTTTATTTTCCCCCAAATCTGATCCGGATCAGATCATGATAATAAAACAAACTGGATCACAAATTTATTTATTTCTCGCAGTTGGCTTTATTTGCACAATAAAATTGACAGAAGAAAAATTTTCACAAATCTTGTTTGAAATAATATTTGGTATCTAAGGAAGAGCGAACAGTTTTATTTTTTAGTTTAATTTAATTTTTATGTATTTTTTCCGTGCCTCGCGACGCGTCGGCTCTATTAAATGAAGAAAAGACTCATAAAAAATTGGAATGATGGCGACATGTGTTTGATTTCGAGAATTTTTAATTTTAGCTGCATTTTATTTTCCCCCAGATCTGATCCGGATTGGATTTGGAAACATAAATACAAGTATTACAAAAACAACACAAGATCCAGGTCTGCCTTTGGATTTGGATTTCAAAATCCATTTTCTGAACACTTTCCTAGCAATATTTTAATTTTATAGGTTGGTACACTGCAGAGATTAAAAAAAAACTCAATAAAATTAAAAATTCTCGAAATCAAACACATGCCGCCATCATTCCAATTTGTTTGTATGAGTTTTTTCTTCATTTAATAGAGCCAACGCGTCGCGAGGCACGGTAAAAATACATAAAATCTATTAACTTATTTGAAATTAAACTAAAAAAATAAATCTTTTCCATTTTTAAACATTCGCTCTTCTTTGGATACCAAATATTATTTCAAACAAGATTTGTGAAAATTTTCCTTCTGTCAATTTTATTGTGCTGTGAGAAATAAATAAATTTGTGATCCAGTTTGTTTTATTATCATGATCTGACCCGGATCAGATCTGGGGGAAAATAAAATGCAGCTTTTATTGAGTTTTTTTTTTTTTGTAAATCTCAGCAGTGGTACCAATCTATAAAATTAAAATATTGCTAGGAAAGTGTTCAGAAAATGGATTTTGAAATCCAAATCCAAAGGCAGACCTGGATCTTGTGTTGTTTTTGTAGTACTTGTATTTATGTTTCCAAATCCAATCCGGATCAGATCTGGGGGAATATAAAATGCAGCTAATATACAACTTAATTGGGACTTTGATGCAAACCGAAGCCATGTGGCCTCTCCTTCGACAAAACGTGCAATGTAGATTTCCAGCTTGACACTTGGTTGCCACATGACCATGCTTTCCGCACCTGTAACATATAGTTTTAGAGTTCGTATTAATATTTGATCGCGATGAGTTAAAATTTCCTGTTTGACGTGCTCGATTTTAGCTGAGCTTGGTGTAAATTTTGCATTTTGCTTTTAGATTTCGATGCCTCCATTGCCACTGCGTTCTTAATAGTCTTCTCGAGTGTAATATCGGCTGACTCTTGTAGTAATTTTTCCCTTATGTCAGAATCTCAGTCCCCGAATAAATTGTGGTCTCAGATGTGTATTCAGCGTTGACTTCTTACAAGAAGAACATGCAAAATTGCAATGGGTACTCAATTTCTTCAACTCTGCCCGGTAATTTGCGATAGATTCTCCTTCATGCTGAAGTTTTAACCAAAAACTTGCTCAGCCTTGGGCTGAGATGATCTTTTAGCGTTTTGATTAATTCTATGTATGTTTTTGTTCCAGGGTCATTTGGTGCTGTTAAGTTGGATAATAGCTGGTAGTACTTTGCTCCAATACAACTAATTAATACTTGCCTTTTTTTTATATTATCGGCGTTTTTTTTCAAATCGAAGTAATTTTCTAACCGCTTGATATAATTTGGAAATGGTTCATTATATTGTTCAAAGTACAAATATGGAGTGTTAGAAGGTGACTGTATATTTTGTAAGGCCAGGTTTAAGGCTTGTAACATTTCTTCAGCAGGTTGGGTCATTTTAAGATTTTCGTTAATCTTGAAATCCTCGTCGCCACTGATAAATATGTCTTGTCTTTGACTTCATTTTATGAAGGGTATTACATACTGTGTGGAAAGTTAAATTTATGAGTTTTATAAGTCTATTTCCGTGAGGAGCAATCCATTCAACTACTACAAACGGGATGCATACTGTCTTGGATTTTTATAAAATTGAAAATAACGAAATCCACTTTACTAATTAGTAGAAATAGGATCTTAAGAGCAACAATATAACTGATGGAAGTCGAATTTAAGGAAAACTTACTTTTGTTATTTTCAACTTTCTTAAAAGTATTGAATAACTTTGAACAAAATCAGTTTGAACACATTTTTTTTATTTAAGCATAGTACGCAGCTAAAGCGGAACGAAAATTTTAATTAACACAACGAAATCATAAACGAAAAATTTAGTCCTCAATTTTATTCTGTAGTACGCAGTTCATAACAAAATCACGAAATCGTAGTAGATTATTAGAGTCAAGTCTCCACTTATTTTTTCTTACACAATGAATTGAATGTAACATTATTTCCGACGAAAATTTGACATTTCAGTTTTATATACATACAAAAATGGAAGAAAATATTAATAATTATTTTGAAGATTATTTTATCGAATTTTTAAAAGAAATTGAGAATTAAAAAGAGCTTAAAAATATACTCTGCAACCAACAAAAACAATAATTAAAGGACGAAAAAAAAGAATTTACAGCAGAAGTGAAAAAAAAATTTGACATCTGATTAAACTATCCATTAATATTTTTTTTGCTGTCGATTTAGAGACCACAGAAAATTTTCGTTTCGCTTCAGCAGCGTACTAGGCTTTAAGTTTGAAAATTCAGTTTTAAAAACTGTTCAAAGCAACTTAATTTAAAAAGAAGAGATGTCTGGCTTTACAAAAAGGTATAGCATGCCGTTGTAACGGTTACCGTTGTTTTTGTAATCATATTGATAACAGAATCCGTAAAACTGCATCCGCAGTGATTCGCAGTGTAGTGAGCTGTGTTAACTTGGCCCCAAAAATTGTCTAATTTTTTTAATTTTTTTGTAAAAGATGACCAATTAAATGACCACTTTTGACCACCCACAGTTATCGAAAAAATCGATTTTTAAAAATGGGGGGCTAAAAGAACGCTGCCCCCAAAAAATCGATTTTTTCAAATTTGATTGATCGTTATGATAGGTCGCACGGAAGAGATTATTGACCACCCTTTAACTTTTTTTGACCACCCCTAGAAATATTTTTTTTTGATTTTTGAAAAAAAAATTGAGATTATTTTTTGTTTAAAATTTTCTCTTAATTTTCTTATTTCAAAAATTTGAAGATACAGATTATAAAAAGAACAAAATTAGCTAAAATAACCAATCTTTAGAATTTTTCGATCTTTTGAAAAAATATTTTTTTCGAATTTTTAAAGATGACCATTGTAAAAAAATTCAGTTTTCTTAGATAACCATCCCTTAAAATCGCTCTAACTTCTTAAAAAATACAATTTTTAAAATTTTGGCAGATGACCATTGTGTAAAACATACATATCTAAAATGACCACCCTTTAGAATTTTTCGATCTTTTGAAAAAATATTTTTTTCGAATTTTTAAAGATGACCATTGTAAAAAACTCAGTTTTCTTAGATAACCATCCCTTAAAATCGCTCTAACTTCTTAAAAAATACTATTTTTCAAATTCCGGCAAATGACCATTATGTACAACATACGTATCTAAAATGACCACCCTTTAGAATTTTTCGATCATGGATGGTCATTTTAGATATGTATGTTGTACACAATGGTCATCTGCCAAAATTTTAAAAATAGTATTTTTTAAGAAGTTAGAGCGATTTTAAGGGATGGTTATCTAAGGGTTATCCCTTAAAATCGCTCTAACTTCTTAAAAAATACAATTTTTAAAATTCTGGCAGATGACCATTGTGTACAAAATACATATCTAAAATTACCACCCTTTAGAATTTTTCGATCTTTTGAAAAAATATTTTTTTCGAATTTTTAAAGATGACCATTGTAAAAAACTCAGTTTTCTTAGATAACCATCCCTTAAAATCGCTCTAACTTCTTAAAAAATACTATTTTTCAAATTCCGGCAAATGACCATTATGTACAACATACGTATCTAAAATGACCACCCTTTAGAATTTTTCGATCTTTTGAAAAAATATTTTTTTCGAATTTTTAAAGATGACCATTGTAAAAAACTCAGTTTTCTTAGATAACCATCCCTTAAAAGATCGAAAAATTCTAAAGGGTGGTCATTTTAGATACGTATGTTGTACATAATGGTCATTTGCCGGAATTTGAAAAATAGTATTTTTTAAGAAGTTAGAGCGATTTTAAGGGATGGTTATCTAAGAAAACTGAGTTTTTTACAATGGTCATCTTTAAAAATTCAAAAAAAATATTTTTTCAAAAGATCGAAAAATTCTAAAGGGTGGTCATTTTAGATACGTATGTTGTACATAATGGTCATTTGCCGGAATTTGAAAAATAGTATTTTTTAAGAAGTTAGAGCGATTTTAAGGGATGGTTATCTAAGAAAACTGAGTTTTTTACAATGGTCATCTTTAAAAATTCGAAAAAAATATTTTTTCAAAAGATCGAAAAATTCTGAAGGGTGGTCATTTTAGATGCGTATGTTGTACATAATGGTCATTTGCCGGAATTTGAAAAATAGTATTTTTTAAGAAGTTAGAGCGATTTTAAGGGATGGTTATCTAAGAAAACTGAGTTTTTTACAATGGTCATCTTTAAAAATTCGAAAAAAATATTTTTTCAAAAGATCGAAAAATTCTAAAGGGTGGTCATTTTAGATACGTATGTTGTACATAATGGTCATTTGCCGGAATTTGAAAAATAGTATTTTTTAAGAAGTTAGAGCGATTTTAAGGGATGGTTATCTAAGAAAACTGAGTTTTTTACAATGGTCATCTTTAAAAATTCGAAAAAAATATTTTTTCAAAAGATCGAAAAATTCTAAAGGGTGGTCATTTTAGATACGTATGTTGTACATAATGGTCATTTGCCGGAATTTGAAAAATAGTATTTTTTAAGAAGTTAGAGCGATTTTAAGGGATGGTTATCTAAGAAAACTGAGTTTTTTACAATGGTCATCTTTAAAAATTCGAAAAAAATATTTTTTCAAAAGATCGAAAAATTCTAAAGGGTGGTCATTTTAGATACGTATGTTGTACATAATGGTCATTTGCCGGAATTTGAAAAATAGTATTTTTTAAGAAGTTAGAGCGATTTTAAGGGATGGTTATCTAAGAAAACTGAGTTTTTTACAATGGTCATCTTTAAAAATTCGAAAAAAATATTTTTTCAAAAGATCGAAAAATTCTAAAGGGTGGTCATTTTAGATACGTATGTTGTACATAATGGTCATTTGCCGGAATTTGAAAAATAGTATTTTTTAAGAAGTTAGAGCGATTTTAAGGGATGGTTATCTAAGAAAACTGAGTTTTTTACAATGGTCATCTTTAAAAATTCGAAAAAAATATTTTTTCAAAAGATCGAAAAATTCTAAAGGGTGGTCATTTTAGATACGTATGTTGTACATAATGGTCATTTGCCGGAATTTGAAAAATAGTATTTTTTAAGAAGTTAGAGCGATTTTAAGGGATGGTTATCTAAGAAAACTGAGTTTTTTACAATGGTCATCTTTAAAAATTCGAAAAAAATATTTTTTCAAAAGATCGAAAAATTCTAAAGGGTGGTCATTTTAGATACGTATGTTGTACATAATGGTCATTTGCCGGAATTTGAAAAATAGTATTTTTTAAGAAGTTAGAGCGATTTTAAGGGATGGTTATCTAAGAAAACTGAGTTTTTTACAATGGTCATCTTTAAAAATTCGAAAAAAATATTTTTTCAAAAGATCGAAAAATTCTGAAGGGTGGTCATTTTAGATGCGTATGTTGTACATAATGGTCATTTGCCGGAATTTGAAAAATAGTATTTTTTAAGAAGTTAGAGCGATTTTAAGGGATGGTTATCTAAGAAAACTGAGTTTTTTACAATGGTCATCTTTAAAAATTCGAAAAAAATATTTTTTCAAAAGATCGAAAAATTCTAAAGGGTGGTCATTTTAGATACGTATGTTGTACATAATGGTCATTTGCCGGAATTTGAAAAATAGTATTTTTTAAGAAGTTAGAGCGATTTTAAGGGATGGTTATCTAAGAAAACTGAGTTTTTTACAATGGTCATCTTTAAAAATTCGAAAAAAATATTTTTTCAAAAGATCGAAAAATTCTAAAGGGTGGTCATTTTAGATACGTATGTTGTACATAATGGTCATTTGCCGGAATTTGAAAAATAGTATTTTTTAAGAAGTTAGAGCGATTTTAAGGGATGGTTATCTAAGAAAACTGAGTTTTTTACAATGGTCATCTTTAAAAATTCGAAAAAAATATTTTTTCAAAAGATCGAAAAATTCTAAAGGGTGGTAATTTTAGATATGTATGTTTTACACAATGGTCATCTGCCAAAATTTTAAAAATAGTATTTTTTAAGAAGTTAGAGCGATTTTAAGGGATGGTTATCTAAGAAAACTGAGTTTTTTACAATGGTCATCTTTAAAAATTCGAAAAAAATATTTTTTCAAAAGATCGAAAAATTCTGAAGGGTGGTCATTTTAGATGCGTATGTTGTACATAATGGTCATTTGCCGGAATTTGAAAAATAGTATTTTTTAAGAAGTTAGAGCGATTTTAAGGGATGGTTATCTAAGAAAACTGAGTTTTTTACAATGGTCATCTTTAAAAATTCGAAAAAAATATTTTTTCAAAAGATCGAAAAATTCTAAAGGGTGGTCATTTTAGATACGTATGTTGTACATAATGGTCATTTGCCGGAATTTGAAAAATAGTATTTTTTAAGAAGTTAGAGCGATTTTAAGGGATGGTTATCTAAGAAAACTGAGTTTTTTACAATGGTCATCTTTAAAAATTCGAAAAAAATATTTTTTCAAAAGATCGAAAAATTCTGAAGGGTGGTCATTTTAGATGCGTATGTTGTACATAATGGTCATTTGCCGGAATTTGAAAAATAGTATTTTTTAAGAAGTTAGAGCGATTTTAAGGGATGGTTATCTAAGAAAACTGAGTTTTTTACAATGGTCATCTTTAAAAATTCGAAAAAAATATTTTTTCAAAAGATCGAAAAATTCTAAAGGGTGGTCATTTTAGATACGTATGTTGTACATAATGGTCATTTGCCGGAATTTGAAAAATAGTATTTTTTAAGAAGTTAGAGCGATTTTAAGGGATGGTTATCTAAGAAAACTGAGTTTTTTACAATGGTCATCTTTAAAAATTCGAAAAAAATATTTTTTCAAAAGATCGAAAAATTCTAAAGGGTGGTCATTTTAGATACGTATGTTGTACATAATGGTCATTTGCCGGAATTTGAAAAATAGTATTTTTTAAGAAGTTAGAGCGATTTTAAGGGATGGTTATCTAAGAAAACTGAGTTTTTTACAATGGTCATCTTTAAAAATTCGAAAAAAATATTTTTTCAAAAGATCGAAAAATTCTAAAGGGTGGTAATTTTAGATATGTATTTTGTACACAATGGTCATCTGCCAGAATTTTAAAAATTGTATTTTTTAAGAAGTTAGAGCGATTTTAAGGGATGGTTATCTAAGAAAACTGAATTTTTTTACAATGGTCATCTTTAAAAATTCGAAAAAAATATTTTTTCAAAAGATCGAAAAATTCTAAAGATTGGTTATTTTAGCTTATTTTGTTCTTTTTATAATCTGTATCTTCAAATTTTTGAAATAAGAAAATTAAGAGAAAATTTTAAACAAAAAAATAATCTCAATAATGTGGGTGGTCAAAAAATTTTAATGGGTGGTCAAAAGTGGTCATTTAATTGGTCATCTTTTACAAAAAAATTAAAAAAATTAGACAATTTTTGGGGCCAAGTTAACACAGCTAGTGTAGTGCTCTCTTTTCTCTTCATCGATTTAACCTGGAAAGAAAAGAGAACAATATACTGCAATTCACTGCGGATCGACTATTGTGGATTCCATAATCGACATGAATATTTTTTTTTTCTGTTTTACGTAATTTTTTTTTTAAATTACCCCTCCCGTTATTTTTAATTTTCTTAAGAACTAAGAGACTTGAGCATCTGCTCTTCAGTGTTTGACTAGCCATTGGAGCATCGAATACTAAAAACAAAAATACTACTTAACAACGTAAAATTTTGAACAAAATTAGTTTGAACAAAAATTTTTTTCATTTTTTTTTCAAAATTTTGAGTTTGAAAATTAATTTTTTAAAAACTATTCTCTCAAACAATTTGAATTCAAAGCATGATAAAAGAACAATTGGCTTTAAAAAAAAAGTATATCATGGCATTGTAAGTGTTGCCGTTGTTTTTTAATAAATTTTTTTTTTATTTTAAGTTGATTTTTTTAGAAAATTGCCCCTCCTGTCTAAACGGGGAGTAATAGACCCCCCTCCCATACGATTTTTTCCTGTCTCGACTTAACCTACACGCTCTAGCTTTTTGTCACACCTTAGGTGAATCACCCCATATACAGACTTGTAAAAATTTTGCAATTGCTTGATTTCATTCACAAATGATTTTAACGAATTGGTTAAATACGATTTGAGTTCTACTTTTTTTGTTTATTCTTTAAGTGGGTCCATTTCGTTCTCAAATAATGTGAACGAGTTGAAGACGGTCGAATGAGTAGAAAAGGAATTTTTAGTGTATGCATTGCATACTGTATAGTGAATACGAGATCGTTTCCTCCAGGTCGGAAGTTGTGCGTTCGGGGTAACTCACCTACCACGGAAAAACTAATATTTTTATTTTGAACCTAGCAAACGAAACAGAGACAATGAATTTCGGATCTGCACGTGGAATGTCCGTACCTTAAACAGGCCACGTCCAGCGGAATAACTGATGGAGAGCCTGGATAGGCTAAAGGGCTACAAAACTAGAACTGAAGCTTGCCGAGACGAGAGTGTGAATATGGTTTTAGACCAACAGTCGGTGCTGAGGATCTGAAAACAACACTTTCGTAGACTACTAAACTGCGAATATGGCTTAAATTCCTATGCTAGACAGAACACTCCATTCAACCTGGACGATTATGGTCAAAATTTCTGTCCACCCGAACTAAATGAAATGTGGTTAGCGATAGCCAAGCTTAAAGCGTACAAAGCTGCTGGTGCGGATGGCCTGTCAGCCGAGTTAATCAAAGCAGGGAAGATGCCTTGGTAGGGAGTATACACAACTTATCTCAAAAATTTGGTCGGATGAAAGTAGGTCCGATAAATGGAACCTCAGTATAATGTGCCCCATTCATAAGTCTCCTGGAGTAGTTTCTCTCCAGGAGTCTCAAATCGATTCACATTTCCTCTTTATCGATTTCAAAGTCGAATATGATCATAGCGTAGACAGAGATGATGTATACAGAAATGCGTTTGGCTGTTAATGAGGACAAGACGAAGTATATGCTTTCATCGAGAAAGGAATCTCAACATCGTAGACTCGGAAAAAAGGTCACGATGGATAGGTACATCTTCGAAGTCGTCAAGGACTTTGTCTACCTGGGATCCACTATTACCTCGCAAAATAATATTAGTGCAGAGATCAAACTAAGATTCACTCTTTCCAATTTTGTTTCGGGTTAAGAAGGCATGTGATTAGTAAGCTCTCTCTCAAAGAACCAAGGAGATAAGACTCTAATCGCCGAGGTTCTGCTTTCAAAAACAGATGACCCTTTCAAAAACGCAGTTTTGAAAGAAGATTTTTCGGCTGATTTTCGGTCCAGTCTGTATCGATAGAGTATGGAGGAGAAGATTCAGCAACGAGCTTTGTGGGCCTTACAGCGACATAGCCCTGGTCAAAAAGCTAAAAATACAGAGGCTGAGATGTCTGGGACACGTGGAGCGTATGGACACCGACGTACCAGCCCGACGAGACTTTGAATCTACCCCTGATGGTCATCGTAGCAGGAGAAGACCCCACCTTAGGTGGCACATACAAGTGGAGAACGACTTCAACAAACTTGGAGTGCATCACTGGAGGCAGCTACCTAGGGACCGTGCTGCTAGAGGGGCTTGTTGGTTGAGGCCGTAGTCCATCCTGGACTGTAAGCTCCATTTAAAGTAAAAGTAAGTAAGTAAACTATGTTTTAATGAGTAAGAGTTTTCGCACGGCAAGAAACAAAACAGTATCTATCCATCTTAGCTTTACGAAATGATTTAAGCATATTAAGCTATTATTAAACTCGTTAAATACCTAGACAAATATCATTTTATTTTCTTTATCGACCAATCCATATGAAACATATTAAAGTGTTGTTTTTTTTTTAGTTAAATGGATCGATTGAACATCAATGTGTCGCCCAGCCAACTACCACATTAATAGATGATCCCATTAGAGAAAACCACACAAAACTTAATCCAGAAAAAGTAATCGAGAATCTAGAACAAGAACAAATAGACAACTCTGAAGCCGAACCATCTAAACTATCAAATGTAGGCAAAAAGTACAGTAGAGAAGACATTTCTCAAGACAGCATGCACCCTAAACCAAATCCAGCTAAAGAAGAGCAAGAAAGAGATACTCCTATAGAAAATTTAGATGATGCTGCAATGCAAAAAGTGTCTGAAGATGATAATAAAACAGATGTGGACATTAAAGTTAAAGAAAATAGCGAAGGCGATTCTAAGAATGAAGTTAAAGCAGAAAATGATTCGAAACTAAATAATACACAGAAGGTGAAAACAAAAAGTGACGAAAAAATTACAGAAGAAAAAAATGGTCTTCAAGCGACAAAACAACCCCAATCGGAGAAAGATGATCCGGAATCAAGTTCTCCAATAGAAAAAACTGGACCAGATGAACAACTTGAAGACCAAGTTAATCTTTCCGAAGAAACAAAAAGAACAGAATTAGAAGAGAATAAAGCTGAAAATAAAACTGAAGTTAACAAAATTGAAAATAATGTAAAGAAAGATGAAACCAATCTGGAAGAAGAAGAAAATGAAATCAAACAAGATTCATGCACTGTTGATAATAAAAACATTTTAGGCGAAGAAGAGTCCGTTAAATGCAGTCAAACTATACAAGTTGACAAAAAAGAAGAGGAGCCTCTAAAGACTCACGAAAAAGCACCTTTATCTACTGATTGTGTTGAAAAACCTGCTGATTCTCTCGATGAAAAGAATACTTCAACCCCAAACGAAACCGATTCAAGCAGTTCGTGTGACAAAATAAGTGAATCCGTCGACACTGTCCCAAAAGTTGAAGAAAATCTGCACCGTAACGAGAACCAAACTCCATTGAGTACTGCAGAAGAGGTTTTAAAAATACAAATAAACGACAATGCCGACGAAGCGCCAGCAATTGAAACAACTATAACAGGTGACCAAGGTGAAAGTGAAAACAAATCGGGAAACTCAGGCGAAACACAAAAGAAATCAGAGGAAATTCAAAAGGAATCTGATAACGACGCTGATCTTACGCAAGAGCAAAACAAAAGAGGCGATGTAATTAGTCAAAGTCCAACAGAGATGTTAAGATTCAAAATAGTTTCAGCTGAAAGTTTGGCGTCTCCAGAGAAAACGAATACAAACATACAAAATGATGAAAATATCACAGATTCATCAAAAACCCAATCGAATGATACTGCCAAAGAAGCCAATTCGGCAACTGGAAATCACAATGATCCATTAGATCCATTGCAACATTCTCCAGAAACAAAAAAAACAAAGGAAAACGGTTCAACTTCCCCAAAACACACACACAAAGATGAAGACGACGATGATGTGCTCTTGGTAGAAAATCGTTCATCTCCCATATGCATTGACTCAGACCCCGAAGATGAAGAGAATTTGAAAGGAAATTGTTCCGTTCCTACCATTCCAACTAAACCTCCAACGCCTAAGCACAATCTTCTCCAACCTAAACCTAATGTACGCAAATCAACTTCAGCGGTTATGGAAACTATTCGTCACATTATCAAGAAAAATCAGAACATCACGCCGAAACGAAAGGTTCCAATTCAACAGAAGCAAAAATCATTTCGTGAAGCGGCTTTTGTGAAAAAAGATCCTAAGGCTCTGATGGAAACTATTGATCTCTTAGACTCCGATTCTGAAGATGAACGTCCCAATACAAACAGCAAAAAGCCCAAAACAAATACAAACGCTGATGACGATGTTATTATTGTAAGTGCCACACAACCTCAGCGTAAGTTGCTGACAAAAAAATTAAATCAAACTGTACCAGCACCAAAACAAATCCCTAGACTTTCAAAACTAGCTAATAAATCACCGTCAAAACCGGCCACAGCTCAATCAAACTTTTTAAATGCTGTTAACCTCCAGCCGGCTAAATCTAATTCTTCAAATCCAGCTACATTCTCGGCACGACTTTCTAACAAAAAAGTTATAATCCCAAATGCATTTTACGGAAATCCTTCATACAACAGGAAATCGTCATTATCATCTTTTTCATCAGTACCACCAAGAGTCAGCAGTGGGAATAAAGGAGATTCTTCAAAAAATGAATCTCCAGTGGCCCCTCCTACTCGCGCTGTGGGTGTGTATTCCGGAGTCAGTATTCGCCATGTGCAAGACAAAGTTCTGAAAGAATGGCTTGAAGGTTTTCTAACAAATTTTGCTAGCCCATTGCAAATAGCTTCGCACGCGTGCTTTGTTCTTCTCCAACGTGTCTTAAAGTATCGATTCTTTCAACGTCTAAAGGAGACGCGCATATTCCTAAACACAGCAGCAAAGAATTGTTCCTCTGAGAGCGTGGACGTTCAAATGTTATTAGATCTGCGTAATGTTTTTCTAGAAAATGATTATTTAACCGAAGCGGGTAGGAGATTTTGTCGTTTTGCTACAAACGATGCATTTGGCAAGCCAGTGGCATTGACAACAGATTCCAAAACTGGACGCGTAACATGTCGGACTAGAGTAGCTTCGAAAGGGGATCTACCTACAGATATAGCTAAAACAAATAATTCATTCATAAGAACTCCAAAACCTATTACACCCGACAAATCACCGGCTTCAACAATTCTATCGCCAATAGCAGCAGCGACTACAGTTGCTTTCAATTCAAAACCTTTTGTGAATTCCAATAAGGCAAGCCCATTGCCTAACACATCTACTCCTTCAGTTCCTAAGCGAAGAGGAAAATTCAGAAAGTTGAGCGATGGATTAGTTGTTGCCGAGAAAGATGAAGATGATAATGATTATACACCTGCACATGATGAAATCGAGCCAGAAGCAGAGATAGTTACTGAACGAAAGAGGTCTTTGCGTACAAATCGAACAAAACGAAAAGAAGCTGGCTTCACTTACAGTGAAGATCATGATGATGAAGAATTTGAAGCTATAGCTAGAAAAATTGAAAACAAGAAAAGGGAAGAGCAAAGATTGGCCGAAGAGAGAGAATTAGAAATGGAAAAAGAATTAGAATTGCAACGGAAAGCAAATAAAAAGACTGTAGCCAAAAAGACGACAGCGAAACGTAATGGTGGACAATTTGGTAAGTTTTGGTATTTTTTTTTTAACCCTAATACGCTGCTGATTCGAAACTAAAAATTTCATATAAAAATGACACAAAATCATAAACGAAAAATTTTGGTTCTGCTTTACCTTGTGCAGTACTTGGTCAAAGAACGAAATTGATATTTATAGCATATTGGTGTAGGCGTTTCTCCTATTTCTTTTTGCAGTGAATTAATTTTTTTCAAATTTGAGTTTTATACGGTTCGTTCTTGTTGTTACTTTTATTTTTCGATCATTTCATGTGATTTTTTTTTGCAATTGGTTAAACTAGGGGTGAATTTGAATTGGTGGACAGTAAGTCAGAAGGAAAATATTGATTTTAAGCGACGTTTCGAGCATGTTAATACTCAAGCTCATAATCGGCCTTTATTCCACCAAATAAATAAAATACAATCATTGATGTATGTACAAGTGGGTGTAGGTAATAAGCTTTAGCTATTTGTGACTTAAGTCTAGTTTATACATCAATAAGACATGAGCCGTGCTTTTTTTTCAAGCGCGAGGAGAATTAGATGAAAAAACTAACTAATTTACGTGTTAAATGCAACAACAACTAATACCCTTCATGCTTAGTCTTTACTTACTTTTAAGATGGCGCTCATAGTCCAAGATGAACTACGGTCTCAACCAAAAACCCCCTCCAGCCAGCTCGGTCCCTAGCGAGCTGCCTTCAGTTACGCACTCGCAAGTTGCTTGAGGTCATTCTCCACTTGTGTTCGCCACCTAATCTGGGGTCTTCCTCTGCTGCGCAGACCGTCAGGGGTAGATTCGAAGACTTGTCGGATGGTGCATTGGTTTTTGTTTTGACATGGATTATATCTCTTTTCGGACGGTTGGGTGGTGTGTAGCGAAAAGGGGACCATCACGAAAACATGTACCGCTCACGCCTTACTGCTAAGTGACTGTTTGCACTACAAACATCCTACATATACCAATCGATAGATAAAGATTGCGCAAGGATTATAGAGGAATTGTTTTAAATCTATCGCCTCATAATTTTAGGTGATGAGTCATCGCGTTTGGGGTAAATTGCAGCTAAATTAGGAGTACTCAAATCAATTAATTCTTCGGATATATAAGTGCCACTGAAGTCATTGATATCTCATTCGAAAGGGTTTGAAAAAGGGCATCCCTTCCGCGTATTTCTAGTCCATTTAAATGTTACAAAGTTTTGGCCGAACCTTGCATTTTTTACAGGACAACATTTTTTTTGATGGGTCTGTAGGAGGGATGAGTGTGAGTGTAAAAACGAGTTTTCGGGGTTGAACTCCCCCCCATTTGGCCGCCATTTTGGAAAAGGGGGCGTAAAAAGTTCATCGCGCTATCTCGAGAAACATACATTGCACAAACTTTTACATAACTTTTTTGTTTTCAATTTTACGATAAAAAGTGTGTTAACATAAATTTTAGAGAATTTAATTGTCAAGATATCAAGAAGAACATTTTACGCCCCCTTTCCCAAAATGGCGGCCAAATGGGGGGGGAGGGTTCAACCCCGAAAACTCGTTTTTACACTCAAACTGATCCCTCCAACAGATCTTTTTAAAAAAAATTTGTCCTGTATGAAATGCAATGTCAAAACGGCGCTCCTCAGCGCTAATTGGGTCACCGAGCTTAGGCTGCTCGGGGCCGCCATTTCTACCTATGAGATGCAAGGTTAATGTAACATTTCAATGGACTATTATAGAACATAAGACATGTAGTCCATGTTTGGTAGGTGCCACAAGGGCGATCTACCAAGGGTATTTTTTGACCAGGTCGACGTCGCTGTAAAGCCCATAAAGCTCGTACTCCACCGATACAGACTGGACCGAAAATCACCCTAAGAATCTTGCTTTCAAAGCCCTGCTTGATTCTCATCCGTTTTTGACCGGGTCCATGCTTCGGCCCCATATAGCAGGACCGGGATTATAAGTGTCTTATACAGGGTGTTCGGTATAAGGTGCACCAAAAAGCTAGAGTAATTAGGTTGGGTTAAGACAAGAAATAAATCGTATGGGAGGGGGGTCTATTTAACCCCATGTAGGTGGGAAGGGCAATTTTCTAAAAAATCGACTTGAAATACCCCCCCCCCCTCCCATACGATTCTTTTCTTGTCTTAACCCAACCTACTTGCTCTAGCTTTTTGTCATTTTGCGAGGTAATAGTGGATCCCAGGTAGACAAAGTCCAAAAAAGGCCACTTATTCCCTAAATTAGAACTATGAAATTCACATACAAACAAGTCTGTATATCAACCAATCTCTACTGTTTGGAATCCAAACAGCTGACTTGACACCATCGTTGGGAAGTAATGATTGAGGTATTTCTGTAGATGTTTCAGGATAAGTCCATACATGGTATGCTCAGCCAAGTCGCCATCTTGACGTTTTTGTAACGTCATAATCTCCTTTTAGTATTATTTTCTTTCTTAAGAACTAACTAATGCGTTTAATTTCGGATACTGATTATAATTTTCTTCGTATTCACGTCTATCAGAGATGTCAGTTTGAATTCGCGTTGAGAGTTCACCTAGATCAACTTTATTAACCACTGTGCAAAAAGAAAACAAGTTGACAAGTGGCCACTTTGCGCATACTCAACATTGAAATTATTAGATAATAGATCTAGTCAGGAGGAGTATCAAATCTCTACCATGGTTACTTTATAAATACTCATAATACAGAATCTTTAAATAATAATACTAATCAAAAAGATGTAGTAAAAGATTGTAGTAGCCGTGGCGTGATGTTCAGTGCGATGGACTGTCATGCCGGAGGTCTAAGGTTCGATCCCCAGCCTCGCCACCTATTTATTTAAAAGAAAAAACGGCTACTGCCTCTTGCGAGGAATTGACAAATCCTCCAAGAGTATCTCCTGTCACAGAAAAGTGCCGCACGTTAGCCGTTCGGATTCGGCAATAAACTGTAGGTCCCCTCCATTCCTGCAGACACGCACACAGGAATGGTTAAGAGGTGTAAGTCACTAGGCCCTAGTTCTTCATGAGCTGTTGGGCCACCAAATTTATTTTTTTTTTATCAAAAAGATGCAAATTTAAAACATAAACTATTTTTTTTTTAAATTGAATTGACATGTGGCTTATAAATTCATAAAACTTTTGTTCGTTTCAAATTGTATTTCAGCAGATAATCCAAAAGGACCAACTCGTAAAAAGCTACGTTTAGCCAACACATCTATTGTAGGCTCTGAAGACAATGATCTTTTAACTCCGACTTGGATAGAAGCCGATGGGGATGATGGCGAAGTGGATAGCTTGTTAGATTTTGCCGATGAACCCCAATCACCCGATATGGGAACAAATCAATTTTCCGAAAGTAACAACACCCACGAAAATAATTATCAAAACGATGAAACAGCCGAAGAAGCATCTCAAGACTCATCAGATTTATTTGATATGCATACAGATAAATCACTCAAAAATATTGATCGCCAGCTACATTTACACAGTAAAACTTTTGATTTGTGTGTCCATTGTCAAAGAAAAGTGCCGCGAATCGTACACCACTATGTAAATGAGCATCGTTCTTCGGAAGTTTTCCCATCACGTCTTCGAAATAGGGACATTCGTCGTCTTCTTACAACAAGCAATGTTGGATTTGTGCATCTTTATAAAGGAAACCAAATACAATATGCTGCACATTGTATTTTCTGCGACAAGGAAGCCAAATTTTTATTGCCGTATTGGTTTGAACATTTTACCATGCATACGGGCGAATATAGCTTCAAATGTAGCGGTTGTCACATCTTGAAACCAACAAGAAGTCTCCTCACCAACCACATAACATCTAATACGGGCTGTCCGAAAAAAGGTTCAGCAATAAGATTGGTAAATTTCGACACTAAGGTGCATCAAATTGAAGCGCACATCTGTTCAATATGCAATTATGTTCAAATACACCGAAAAAATCTTCTGCGGCATCTTCGCACGCAGCATGAAATGGACACGATTTTACCAGATCATATAATAAAAGTTGTATTGCTTCAAATTTCTGCCCCATCTCGCGATCAGGATATAGTTCAAAATGAAGAATCGCAGCTGGCATTACTGCAACATTCAGACGATGACGACAATGTCATTAATAATGCGCCTTTGGATGAAAATTCGTTAATGATGCAACACGACTTTACCGATAATGACGATTTGTCATTTATGATTTGTGGAATGTTGGATGTTCAGACTAATTTATCACCAACTGGTTGAAAGTACTCGGGGAACATGGACACACAAAATACTGTAGATAACATATAAGTACTTTCAATTATTAGTTGTTCTTGTCATTTGTTTTTTAATTTTTATATTTTCTCAGCTACGTTAGGGCTTCACTTGTCTCATCTTCATCTTTTCTTTTGTTTTTAAACCACTCACTTATTTTAATATTATTTCAAATGTCATATTTTTTGTTTTATTCTTTAAGAATACTTGTATGTGTAGAGATAACGCCAGATAAACAAACTAAAATGGCCAAGGCAATAGAATGGCTACTAAAAGGGAATGTATAATTAAAGAAAAAATTCTTAAGAATATAATGCACAGTTGAACAACATGCTATCCTCCATTTTATGTTCTTATGACAGTTTATTTTTATTTTATAAATTATTAATAGTTGCATATTTTAAAACGAAAACTATAAAGTACTGATATTTTTCTTTATTTAGATTTGTAAAGAATTGTTAAATATTTCTCTGCTTCTTAAAATATTGCTCTGGCCATAAAAATGTATAGTTTTTCGAGATGTGAATGATGTGTCTCATTGACGATTTTATCATGTATAATTCTGTTTTTTTTTTAGTTTTTTTTTTTTATAATTTCGCACATTCAGTTATTGAAAATAAAATTACAGAAAACACAAGTTTTGTTTTGTAAAAAAAAAAAAACAATACGTAGCTAACATTTTTTGTAGTTCGAAAAGTGTATAGATTAGGTTCGTTTGCAATAAGAACATTTATTGGAATTAAAAAACATCAAAGTATCTATAATAATTATTACATATTACTATTAAAAACAAAGTTGAGGAAACTTTTAAGTTTAGTAAATATCTATAAATAAAATACAAATTTCGATCTTTATTAATAGTTTTGACTTGGAACTGTGGGAATTTTTATATTCAGGATATACGGATATGCTGCCCACCTGAATAAAGTTTGTCAGTTATGTATAAAAAAAAATCATTGGAAATAGAAATTCTATTAATCTGTTAAAATACCAAGTTCACTTAATAGATTATTATTTTCCAAATATTTTAGTAGAGTCTGAGTTCCTATTTTGTAAAACGATTATCGTTGAAATTACTTGGTTATCGTTTAAATGCGATTACGTGTTACGAGAATCGTTTTAGTTTAAACGATAATCGTTATTTCTTACGACTGCTATTTGGATATCGTTTAGCTGTCGTTTTCGTTTTTTAATTTTTGACAATGCAGATTAGGAGTGGAATTGGTAGTGCCTCGAAATAATGTTTATTTTCGATTTCATTAGGCAACATCTTTATTAAACCTTTTTCGTTTTACATAATCGTTCTTTGTCATGACTATCGTTGACTTTAGTATCGCCTCCCGAATTTTTTTGTAATGTAAGGAAAACCTTATTTTTTTTTTAATAACATAAGACAAAATTCCGAAGATGTTTTCAGAAATGTTTTTTAATCAGCATCCCAACTTGACTTATTTTAAATTGAATTTCGTAAAAACAAACAACACGTTATAATCCGGAATCGTAATCCACTGAGGCCTTTTTTATAAAAGAAAAAGATACGCTGTAATTTTCCCTAAGCCCAACGACTTTAATATTCACCATCAGATTAATAGAACACAAGATATTAGCATTTTAAACGAACATTGGGTCCTATCGGGAATCTCTCGGGGAATTTTGTTTCCCACGGAATATTTTATTCCCACGAAAATTTGTCTGCTATCGTGAATTTCCCACGGAATAAATTTCCCTCGAACAAAAATTCAATACAATGAAAGCCAAATTCCCCTGGAAAATTTATTTCGGATACCAATTATTTCCTAGGGAATCTTTTAGGCATCATTCACGTTCCCAATGTTTGAACGAGGGAAACATTTAGTGGGAAATTTTTGTTCACGAAAACCCCCATTATCAGCATTTTTTTTTTTTTTTTTAACTTTTTTTGTTTATTTTGTATCCAAAAAAATTCCGAAAAGGTTCGCTTAAGAAGCTTACGTATAGATTCATTTGGTTCTATTTATATGATTCTATATTTCTTTTCTATGTTTGCTACTGGAAAAATCAGCCAAATTTAAATGGCCTTGTTAAATAATTGATTCAAAATAGCTTTTAATGATCTTTAGTCCAAAAAATTCAGGTTAAAACGGCAAAGTTTTGTTAAAGCTATGAAGCAAGCCCCCTCCGAAACAAAATGCTGGCTACGGGCAGGTCACAGCAAAAAGTTAATCATCCTTATTGTGATTTTCACCCGAACAACATTCCGCCCGGAAATATTTTTCGCCTATTGTGAGTTTTACCCGAAAAATATTTCACGTTACAAAAATTCCTCTTATTAACGAATGACAGTTTAAAGTTTCACCTATTTTAAGTAGGCGAACGAAAAACGTATTTTGAATCGGGTGAAACTCACAATAGCTTTTAAAATTTCGCGCGAACAGAAAATTTTAAGGTGAAATGTTGTTCGGGTGAAACTCACAATAAGGATGATTACCTGATTCGAAATTCCAAAACGTAGGTAGATATTTATCTACATTGTTATGTATTTCATTAAGTGCATCTTCTTTATTATCTTCTGTAAATTAATAAATTTTCAAACCCATTACATTTATTTCCTTTTATTAGTCATTCAGAAAAAAAAAACAAGTAAAAACGATAAGATATACACATCATCTCTTTGCTCACTACGACTACTACAATTCAAAATGTCGCGTTTTATTATCTACGGATCTGGATCAGGATCATCCCTTTAGTCAACCGGAAAAAATGAAGAGATTGTACTTTGACTTTGGGATTGGATTTGAGTTCAGTAGGCGCTTTATTGGAATGCTTAGCTGATGTGCATTTTAGTCATTTTTCAATGAGCATTATTAGCCGCATTTTATTTTCTGTGGATCTGGATCAGGATCATTTTTTAACACGTAATACAAAAACAATTCGGGATCCTGCTCTCTATCTCTGGCATGACAGTCCATCGCACTAACCATTACGCCACGGGCTACTACATATCCACATAATCGGTTGTTAAATAATAATTGTAAGTATGTATGTGATAGTGAATTACAGGGCGAAAAATGTTTCGACATATGTACATAAATGAATTGAGTTCATTGGCCGCGTTCGGGGGCTACTCAGATAGGCTATCTGAGATACTTTATCGGATATGTTTTCGAACGAACCGGACAGGTTACCTATCAAAAATCAAAACAGCTGACAAAAGTTCAAGTAAGTACCAAAAATTATTTTTTCCCAGATCTCTGCTGTGTCCTCAAAAATGTATGTTGTGTCCTTCTAATTGACAGATATCTTCATTTTGTTCATTTTTGCAACAATTTGTATATGTATTTTCATGTTTAAAAACCAAAAACAAACAACAAAAAATAAAAACAACCAACTACTCAAGCGACACCCGAAAACCAATCAGCTGTTCCTCAAATTGAGGATAGGATAGTTTAGTATCCCGAAAATTTTAGGATAGCTTTAGATTTGTTTTTGACAACATCTGTCTGGTTCATCAGCTGAATTTTCCTATGGGATTACAACAACACAAACCTATCCGGATAGGTTGCCCCCCGAACGCGGCCATTTGTTGAATCAAATAGATATGTATTCAAAAATTGATTCCAAAACAAAAATAAATTTATAATAGCATAATGCGAGCAATAACTGACGATATCGATGGAATGTGTTTCTTGGATGCACCAGGCGGCACAGGGCACAGGTAAAACATTTCTTATTTCTTTGATATTGGCAACCATACTATCAAGAAATAATAAGTATTGCATTGGCAATTGCATCATCTGGAATAGCGGCAACTTTATTGGACGATGGTCGAACAGCGCACTCGGCACTTAAGTTGCCATTGAACATTCAAAATATTGACACCCCACACACAAATAGTTTTTGAGTCTATTGGGAATCTCACACTGGGTCAATTTTAAACCAGAATAACCCCTAGGTATGTAGCTTTTGCTTCAATCCCACACGGCGTAAAGAAAGCTGGCGCAAAATTGTGTGTGTATGAAACGAATTTATTTGTATAGAAGTATTTTTTTTTTCTTTTTGACGTTAAGAACAACAAAAAATTGTTCGGTTTTAGAAAAATAACAATTAAATTCCGCATAACAACAGATTTTTGTTTGCCTAGAAACAGTTCAACTTTGTTATTCCTCTCAAAACAAGGAAGAACATTTTGCCCTAATTATTCTACACACTTCAACTCCCTCGCCAAGAAGCTTCAATTTCCCCAGGTTTAATTGCTCTGGTGTGTGATAGCCCATTAAGCACAAGCTTCTCTTTTATTATATGTATAGAGTATAGATTTTGATGTTTGAAACTCGTTTTTAAGAGAGAACAAAACTGGGACGTCTCGCTGACGTCTCGTTTTCTCGTCGCATTGTGAAACAGCCTGCAACCTGACAACCTGTATTATTTAACTGTTTTAAATTCTTTTTTAAGAGAGAACAACTCCGAAGAGATCTCGTCACGCTGACGTCTCGTCGAATTGTGAAACAGGAAGTATGCATTGGAAATAGGACAGAACCAACCTGCCATTGTGTTTCAACCAGATCCCCAACTTAAATGTTACTACGATCAGTCTGTCCTTATCTTCATGTTCATATTCATAAAATTTTGAGGTGACCATAGCCATAAATCCACTTTTGTTTTTGAAAAATTTCTTCCGTGATCCATGGATATTTCGTGCTTTTCGCACAGTCTGAGTAACCATCAAAAATTTTGTTGGCCTTGTCTTGACTATATATTTACTGCGCACTTCATCATAGTGAGGGGCTCACTCGGTAACTTCATTTGAGTTTAAAATATCTGAAAAAATCATTCACAACACTCTGGCCATTGTCCTGATTACTCATTGGCCAAGTAACAGCTGATCCGATCATCTCCAACTATCCCTGTTCTCATGGAAATGAGTTCACTTAATTGTCTTCTTCAATGTGTCTATGATCATGGAGATAATCGGCCCTGTCGAGGTAACCGTCGGAGCGGAATTCTCTCCGATTTCCTACAAATCGGAGACATTTTGCTGAGCATCCTGAAAAAAAATTCGTATGACTCAATATTGGTTCTCACTTTTAAAAAATTGCCTTGTTCTAGCACTTTCCAGAAAGGTATAAATTTTACCAAAGCGAGACCTAAATCAAAAGTAATAACCATTTGAACTCAATCAGGCATGGTTTAAAAAAATAATATAAATTCATTTTTGTTTGTTTTTCTGTTTCTGTTTTGTCTTTTTTTTTTGTTTTTTTTAGGTTTTTTTCTTGGTTTTTTTGAGACATCTAGTAGCAATTTCAATTAATAATCTCATCCCCAAACCAATTTATTTTTACCAACAATGGCGGTCTTTTGCCTTGCGAAGCCACGCTTGGCCAATCCTTGTACTAATCATTTATTTATTTTTACCGGAAATGGTATGGCTGGTTAGAATTTCTAACGTTTCAAAACAAATGGCGCTGATTAGTTATGAAAGTGTGATATTTGTTTTTTATAAAAAGTAATAAAAATATAAATATTTGTGTTTTATAAAAAGCTATTTATTTGACTGACAAAAAAAGTTGAAAATGTCTTACACGCCGCGGGAATACGCGTTAATGCCCTTTATTTACGGAGAATGTGGAGGAAACTCGAGGTTAGCAGCGAGAACCTATGCTGTGAGGTACCCAAATGCTTCCCATTCTGACCATCGCGTTTTTACAAGGGTTCACTTGGCTTATTTGGAAGCCAGAACACCAGGCAGAATTGGAATAGGTGGATATCAAGGCCATCACGATGAGGCAGTTATGCGTGCCATCGAAAATGAGCCTACTACATCTGTTCGAGACATCGAAAAGGCAACAGGAATTCCAAAATCAAGCGTGCCACGATGCGATGCTCAGAAGGAACTACTTGCATCCTTTTCAAGTGCAGCGTGTCCAAACCCTACTTCCAAGGGACTATAGACAAAGGGTTGAATTTTGTCAAATTATGCTTCGGAAAAACCAAGAAGATCCAGGCTTTTTTGATAAAATATTATGGACTGACGAGTCGTCATGCAAAAAGGATGGATATGTGAACATACATAACCTCCACAGTTGGCAAATGGAAAATCCACATTTGGTGCGAGAAGGAAAATCCCAATACCAATTTAAAATCAATTTGTGGACTGGGATTTTGAATGGCCACATTAAAGGACCCTTTCAATTACCAGATACACTAAACAGATTTTTTGGAAAGTAGGTTATTTTTTTTTATTAGAAGACGTGCCCCTTGCCATAGTCCAGTCAATGTGGTTTCAACACGACCGACGGTTGCCCAGCTCATTATGGTAGTAATGTTAGACGGTTTTTGGACAGTGCTTACCATGAACGATGGATTGGGCGTGGTGGAACAATTTTATGGCCACCTCGGTCACCTGACTTAAATCCGTTAGACTTTTTCTATTGGGGTTGTCTCAAGAAAAAAATATATGCTAAACCCATTATTACCTTAATTGAACTGCACCAACGTATACAAGTTTTTGCTGCAGAAATAAGCAACTCGGGAAGCACAATAAACTTAAAAAGACAGTTTTTTAAACGTTGTCGGTCTTGCATACGTGCAGAAGGGGGACATTTTGAACAATTTTTATGAGCAAGGAATTTAAAACAATTAAAAAAAAAAAAAACAAACAAAAATGAATTTACTTTTTTTTTTTTAGATTAAGGTCTCGCTTTGGTAAGATTAATACCTTTCTGGAAAGTGCTAGAAAAAGGCAATTTTTTAAAAGTGAAAACCAATATTGAGTCATACGAATTTTTTTCAGGATGCTCTATCAAAGTCTGAAGTAAAAAATTAATTTTGATGAAACTTTGACTTTATCTTATAATTTTTTGAAAAAGGGCGTATAAAATTAAAATTATTTTAATGCACAAAAAAGCCCCTTTTATTAGTGTTAAAATAAATAAAATAAAAATCAATTATCAACAAAAAACTCATTCAAGGTAGGGTTTTGTAGAAATTTCAAACAAACAGCCGTTACTCGAAAACCGTTATGATTTGGTAAGAATAAGTTACTAAATTCTGAGAGGTCATAACCTGGCCTATCACCATATTAAGTTTGGACCATTTTCACCCTGTATATGGCAATGTAACACTGCCTTAAGTGGTTTCGCGTTGTATGACAAAGTTTCAACGAACTCTAGTGGCTACACGAGTTATAAAAAGTAAATGATTAAGGGCCAATTTTTCAATCGTCAGTTATGCAGTCGGTTAGTAGGTACTTAATCTTCAGATAGAGCAAATATTGGATTTTCAGTAGTCAGATATAATTTGTTCCTGAGAAGCAGATTATTTGCTTTCTTCAGAGCAAGATATATTATTCATAGGAATAAATATTTTCAATGTCAAAAAACACCTTTCCTCAATATTGCTTTGAAATAAACGTAAAAATTAAATTCATTGAAATGTTTTAAAAACAAACATACATACATAAATAAATTTAATTTACATATGTAATTATAATAATAATTTATAATTATAATATTCTGTAGATTATTTTTTCATGATTGAAAAATTCGATTTTGTGAATTGACTCCTAATTAAATTTATTCGTCGGGTATTTAACTGATGATGATCGGCTCTAAGATGTGTGAAATTGAAAATTGAAATTTTTTAATTTTAAGCATAACTATTGAGTTAAAAGTGAAAAATTAATAAAAATATGGATTTTCAATAAGAATGCAATTTTAGTCTTTTACTTGTTTTTCCCAAAAAATTCATATTTTTATAACTTTTTGGCAAAAGAAAACTAAAAAAAAGTCGTAAATTTTGTGGTTTTTTGTGATTTACGTTGTGAAGCCATATCCGTGGGATGTAGCAGTTAAAACTCTGATTCAGCAACCCCAAAAACACAAAGAATGATTGATCTGACCAAAACACCATTCGACTGGACTAAACTGCCAAGTAATGCGATATTTCTGGAAGTATTGTTGTGTAATATTTTGTCAAATCATTTGACCATTTTTCCTTTTCAAACGCTTACTAATGGGAGCTTTTCACATTTTCATCTTAAACGAAAAAGACTTTCAAGCTGGCTCTTTCAGGAACTTGATGTTGTGAAAAATAATAAGTGAACTCTTACAAAAATTAAAATATGTATATAAATAATTTTTATTTAAAATATCACTTACAATAGAAGTATTCTTTAAGTAAAGGAAACAAAAATAAAATATAATCAATGTAATTTAACTTCAATTATTGAACTTGATAAATATTTTTTAAAAAACATATTTTTTTATGTTTAATCACAAACTGTTATAAATGAGAAAATTTTTTTAATAAATAATACTTTGTATTTAATGCTTATCAAATGTTATATAAATTAAATTAGGGTATTTGAAATGGTCAGCTTTATTACACCATTATTATTACTCATCAACTTTTTCCAAACAATATTTTAGTTATACATTTTTAAGTGTATTATTATGTTCCAACTATACAAGATATTGAGCTTCAAAATTGTTTATTTTCTGTTTAAAGATTTCTTCATCAAACTGACCAGTGTTACGTAAGTCACCCAAAGAAACCAAAAAACCATTGGGATGAGCAATTCTTATTCTTTTATAGAACTCAAATCTCTGAAACAAAGGTAAGCTCAATGCAATTAAGTGCGAAAATCGCATGTGAAAAATAACATCTCTAATGTTAAATGACACCATTGAAGGGCAAATACAACAATAATACTTAAGCTTAGTTCTCCATAGTTGAGGATCTATGTATTGATGATGAACACTTACATAATGATGAACAAATTGTTGCGGAAACTGAAATGATAATCCACAAGCATCACATGAATACTTGTAATATTGATAGCCAAAGGCTTGTAAAGTTTTAAGTATTGGCAAGTTCAAACAATCGGCCAGAACTCTTTGATATCCTGGGCAAGCACACAATGGTGGCAATGCATAGCTGTTTGCAGAAGATGATGGTGAGTAGCGAAATATGTCATTGCAAATACCACATCGTATTGGATCTATTACACTGTGACAAAGTTTTGCTCTGTCGGGATGAAAAGTTGCATGGTGTTGTGCAAAGGAACTCAACACGCCCTGAAAGTGGCAATACATACAACCAATCTTGCGATCTACGTAGAAATAAAAACCTTGATTGTAAGTAGCATGTGTTGATTCGTAGTGCGTCTTTAAATGGATAAAATCTATGCATTCCAAATTGCAGGTTCCACAAATGGGAGCTATTTCATCTAAATTAGAATTGTTGACTTGTATGCTTGTGTTAAATACTGGTCCGGTATAAATTTGTGTTTGTGTACCTAAAGGGATACTTGCTGGGGGCATAACTAATTGCTGAATATTTGGTTGAGCTACTCTAGTTGTAATTACGGGAATTCTTTGCGATTCCTCCACAATCCCGGGTTGCTGTTCTATTGTTGAAGCTTCTAGAGGTATTGACAAAATCGCATTTCCAGTTGATAATTGTATCTCTTTTAATACAACGTGTTGTGTATTGGTTGGCAAGGAATCTTGTTCGAGAATCGACAACGAACAATTTGGGGGTGCTGTTTCGGTTATTGCTTTATTTTGTGATTGGGAGGATAATAACGAATGCAGATAGCTTGTTGATGGTAAAGAGCTTTGAGTGGCAGTGGCAGTGGCCGGTGTCGGATGTGGAACAGCGGTTTGTGATAGTAAGGGTACTTGCTTTGCAATCGTTTGTTCTTGGGAGGAAGGGTTGGTCAATGGCTGCACATGTTGTTGAGATGAAGTTGTTTTTCTTCTGTTAACTATTTGCTGATGTTGCGTGGATGGCTCTGCAATTTGCAGATCGCTTTGCACTGAAGTGTTTCCAATACCCATGCATCCAGTAAAATTTTGGGCATCGCGATTGCCAAACATTGTTTGAAGCTGTTGGATTGGACTAGGATGTGAGCCATCGGATTGATGTGGGTGTTGTTGAAATGTATTCCCAGAGCGGTTCTCCAAGAGTTGATTCTTATGTATGCACTTTATAGAAATACTTTCTGTTTGCTTGTCTTCTTCCAATTCGTCTTTTACTAAGATTTCTTCCCTGACTGCAACTGACGAAGAGTCGTTGTGATTCAATTCAATTTGTTGTTCAGAGCCCTTTTTATTCTTAAATCTTATTTCCAAAGCCAATGGCGATCTCGATGTAATAATCATGTCGTTTAAATATGTTGTCAAAACATCATATTTAAGTTTAAACGATTCCATTTGGTGGTACTCCTTATAATGAGCTTCTCCATCTAAATGTGTTAATATAATTTTGCCACATATTTGACATTTTGGACAAAGACACAATTTATGAACATTCTTTAAATGATAAATATATTTGTTGCTATTTGAAATTTCCTGCGCGCAACAGAAGCAAGCTTTCGAAGTTGTTAAACTGATTTTGTTTACAGGCAAGAAAATTGATAGTGAGACTTTGAATTTTAAACCGTCTCTTAGTAAACATAGTACTGGGACATCTCTGCTGTTATGTAAATTCTCTATATGCTTTATTATACCTTCATTGTTGTAATGAACAAATTTGCATACACAACAAATATGCAACATAGGACTCAGGTGTTGTAAATGGTGACATTTAATACTCTCCCAACTGGGGTATGCAATAAGAAACATGCAGTAAGTACATTCGAATGTTTTTGGTAGCTCGTGTTGAGCTAAATGATCATCAAAGGAGTTTTCATCCGACGCAACAAAAGGACACTGCTTCACAAAGCACTTAAACAATGTATGTCCCCCCTCTGGTTTATATTGCGGAATCTCCATCTCATCCAGACAGGAATCTGTCAATCTTGCTGTCCACTCATTATTCTGTTGAATTTTTTTTATTAAATGCAAATATATTGATTCCCCAAAGTGTTCAAATAATGCTGTGTAATCACTAACTATAGCATCTTGTTTTATTACCAAATAAAACGAAGCTATTGGCAATTCAATAGTATCACAATTCTCGTGAAAGGATGCAAAATGCGCTTGCATTTTCTTCTTTGAACAACAGCTTGCAATGCAGTAGTAACAAATGTACTCATGACGTAGGTGCTCTCTAAAATGAGATTCTGCCGAATCAAGTTGTAACTGCTTGGTACAATATGGACAATGCATATCTTCGATACTCGTATGCTTGTTTTCAATATGCGTGAGCCACAATTCAAAGTGCATGAACGATGAGTTACAGTGAGGACATCCATATAGTGTCGAACCGTGAACCCCAGTATTTTCGACCAGTAGATCAAGCAGAAGTTTTATACGCTTCCCTTCTTTCATAATTGCTTCGTTAAAATTGGTGGTAGTTTCAAAATGGTCTTCGAGCCTTTTATTCTCGATTTGGACTTGTTCATCATTATCGATAAAATTAGGTTGCACTGGTTCATATGATTCATTTGGAGATTGTATTTGTAAATGATCCGGAACCTGTGTTATAATTGGATAAATATCTAAATTTCCGATTTTTTCGATATCCTCCGAAGTTTTTGATTGATACTTTTTCTGCGGCTCGCAAGTAATAGAATTTATAATGGATCCACTCAGTATAGTGGAGCAATCTTCTTCGATTTGCAGTGTTTCTACCATATTTTTCAGTTTCATTGATGAATTCTTATTTTCTACTAAAAGGCTCTTCGTTTGGCTGTTGCTGAAATTTTCCTCGGATTTCTGTCCTGGTTGGTGGCTGATGGTACAATTATCCGGCAATCTGTATTCATTTAAAATATTGATTAGATATTTCTACTTTTTAACTTTTTTTAAAAATAATTTATTTATGTAGGCTTTGTTTATTATATCGATAAATCTTAGTTCTTAGACTTATCAAAACAGATTTGATTCAGAACTATAGGTTAAGCAATAAAAATGTGATAAATGATATTTTAAGGCTCTATCTACCTTTATTTTAATATTATTTAAGCGATCCAGGATAACATCAAAACTTGAGAAATTTCTTTTAACAATTATTAATTGCCAGTTGCACAATTCAGATTTTCGTTTGTAAAAAATCGTAGATTAAAGTATAAATTTGCACAAAGGGCACTTCGGCAGTTAATCCGCTGTAGCCCAACTAATGCAATTGTTCAGTAGTTCTTCAGACATCATCATCATTGATTTTCTATCCGTTTTTTCTTTAAATAGCAACATATCAAGGTTATCATAAGAAAACGGAATTGAATTTTATTATGAGGTAAAACATCTTTTCCGCTCTTTTTGCCTCGATAATAGTCTTCGTTTTTTCAACCATTCGTTCATCAGGCTAAGATGTTAAAAATCAGTTTCATTCATTAGCGTTCCTCATCGGCTAATTCGAACAATTAACATTTTAAATGTTGTTTTAACACAATTAGGTGTGTTTAATGAAACTGTTCTGCACAGAAAAGTACAGGATTGTGTGTTCCATGAGCAAACAAACATTGTCCTAAACTGTTGTACATTCTTCTACTTTTTGTCGCATGAAGTTGTTCAGAACAGTTTAGTACAACATTTGCTGGGCCTACTTTTGAGGTGGAGCAACTGAATGAGAAATGCCAAAGCGACAGCTGAATTTGTATGAATGGCCTCGTTCAGGATTGTATCCAAAGCGATCTGGATAGCTTTGTGTTGTTGTAATCCCTTATGAAAAAACAGCTGACGCAACAACAACTAAACGTATTTGAAATTTTTTGGATAGGTTGACATCGCCTTGGATAGGTTCTTGAACGCGAGGAATTTGAAAGCCCACATCCAACCCCGTAAAACACGAAGCTGTACTTTTCTGCTCCATTTTTTTCTGACAGTTTTCCTACACTTGTGTTTGTTCTGTTCTAGTTTGTCTTCATTAAATAGAGCTATTTCTTTATTTCTAACAATTTTTTTTTTAAATTCTAATTATATATATAAATTAAATATTTTAATTAACCTGCAAGATTTTGTTGGAGATTCTAGTGACATATCTGTGGAATTTCCACAGTTGGTGACTGCTTCCAGTTGTTCAGTTGGTTCAGTTTCCAATGTATCCAATGCCTCTTGATCTTCATTTGAATAAACAGTTTTATGACTTTCACTTTCTTCTATAATTTTAATATCAGTTTCAACAACATCAATACTAATGTCCACCACCATAAATCCTTCCACTGGATCCTGTTAAAAAAAAAAAATGAAAATTGGAATTGCTGTGAATAAATATTTTGTTATCGTTATCTGACCTCACAATCCTTGAGCTCAACTTTTCTCTCAATAATGAAGCTCGGTTCATCTGGATGTTGCAATGCTAAATGAATTTGCATCATTTCCTTACAATTTGATTCTTCCTTGCAATGTATGCAAGCGAGCTCATTTAACTTTAATGAACTAAACCTTTGAAAAGTTAAAAGGTGCGAGTTTTTGATGTGCGATATTATTGAGGCCGTAGAGAAAAATTGACAAGAGCAATCTGAAATAAGATATTACAGTGGTTATTCACAAAAAAAAACTAAACAAAATTAAAAGGATGGGTTGTCATTGAATACCAATTACAATAATAACAATGGAAGGTCTTACAAATTAAAGCATCATTTCTTCGGGACCTGGGCCAAATATTTAAATTTATAATAGCTGTTTTTTTTTATTAAGATTTGCATATGAACGTTGGGTTAATTTTTAAAATGAGTTTTTAACTGAAAGTAAATAAAAAGATAACATTGAGTAGCGATTACACAATTATATGCAGAAAAGAATGGACTTCAGTTAAAATGACTGCAATAAACGTGTAATTTGAATGTACCTAGGGAGGCAAGCAATTTTATAAAAATTAATTAAGGAGTTTCTTGACGTCAGGAAAGTTCAGTAATAGAGATCGCCGGGACGGGAATTAAACATTCTTAATATACAATAAAAACACGTTACCACACACAAATTCAAAAAAATATAAATTCTCGCATACCGTCTGTGCATACGGCCAACACGGATATATATGACCAAGGCGGTTGTAATTGAAATGAGGGCAACAATAAAATAAAAGTACGTATAATACATTATGGTTGTGCGGACGTGTTTGCGTAGTAAGCTTCTCACTTCGTGATTTACTTGTACTTCTTATTTTGTGTACATTTCAGCTCAATTGAATGGATTTTTGATGTTAAGCTTATTTTGATACATAGGTTCTTAGCACCATCCATCAGAAAAATTTAAAATATTGCACTGCTTCAAATCGAATACATTAGTTTCACTTTCAGCTCAATTGTTTTGAGCGCCATCTTTGATAAAACTTAGAAACTTTTTACTTGCACTTCTCACTTAACAGCAAATATATTGTGCAATTAGAAACAGAATCTGATGGTTATTTATAAAATTCTTAGAGCTTAGTAAGTAAAATGATGCAGTAGCCGTGCCATTATGGTTAGTGCGATGGTCCGCATGGGGCCAGTAGGTTAGTTTAAGTTATTGATAAGTAGGCTAGTTTTTATGAATTTTTGTTTTAAGAGAGTTATCTTATGAAAAAAAAAACTGAATTAAAAAAAAAACAAAAAGTGCGACCGACTGTTATGCCTGCCGATGGTCCAGGTTCAATCCCCAGCCTCGCCCAAATAATAATAATAAAAAACAAAAAAACGGCGACTGTCTCTTGCGAGGCATTTACAAAAACCTACATGAGTATCTCTTGTCATAGAAAAGTGACGCTAACATTAGCCGTTCAGATTCGGCAATAAACTGTAGGTCCCCTTTATTCTTATAGACACGCACACAGAAATGGTTGAGAGTTGGAAGTCACTAGGCCCTAGTTCTTCATGAGCTGTTGTGCTATCAAGTTTATTTATTTTATTTAAGTAAAATGATGCAAACAAAGACATACATACATTTAAAAAACGACACGGATATAAAAATGACAATTCGGGTTTTAGTAAAACTAGTACGTCCAGCAGCCCTCGAAATTCGAGTGCATATTATACATTGTCTTTTAATTGACAGAACTTTGGCTGAAGTTAAAAACCTACAAAGTACCTACCTTGTATGAATTTACATAATTTTTCGTGAATCTACGCCTATTAAAACATATATGTTTTTTTTTTAATACACGACGATTTTATCAATGTTCAATGCGACCAACGCACAATGTAAGCAAACAGCCAACTCCACTGACTTTGTATTTTATCTCGCTCTCTAACTTTTACCTACCCAAACAAATGCACAATTGTGTTGAATTGTTTTGTGGTGTTTTTTTTTTCTCTCATTTTGGTAGGTATTTCATGACTATTCTCCGCTGAAGCTCATCCGTGGACGATAAACAACCACCCCGTTTTTGTTTACAAATTTTCTCTTTCTCACTCGGCCTTAATATAAAATTTTCTTTTGTTAATTTAACTTATTTGCAGTTAAATAATCTTATTAATTTATATTTTTTGCACTTCTGTGGCACAAAACCTTTCAAACGGTATATAATTTATATGCCTTCGGCCTTTGTAGACCGCGTAAAATTCGTGTTTGCCGTTTTATAATATGATGATTAAAAGTTTAGCACTATCTCCACTTTCTGAACATTATATTGATATTGAGTGAATAATATGGCCGTTAGATATGTAATATTCACTTACAGCCATATTATTCACTTCAGGTATAACTTGGGTTTAAATGAATTTTGTACCTGTCAATTTAATCCGCATTTTTTAAACCCGACAATGTACACTTATGTCCATAATATTCACTAAAAAAAAGCATCAAACTTATGAGGTTGGTGTTGACATTTGGGCTTAAGTCACTTTAAACCCAGATGTACATTTTAACCGGACTTAAGAGGCACTGAATAATAAGGCTGTTAAAAAAACACATCAAACTCGGTGGAATAAAAAAAACTCACGTAAAAACGTTTAAACTAATTGAAAAGACATTAACAAGAGTTACGTTATATCAATAATTTGACATTTGTAAATATATTTTTAATTTTTTGTCGCTTGTTTCTGTGTTTTTTATTTTGAGTTTACATCCAAATTTAACTGCTGCCTGGAAGTCGAATTAAACTTCACAAGTATAGGAGTATTTGATCATGTATTTTATATAAATTTATATGGAAGATCGGGCTTAATGAATTAATCATGGGCTTAATTTTGGATCATTAAGCCCAATCTTCCACATAATCTTCACAAGGTTGAAAACGAGTGGTATAACAAGTAAATATTATGAGCTTGGTTGGGCATCAGGGTCTGATTTACCGGATTTAAGTGACTGAATAATATGGCTGTTAGATTTCTAGTCGTGTCGTTTTCTTGACCCTTTAAAAAAACGTTTTGTTTGATTGCTGTGTACTACCTACTTTAAATTACTTTAATTCGATTCTTCTTTCGTACGAAAACTAAGGCACATAAATATTTCCAACTTCAACTTAGAAACGCGACGTGAACAAGCTTATTATATTCAGCAACTAAAATTCTAATAGTAATTCAACCTAGATAAAATTATTTATATTAGAAAAATTGTATCATAAGTCTCATAAAAAAAAAACTTATATGAGGCTTATATACATATGTATGTATATAATAATAATGTAATTTTACCTACCCGGACATTTCACATGGTGTATGTTATCTCTAATTTTCTTTGGCATAGCTTTGTATTTGCTTCCTTCTGATATTTTCAGATAACTACATTTGTACATTGATTCTAATTGATCTGTCGTAGTATCCTTGTGACAAACTCTTCGGTGGATTATTACGTTTCCAGGTACAATACTGCGATAAGAACATTTTATACATTGGTAATTACTCATGCTATGTTCAAGCCAAATATGATGAATACAATTTTCCAAGCAAGAACTCTTTGTAAAACAATATGGACAATCAAATATGATGTTGGTTTGACTGTGATTTAAACAATGCATCTCGAATTCACCATCTGAGTTAGTAGAATACAAACAATCTTCCATTAAGCACTTAAATAAACCGAAATTATTAAGATCTAGTTTATCATACTGCCGATAAATCATTGAATGACGGCTATATTGTTTCTCTAAATCTTTTTCTGGACTCTTGCAGAGGTTTTCGCTTGAATTGTTATGAATTGATAAGCTAGTTTTTAGATTATGACGCTCTTCTATACGACTTTCTGAATTCTGGCAAAGTATTTCATTCGTGCTTTTAATGTATGCTTCAATACTGGTTAAAGATTCCGAATCATGAGGATCTTCAAAGTGTTTCTCGATGCTTTGGCTTAGTTCTTGTTCAGAGCTGTTTGAAAGAGGAAGTTTCTCTGAATTTATTTTGGCTGGACTATTGCGGGACTCTTTGCTTGAACTCTGAAAATTTATTTTGTTCGTGCTGTTAATGTATTCTTCAATACTAGTTATAGATTCCATGTCTTCAAAAGAATTGTCTATACTTTGGTTTAATTTTTCGCTTGAACTCTTTGAGTCTGGAATTATTTCTAAATTTCTTTCGGCGGGACTATTGCAGTGGTCTTCCCTTGACATAAAAAACTTAGTAAACTCGCAATCATCAATATTACGTGGTTTAGGACTCTGTATTTTGTTTGTGTTTTGAATGTATGCTTCAATGCTGGTTATAAATTCCGAATTAGTCTGCTTCTGCACATCTAATTTCCGATTTAATTTTAGTTTTTTGGAACTCGGAGCAATAGTATTAATTTTGGGTTGAGTCTCGGAGTCTTTCAATTCATCAAAAAGTGTTTTATCGTTGCTGGAGATTTTTTCCTTAGTACAAATAGCAGGGACTTTCTTGATTAAATTGCCTTCACCATGAAGATTCGCTGATTCGCCCAAAATATTTCTAGCCGTCGTGTTTTTTTCATTGTTTAGAGCGTGCATCTCCTCCAAAAGTGCTTCGGGACTCGTTGCTATTGGTTTGTCATGATCTGGTTGGATTCTTATATCACATTTTTGTTTAATTATTGCTTTGGAAGAATTAACTTTACTTTTGTCTGGAAGTTCTTGTCCCTTAGCCAAATAATCCTCATCAATTAAAATGTTTTGTATATCCATTGGTAGCTCACATATGAAATCTTGTTCTGCACAGAGCGGAGCTTCTTCCTCAACTGGCGTAGCATCTGTTTCACAATTATTCCCTTCAAGTCCTGGAGGATGAATATCTTCCACAACATCGCGAATATCTTTTACAAGCAAAATACACTTTTTCGAATTTTCTAATTCATTAGACATAAAACCATGTTGTTTTTGAATGTGATTTTGTAAATTTAATTCATTCAAATTTACAAAGTTGCAAATTGTGCAAATATACAAATATATAATGGTTGTTTCCAATTCGTAGTGATGCACCTTGACAATTTTACTATTTCTACATACTCTTGATCGTAACTGGTGGGAGCCTATATCTTCTTTGTATGGTTTTCTGATTTTACAACCTTCACATTGGAAATTATATTCTCCCGTGTGATAGGAAAAATGAGCATAAAAATTTTCAAAATGATCTTCTATCATTTGCTTGCAAAACACACAAGTTATTCTGTATCGATTTCTGCATACCGGAATCGCTAAACTTTTCTCTTTCTCTATGCTATAAATGTCAGCCGAGGAAAGTCGAGAAACATATGATTCCGTTTTGTGTTTAACCACATAGTGATTAGTAAGGTCATTCGAGTTTTTGTTACATAAAACGCAAGTTCTTGTTGATTTGAATGTCATTTTAGAATCATTATTGCCAAGTGACTTAGAGATAGTTGGGATTGGTATCGAATCGAAAGGAATTAGACGAGGCATTTCTTTATTTGGGGATTCTATAGTACTAGTACTATTATTAGTGTTGCTTGCTTCTCTTTCACTTATATCGGGATTGGATATTTCTTTGTTTCTGCTACGATGTTCATCTATATCAAATTCATCAGTCTCATCAGAAGATTTTTCGTTTCCAAAACACTTAATATAGTACTCATCATTGTGTTCGGATGAGCGTTGCAATGTTAATTTAAGATTAGGCATTGCACTGCAAGTCTGCCTTCGGCGTTGAATCGGTGCTGGTGTTAAGTCAGAATTTATATTTTTCGATTCTTGATTAACATTTTCAGATAAGTTGAGCCAGCTAGAACTACAACGACGCCGTCCAATAGTCTTAGGAAGCAGACTCTCTTTGAAGGTACATGTAAGGTTATTTAGCTCTCTATAAAAACGTCTCGATGGAGAGTTTGCCGTTTTTTTAGGAGTTGGAATCTTATTTGGTTTCGTAGATATTTTGGATTTCTTTACAGGCTGGTTATTGATTTCCGTCGTACTTTCTATTGAGGTTTTTCTTTTGGCACATTTTTGAATTGTATGGGAATTAATGTTTAATTTATGGGAACTGTTATAAGAGCTATCTTTAGTTTTTGCTTGTCTTTGTTTTGATTCGTCTCCTATATTAATGTCCAAATTGCTGTTGACTTTAAGTTTTGAACCTGCGGCCGAAGAATTTGTGTTTTTTTTAGGAGTTAGAATCAGTTCCTTAACCGGCTGGGTTACCATTTTTTCTTTCTCCTCTGAGCATTTATTGGTTTTCTTTGTACTTTCTATTGAATTTTTTCTTTTTAAATCTACTTGGTTTGTATAAGAATTATCGTTTATTTTTATTGTTTTGTCGGTACTTTTTTTGTTTTTATTCCTAATTGCCTGTATTTCAGCATTCTTTTCAATGTTTGAACCGTCACTCTTTTTTTTGAAGACATTATCAACCTTTAATTGTTTTTGCTTTGAACAATCGTGCTCCTGGTGGTTACCAATGCTTTTCCGTTTCTGTGTTTTATCAGAAATTTTTTTAGATTCAGATTTAGCCCTATTTTCCTTTAATTTCAAATCAACCATTGGATCTTTGTTTAAGACGTTCTTTGATTTCTTTAATTTTTGATCAATTTCTGAAGAAACACTTGCACTCTCCAGTTTCTTACTCACAGACTCGTGTTTAGTTTTTATGGTCTTGTGTTCGCTGCTTTTTCTAGGTTCATCTTTTTTGAATAAAATTGGCATTTTAATTTCCTTTAAATCACTGACTGAATTAAGTTTCGTTTTTGATGATTTGCTATTACTATCTTTCAACTTTTTGAGTGTATTTTTCAAATATTTAGATGATGAACATGACTGGTTTGATGTTTCGTCGGTCTTATTATTTATTGGAAAGACATTACGCTTAACTTTTTCAATTGAAGAAGATACAAAATTTATCTGTTCCGGTACAAAGTCTTCCAATGAAGATTCTGATTCGATTCTATGGATAACTTTACGCCTATCAGGAAAGCTCATTAATACAACTTCATCGTGGTCCCTTTTCTGCTTTTGTTCTGATTCGGAGGAGTTACTGAAAGTTCCGAATGTTTCAATACAGTTTGTTTGGTTTGTTTTTCTTTCAGTTGATTTTCCCCTAGCCTCACTGGAACTAGGAGTTTTTATATTTATATCAAAACCATTACATTTTGGTTTTAATTGTTTATTTTTGGTCTGCTCGGAAGTGAGTCCATGGTCCACTTGTTTTCTTGAAGAAGAATTTGAGTTTGGTAGTCGTGGTTGGGTAGCATCTGTTGACTGATGACTTTTTTTGTTGTTATTTGAAGAATCTTGCTTAGAGTGAGGGTTTGCATAGTAATTTTGAGTTTTCGAACTTTTTGAGTTAACAGATGAATTATGGTTGATTTTGTTTTGCTGAAGCAACAATGGCCATTGCATACTTTCTTGAAATTGTGGATTAGATTGTTGTTCGTGCATTGCCTTACGATATGCGTCGCCTGCAGTGCAGTAATTTTTTTCAGGTTTTTTGGATGAGATAATATTCACATTCCTTGTTATTGTACTATCAACAACTTTTGACTCACTAATTTCGGTTTCCAATCGAGAATTGTTAGATTCGGGCTTATTTATCATAGTTTTGGAAGTGGACATTATGGTTACGTTTGTGTAGTCATATACAATTTTAGTTCCCAAACTGTCATTTACAACCTCTGCAATTACGTCAGGATTTTTGTTCAGTACACATTTTACTGAATCTATAATAGAGGGGTCGACTAATGATTTCTTTCTTTCACTCCTCGTTGATTCTCTTCTTTGAAATAGTTCAATTTCATTTGGACTTTCCAAGTCTTTGCAATTGTCTGCACTATTTGAAGGTCTATTTTTCTTATCGTCATCCTTCAACATCCTTATTATCTCCTTTTTCTGTTTGATAAGACTTTCGTAACTTTTATGTTCGATTTCTTGTGAATTCTTCTTCGTTTTTTTGGGGCTATCTTTGTACTTTTTCTTCTTTCTTCGATCAGATTCGGGAAGCAGTGGGGATGCACGCCTGGGCGGTCCTTTAGGGGACAAGACTTTGCGTACGTCTTTCTCATCTTCCTTTTCAAGATCACTCCAGGACACAATATCAAATACACTTGCATCGACTTTAATAGTATTGTTCTCTTTCTTTTCTATTGAAGAATCCTTCCAATATTTATTGCTTTTACTCTTTGAGGAAGTTTTTGCCAAAGAATTTGTTTGGCATTTGTTTTTCCTCTTCACACTTAACGAAAGTTCTCTTGTTGGTAAAGTTTCATCTTTTTTTCGAGATTCTGTCTGTTTTTCGTTAGCTTCTAGTCTGTGGACGATTTTATTGCTTGACGTTGAGCTTTCCTGTTTAGCTATAGAGTTTTTGTTATATTGTTCATGATCATTTGATAAATGCTCTTTGTTTTTAAATATCGTTGATTTAGATGGCGAGGCTGAGTCATCTTCATCAGATATAACAATCGATATTGCTCCTTCGAATATTTCTGTTATGTGCGTTGGAAAATTCTGCAAATGTTATGGTAAGGTTAGTAAATAGAACAGAGATTTCTGAACGGTGTTTCAAAATCAATAATTAAATTCGAACATAAATACATGCCATTTTCAAAATTCAATAGCAAATAGCCGTTAAAAGATCAATAATATTTACTACTTACCAATGTATTTTTAAGTTTTTCATACCTTCTTCTAATTGTATTTTCGCATGAAATCACGTGCCAATAATCAAGATTTCTATAATATAAACACAAAAAACTAATTATTTCTATCAGAATAATTCTGTTATTTTTTCACGTAAAAGTGTGTATTCTGTATTTGATTAAAAATTGATATCCCAAAAATAAATAGCGGTATCGTTTCGTACTCAAATGTTTAGCAAAGCAATTTGAAGCAAATTGAATTAAACAAGAGGGAATACAAATTTTCGATCGAATCGTATTGCAGAATATGTAGGTTTGAGAATTAATAGTCCAGTCAATAAAGGTTTTCACCTGGCAAAAAATCCAACAGTTTTGAAACCTGGCAAACTTATTAAAAGAGGCCTAAAGATGAAGTGTGCAAAATTCTTCATGAATCCAAGGAGATCTCTAGCGACATGTTACGCCTTCCTGCCGCTAGAGATCGCCTCGGATTCATGGGGACTTTTATACACTTCATCACCAGGCATCTCTTAATACGTGTGCCAAGTTTCAAAACTGTTGGATTTATTTCCAGGTGAAGGCATATTTTTTGTTGACTAGACTATAAAATAATATAATCTAATATATAATATGAAATTGAATAAATTAGAAACTTACGAATGATTTTTTATTTTAATCCAGTCAATTAAAATTTTATACTTAGAATGTGTTACAGGATCCAACTCAAATATATATTTCAAGAAGGGAACATATTTTTTTAGCTCATTAAATTTTTTTCTTACTTTTTTATCGTTTTTGATCTAAAAAAAAGAGAGAAGATAAAAGACAAATTAAAGAATCAGAAATAGAACATTTAATAAAGAGAATTCAGAGATAAACCTTTATTGTTAGCTTAAAAACACATATATGTACATATGTATGTGTGTATGTTGACTACCAACAGTTACAACTAGGGTTTCCAACTTTCTTCGAAATGAAAGGAGGACACAATTTGTCTAAATATATACATAAAAATAAAATACGATAGGCATCTACTAATTTTTTAAATTCGAAAGCTCATTATAAATAAAATATAAATAAATAAAATTATATATAAATAAAAATTGAAAAAAATTTACTTCGAGGTGAAACATTAGTTCTGAACTTTTTGTACATACTATTCATGGCACTTTTTAAATTTTAAAGTTTTTTATTAAACCATATTGGTCGATTCTGCTTTCTTAAAACTTTATACGTAACTGCAAGACTGGGAGAAGAAAGAATATTTTCCCAATCAACAGAGCAACTAAACTAAAGTTTTTTAACGACACGTAATCAGCTTTAGCAAAGTCATACATAGTATTATTAGAATTTGTAACAGAAAATTGATTTAAAATATTAAAATTAAGAGATACATTTAAAGCTATATGATTTACACTGTTATTCAAAAGTGAAAAATCTGCTTCAGAGACAGAACATTCGATTTCATTAGGAACAAAAACTAAATCTAATATTCATCTCGTCGTCACGTTGCGTCTTCGAACTTTATGACGACGAGAAATGCCTTATTATGTATTATTTCACTGTTAGCAATTCTTTTTTAACAACTGCAAAGAGATCTCGTTCAGCTTTCATCCACTCGATTCAAACAACGGTAGTAGGGCTACAAGAAAATGTTATTCATATTTAAATATATTTATGGAATTGCCTTTTTTCTTTAAGTAAGCTTGTAGTGATGTTATGATTTATATTATAATTTAAAGTGAGTAGTGCAAAAAATTAGTTAAGATTTTTTGAAGCAATATCTTTTAATACTAATTATAATAAAGTGGTTGGTTAAACTCATGTTTCACTCAAAAACAGTTTAAATAAGAGGTTTATAAATACTAAAAAGAAAAAAGATCACGAAATAAGGATATAATTTAAGATCAATTTATATGAGTTCTTCGAATTCGATTTCTGTATTTATCAAAATAGAAGTTTATTAAGTTATTGGACTTCAAAAGTAGGTAGTGCATTGACAAAAAATTAAATAAATGTCAGAAAATTCAAGGTTTAGATTTTAGAGGACTAAACCATGGTAAAAGCACATCATCATCAAAGTCCGCCTATCCAATATCAAAAATGGATGTATTAAGTTGGTTTTTATTATTGTTTAATAAATTACTTATTGAAATATGAAGAAATATATTTTTATTTATCGCGCATCTCAACATTCATACTACCTGAAGCATAATTAAGTGCATTTTGAAGAATCTTTTGTTTAGTTTTAGTTTTTTTTAGTTTTATTTTTCTTGTCAAATATCAGACAACATAAAGAAAATGGATTTACAAAATATTTATATTAAAATAAAAAATAAATAAATTTGCATTTAATTTGATTGATAACAATGATAATAAATTAAACAAATGAAAAATGGTAGAACAAGGAGATATTCAAGAAGAAACTTCAGCCATCATTTGTGACCGTATATTTAGTTTGAAAGTTTCTCTACTCATATTGATTAAAGATAAGCATATTTGTTGAATGATTTACAACAACGGTTAAATGGTTCATGATTTGCATAGCTTGTTTTGTGTATTTTTTTCTTTTAAAATTTTTTTGTGCCTCAGGCAGCGAGTATTTATATTAGTACCATTCAATAAATCAAAAACAAAAAGGGTTTCAGAAAGTATCCTACGGTTGGCAAGACTAAGCAAATTTATTAGTAATTGAAAATTCTCACAATTCCAATTTAAATCTCTCATTGCAAATGAAAAAAATTGTTTTTGTACGGATTCGAATAAAGGTAATGTAAGGATCGTTAAAATCTTTTGACCTACGCTTCACAAATCCTAACAAGCTTTTGCTTTTAGAGCAAACTTTGTCAATTTGATGCTTAAAAGTTAAGCGAGAGTCGACTAGTATGCCAAGGTCTTTTAAAACATCAGTTCTTTGCAAGTTGTTTTTGTCAATATTGTAATCCATGAGATATACATCTTTTTTTCTAGAAAAGGAAATGACACTACATTTAGCGACATTTAAAGACATACCATTTATATTGCACCATTTGACTAGAGTATTAATATACTTTTGCATTTTGAGCCCTTCACTCACATTGTTAACTACTACATTGAATAACTTAAGATCGCCGGCAAACAACAGAAATCGACTATATTCGAACAATTTAGTCAAGTCATTAATGAATATCACCAAGGTGACCAAGGACCAAGGTGACTGCCTTGGGGAACACCTGACGTGACATTTATTGCACGAGAAGATATATCACAAAACTTTACAAACTGTTTTCTTCCAGACAGATATGAAGAAATCCATTTTAATAAATTCCCTCGTACTCCAATTTTCTGTAATTTAAAAGTTAGCAGATCAATATCAACTCTATCAAAAGCTTTGCTGAAATCGGTGTATATGGCATCAACTTGATTTTTAATTTCCATTTCGTTCAAAATGAATGAAGTGTAGGCAGAAAGATTGGTTGCAGTGGACCTACCTTTGAAAAATCCATGTTGATGCTCACTTATCACCGATCTCAAGCCCACATGTAATCTGTCGGAGACAGGCTTCTCAAAAACCTTTGGAATAGCTGATAATATTGCAATTCCCCTGTAATTTTTTAAGTCAGATCTATCGCCACTTTTGAAAATAGGAGTCAAGTATGATTTACGTCATATTTGAGGAAAAACACCAGAAGATAACAAATAGTTAAAAAGTTCCAATAGAGGAGGAGCTAATGTATCGGCAGTTTTCTTTAAAAAAAAGTGGGGTTATATCATCAGGTCCAGCACCTTTGTTAACATCTAAATTTTTTAATGCAAGGACCAATTCATCAATGCTAATAGACATTTCACAAAGGTTTATAATGTTGCCTTTAATGTGACTGAATTCATCTTTGTAGAAACTTATTGGTTTAGTATAAACCGACTCAAAAAAAGATGCAAACATTTCACATATTTCATTTGTGTCAGAGTCACACTACACTTATCTTCAAAACGCATTTTCGAAGGAAAATTACAAACATTTCTTTTGTAATTTATAAATTTATAAAAATGACGGGGATTTGATTTTATGATTGAACCTGTTTTATAAATATAACTTTCATAGCAAATTCTATCATAATCGCAGAAATACTGATTAAGTCCAATATATGCTACAAAATCGCGTAAGCTACCTGAAGAATTCCATTTGCGAAACAAAGCATTTTTGGTTTTTTAAATTTATCAATAATTTGTCATACCATGGAGGTGTGCTAGTTGAGGTTTTTACCTTTCTGGAAACAAACCGATCACAAATGGAGCTCAAAAAATTTTTAAATCTACAGGCTTTATCATTAATGTCGCCGTCAGCAAGAAAAGAAAACCAATTTATATTTTCTATGTTCATATTAATTTGATCATAGTTGGCGTTTTTAAAATCATAGACAAGATTGCAATTTTTCACCAAGGACCGTGTTTTGTCCGCATAGAAATAACTTATTTTAATGGTTTTGTGGAAAATACTTGTTTATTGTAAGGTATTTATTTGATTAAGAACACTTAATTTTATATAGAATTAAAGATGACCAATTAGGCATTGCACTGGTGCTAAAAAAAAGTATATGTCATCACTGAACTTTTTGATATATCGGTGTGCCAAAGATCGCATAGAAATAGCTACTTTATATGGAATTAAAACTCAACTCTCTCAAAATGTATTTCTAATTACAAAAAAAAAAAAAACACATTTTTAGAATTATTTTAAAGACAAGCGAAATACCTTTCATTTGATACCTGAATCATTTTTCTACGTCATTTATTTCGCACGTTATAAACAATTATTTGGAAAAAAGCTAAAATCTTTATTTTGCAATCGGTAACTTCAAGCTCAAATATCTCGGCGTTCCGATTAACGATTTTGAAAAAATTTCACTCATATAACAAGCTCAACGTCACCTTTCATTTGATACCAATCTTATTCATGTACAAATGGGCAATTCCCTTTAAGCAAACCGCATCACTAAAAAAAATTCTGGATGCGTTATTGCTGATGCTTTGCATTATTATGTAGTAGCAGTAGCATTAATGGGAGAATTTTAAGTTCAGGATTTTTTATTGTTAAATTAACATGATGCCGGTAATGTACCTAAAAATGTTGTTTGATGCTTGAAATATTTTGTTTTCCTCCATGTTGTGAAGTTACTCACTAGGAGTATCGGTCTTTATTTCATTTTAAATATTTGGATGAAGGTCGCTGAGGTAACAGGCAGATTCTTGCTGACATCTTCGAATACAGGTAAGTATTGAATTTTTCTCAACATGTTCACTTTAGCCATTACCTTATGTCTCTGTTGGATACTTCATCCATTCCCACTACATTTTGTGCCTTTTTCTTATCCTTTTGCTTATATTTTTAAAATTCATTCAGTGTGTTAATATAAAAAAATAAGTATCCTTATTTTTAAAACCGAAAAGACGATGGGGTCAGGATAAATTTTACCTGATTCTACCGACTGGCACCGTTTATATTTTTTTCTCAGTTTTTGTTTAAATTTATTACATCTATTATTATGAATTTTGCTCTTTTTTTTATTATCTTAGAATCGCACATCGTTGTGTCTGCGGGTTTACACCACATGAATTCTTTTCATGCAAGAAAACCTACCTGACATATAATAAATAATATATTTCTTTTTTACTTAATTTTTTTCTTTTTTTTTCAATTGTGGGGATGCATTGATATCGTGTTGAAAACACTGCATTTCGAAGCGATAATGATTATGACTGGGACTGACTCAATGTCTTATTGCTGTGTTCAATTTCTTAAGTTGTTTGATTTTAGCTTGGTAGCAGGTCAATAGAATGCGTACAATTGTGTACTTATTGTAGTTATATTAATTCTTTACTTTGTTTTGCAGTTGTCTTAGCATTACTTGCTTTATGTAGGAAGTAAGAAGATTAAAAATAAATATAATAATAAAAAAGTAAAATTGCAAAAATTAAAATCATGGTTTAAGAGCACCAGGAAAACAAAATCATTGCCCTAAAAGAAATCGATGTATATATTTTGATCGTCTTTTTTTATGTATTTATTATGCCCAAGCTCAAACAAATGAATGCAAGCAATTCACAAATCTCTAAAAGTATCGCTTGTCTTGAAGAACTGCCTCTCAATTCAGGGATTCAGATTCAGCAGAAAATACCTTCCATTGCTGCGCCACTAAATTTATTTTATTTTTGATAGAAGCTATCAAAACCATTGCAGTTCACACATTCATAAATGCTGGTAACTCTTTCATTTATACAAAAACGAAGAACTTAATTGAATCTTGCTCGTACATATATGCAAGTTCTCGTTTGAACCATTAAATTATGCTTTTAAATAATTAAATTGAACGAATAAAGTCTCTCTTTTTGGAAAATTATTCTCACAGACAGACGATATGAGAAAAAACGACTTTTTTTAAACCATCCATAATTACATGTACACTAATTTCTAAATCTCAACATTTTTTTCCCACGAAACCAAAATATAACGGAAATTAATACACATGTATAGAATTTCGATAAGAAAATATTTTTTTTTTATATTAATTTAACTCTTGACTCATGCCTACAAATAATAAGATAATGGAGTTAAGAGTAGGTAGTAGTTTCCAACTTATCTCAAGCGGAAAGAAATATGTTTTTTTTTTTACCACCGTCAGATAAGTAAACCAAAACATTTTAAAAATATTACCCATATCCATCTGGCTAGCACATGTTCATGAGAGTGATACATTTTTCTTCGAAATTCTTACTTAAGCATGGAAAATATTCTGAAGAACATTTGAGATGATCAAACAATATATAAAAATTGATTTGAAAATATTTAAGGTATATTATGAAATGTAATGTACAAAATAATAAGTGCACGGTTTCGCGTATTGACAAGTCCCTCACAAAAAACATGTGGAGTGATGTTGGTTTTTGGAATAATGGGTTAAAAATGAATTAATTAAATTTTAAGAATATGGTTTTATATGTACAACTTTTATATAATTGTTTGGTAGTAGCCGGAGCGTGATAGTAAGTGCGATGGACTGTCATGCCGGAGGTCTAGGTTCGATCCCAGCCTCGCCACCTAATAATTAAAAAAAAAAAAGCTACTGCCTCTTGCGAGCAATTGACAAAACCTCCAAGAGTATCTCTTGTCATAGAAAAGTGTCGCTCACATTAGCGGATTCCGCTCCCTCCATTAAGGTTTTAAGTCATTAGGACCTAGTTCTTTATGAGCTGTTGTGTCATCAAATTTATTTTTATTTATATAATTGATTGATGATTTATAAAAACATATCACATGCCTGCACGTAACCCGCTTAGATCAATGACAAGTTTAGTTCAGGCTCTGCAAAGTTTTCGATAGGGGAGATCTAGACTAGGAAATTACCTCAAATAGTCTAAAGGTCTTTGAGAGTAAAAACTTATTGGGCAAATTTTTGCTATCCCATCAGCACCACTTTTAGTTGCCTTTAATTCACAAAAAATTCGTGCTTAATCCCGGCGATCTAATTTGAATTTATCAGTTTATAAGAAGTGAGGGCGTTGTGTACACTCAAAACGCAATTTTTGTTAGGCTCAGCTATTTATTTTCAACAAAGCACTTTTGTATTGCAGCCCAGCGGTTAGCTAATTGGACTGGGAGCATGATTGAATCTCAAATAAACCCTATCTTTCTCTCTGGAGGCAAAATTGTATATAACTGGTGAGCGCCTAGCGAATTTCATTAATAAACCTTGATAGTCCCTTGTTAAGATCTACATTAGTTACACTCTCTTCAGTGTTATAACGACATTTTTAGAACCCATGTCAACGAGCCGGCTTCCTACTTGAATGTAATCTATCTTTCTATCTATCTATTTATCGATCTAACTATCTACTTAACTATATATCTATTATCTTTCTACCAATCAATCAAGCAATCAATCAATGAATTAATAAATCAATCATCTATTAATAACTAGATTGATTTTTTTAGGCCAGAAGTTAACCTAAATAGCCCTGTGCGAGTAATAAAATATGCAATATTATTACTCGCACAGACTTTCTCTAGAATTTTGTATTTATAATATTTGGTTTTCTCGTTGTGATAGAATTTCCTGTGTGATAGATTTTATTTATTTTCTGTCGAAATATCACTCCTGCTGAAATTCTTTTTTCTCTTTAACCTGGCTTTTTTTTTTAATCTTCAATCATTTTTGGCAATCTTCTGGTAAAAATGCATTTTTTATTTAAGTAGGTACCTAAAGTTGTTTTTTTTCTTTTATTCTACCCATTCTTGACCGTTATACAGTGTCGTCTAATTCGTGCTTTATATTTTGGAGGATTGCTTTTGGGATAATTCTAAGAAAAAATATTATAGGGGCAAAATGAAAGCAAATATTCCAATCTTTTATTTGCGTTTTAAGTTAAGTTCGTTTAATGAAGTTTTTGAAAAATTAGTTTTCAATGTCAAAACTTTTGAAAAAAATTGTGAATTTTTTTTTTTAATTTATTGTTTTTTTTGAAAATTTTACGTTATTTAACTGCTATTGCTTTTTTGTTTTTAATGCTCAATGCCCCTATTCATTTTTAAGAAAATAGAAATAAAAAATTATTTTTGTTTTTGTGGACTATATTGATTGAAATTTAATTTAAAGTTTTTTTTGTGACCTATAGTCCAATGCGTTTCGCCAAGATTAGATGTAAAAATCTTTTTTATTTTTTTGGGAAATTCAAAAAAAAAAAAAACGAAAGATTTGTTCAAGTTGGCAACATTGAAAATTTATCGTCGGTAGGAATTGAGGAGACCTATAATTTTGAGCTAAAAGGCTAAACTGCGGCATTTTTTTTATTAGAAGAGATACTATTAGAGGCTTTCTCACATCCTCACAAACACGCAGTAGCTCTTAACAAAACCTTCGATTCCCCGGCGCACAGAGAGATTTCGCTCATTTAGCGGGATTAAAATAACGCTCAAAAGTAAATGTTTTTGTTCAATATTTTTTATTTATTTTTATGAAAGAAATGTGATAAATTACTACACACGGTTTGACAAAAAATAACATAAAAGAACCGACAATTTGCACTTTTTTATTCGTTTGGAATGTCTAACAATTGCATAACTTCATGTTCTATCAAACTTTTTTTTTTTTTGATTCAATATATCTCATACTTTTCAAAAATGGATCCAAAGATAGAAAATATATAATATTGAAAAAAGCCCATAACAAAAGAAAAAACAGCATCAAAACACTTAATTTTGATCTTAAAAATCCAAATATCTAAAATTAGTTTACTCGTAATTTTGGTGGACATCCTAAAACATGAAAAATTTAGTATGGGTGTCGCACCTGTGTGCAAAAAGAAAAACCACTTTTTTGTACATTTACATGGCTTAACAATCGGGTCTTCCACCTGAACAAAACTGAACAACTATACTTTGCTGTAATGAATGCAAATAACGCATAATTTTATCTTTACTTTTTCTTTCCTCTCCTCCTTAATTTATTTAAAAGCACCAAATACCCAAAACCAACGTACCCTACTATTCAATAAGATGGAATTTATTAAAATAAAACTTTAAAAAAAATCACGCGAACCACTTGAAAAAAAAAAACTGAAACTCCTCTCAAACCGGACCTTTTTTTTTAATAATTGTACACAACTTAAACTTTGCGATCATTTTGTTTTTGTTACACAAGCTTCTGACATAAAAGTTGGTTCACAATCACTAAGTGGGAGGTGTAAGTTGCACGAAAAATCGGTTTTTGTTTTAATTAGTGCCAGCTGTACAATCGTGGTTTAAATTTTGATCCGTGGTTCAGGAATTTTAACTCGATTTCGGCGGGTTAACTGAGGTTCAACGATGGTTCAAGGTTCTAATATACACTAAAAGCCAATGACATGCCTAAAACATCGTTGAACCACAGTTAATCCGCCGAAATTGGTGAGTTAAAATTCCTGAACCACGGATCAAATATTTGTACAACTGGCCCTATAGTCCAGTCAACGAAGACCTAAAATCATAAAATAAATGAAATAAACCGTGTAGTCTGGGTAATTTTTTTAAGTGGTAGGGGTGACCCTCAGGTCCAACATACCAAAAGTCCCCAGCCCAGGGCCGCGAGCTTAAGCCTGGAGAGGGGGTTAAAGGTCCCCTTTTTTAGTTTTTCGCGAATATTTCGAAAACCAAGGACTTAACTGAAAAAGTCTGAACCAAGGAATTAAAGTAAATTAAATTTCCTACAAAAAATGTTATATTTATATTTTCGCTTGGAGCAACACTAAGGAAGATGCGGGGTGGAGAAATGTCAAGAAATATAAAAAATCGGTCATTAGCCTACCAATTTTAGTGTTTATTGATCAATTTTACCCAGAAATAACAGAAAAAGTAGGTATATGTATTCAAAATTATTCCATTGACGATTTGGAAGAGAGTTTTTGGGGTTAAAACTGCTGGCGAGGGTTAGAATTTCCTAATTTAATTTATTTGTTACAGTGTTTGCATTCACTATGAAAAATAATGTTTCTTCAAAGGTAAAAAGTAAACTGGATTTTTCCAAGCTACTGGCCATGACTTTGTAAAATAATTTTCAGACATGTACTAAGAAAAATTTGTTTTGGATAGGGGGGTCTATGTCCCCCCGTTTATAAAGGAGAGACCATTTTCTAAAACATTGACGTAAAGTGCATTAATAATTATTTAAAATCAATAGAAGTACCTATAATACAACACTATAGGTTTTTGAAAATCCAAGGACCTATTCTTTTATTTTGTTGCTAAAACAAGTTTTTTTTATTAAACAGGTTATAAAAAAATTGAACTTAAATTTAAAGTTTTGAAAACAAAAATTTATAATGGTTTTTTTTTTTTTAATTTTTTGTAACTAAGTGCTAAATTTTAGTTCAGTATTTATGGCCGTTGTTAATTCTTAGTCGAACGCTAAAAACTAGATAGCTGTAGGTCTTTCAGTTTTTGAGAAAAACAAAAAATTTATTTCATTTATTTTTCCTTCGTTGACTGGACTACTAAGTGCTTTTTTAATTTAATCCTGCTAAATAGGCAAATTTTCAAGGCTGTTTCACAATGCGACGAGAAAACGAGACGTCAGCGTGACGAGAAACGCTTTCATCTTTTTCTCGTTATAACATCGTTCCTCAATTCACAATGCAGCGAGTTATTCACAGAGACAGCGTAGAATTATTCGTGTTTGTCAGTGAATTTGGGAAATAAAATACAAAATTTGAAAAAAAAAAGAAAATGAAAATGTAAAAAAAATGCTTTTAGTACTTTTGGGAGTGTTTATTTACAAAAAAGCAAAAGGCAAAAAAAACCAAAAGTGAGCAGAAGAAGACGGTGTCAATGTTAATGAAGACAAAATTAATTAGTCGCAAAATAAAAACACATAATTGCTCGCCATTTTCGGTATTTTATTTGTTTATCTACACAATTAATAAATATAAATACAAATACAGATACGCTCGGTGTCCTCTTGTCAATTGTCAAAATGAAAATCGTCGTCTCGTCGCGTCTTTTTTTCAATTTTTCGAAATCATGGCGTGACGGGACGACGAGAAACGCTTTATTGTGAATACTCTGGTATATTCTCATTGCTTGAAATTGGTTTCACAGCTACGACGAGCTCTCGTCACGTTCACGTCTCGTTTCCTCGTCGCATTGTGAAACAGCCTTCACACTGTTCGGCGCGCTGCTACGTAGAAAAGTTGTTTAACGCCTTAACCATTTCTTAACGATCGCATCGATCAAAATAGTTGAGAAACGATAAAATTGAAATGAAACTTTATGCCATTATCGGGTTTCTATAACTTCGACAGTTGATAAATTTATCAAATAGAATAGAAATTCCTGATAAATGCAAATAATGATCTTCGGGAATCGTTGATTTTTTAATTTTAAACATACAAATTTACTGATTCAATATAGCTTTTAACGGCCTATAGTCCATGAAAATTGTTGGCGTTTCGTCCCGGCGCCAATTGTGATCGCCTCATCATTTGACTAGTGAGGGCCTTGTCAATACGCAATTTCCATTAAGTTCAGTTCATCTTACATAGATTTCATGGTGAATACATAGTGTGAACTATATCTAACCAGATTAGAATTTCTAATCATTAAAGCTAGAAGTTTTTTGTGCCCGTGGCCTGGCAATGTTTATATACGAAGATTTTTTTTTTTTATAGTTCACACTAGGTATTCACCATGAAATCTATGTAAGATGAACTGAACTTAATGGAAATTGCGTATTGACAAGGCCCTCACTAGTCAAATGATGAGGCGATCACAATTGGCGCCGGGACGAAACGCCAAAAATTTTCATGGACTAAAGGCCGTTAAAAGCTATATTGAATCAATAATTCAACAATTCCAATAAAATAGTGCTAAGTCTTCTACTTGGCTGATTTATTTCAGTGGTATATAGAATTTGTATTATTAAAAAAAAAAAAAAAAAAAAAATCTTCATACAAATTTACTATTCAGAAGAAGGAAAACACAAATAAAAGAATTATTTTTGTTTTTGTTTTAGTGGACTGTATTGAATGAAATCAAATTTACCCCATATACAAGGCGGTAATACATTTATTACAACTACGAGAAGAGAAAACAAAAACACTATAAAGAATATTCTTTAGTTATATATTTTTTTTAAATTCAAGTCGAAAAAGATACATAAATAAATTCGATGAACCTTCGTGCCAGGCCCTGGGAAAAAACACTTCCAGATTTAATGATAAGGAATTATATCTGTTGTATATAGTTTACACTAGATATTCGCCTTGAAATCTTTGTTAAGCCTAGTATGCTGCTGATGCGAAACGAAAATTCCATCTCGTTTCTTTCATCACAACACGGCTTCTGTGATTTTTATGCGTCTGTTTGTTTTTTGTTTTTGCAAACGGTGACCTTTGAAGGGATTATTTTTCGTTGTAATTTTCGTAAGCATTTTGTTGTCATGTTGGAGACCATCTACAAATTTCGTTTCGTATCAGCAATTAGCAGCGTACTAGGCTTAAGAGGAAATGAAATTCATGAAAATTGCCCTCACTAACTGATGAGTCGAAGTGAGATTTCCGTGGCACGCCAGGACGAAACGCAAATTTTTGTGGACTAAAGGTCTAAAAGGTGTTAAGCAAGGTAAACAAGCATGTACACAGGCCAAAAATTTAGCACTATTTCATTGTTAAGGAATTAATATAAGGCTTTGAATTCTTTAAACCTTTAGTAAAGAGTTGACTTATTCTCAGAATTAAAGCGTTCAGATAAAGAAGTTGTGACATTTGAAAAATTTTGAGACACATCAAGAGCAGTCCATTCTTCTGTGTTGTATTTACTTACTTTATACTAATAGTTAATTGAAAACCAGAGATTGTAGAAGAATAAGAACTAAAGATTTCATTTAGACTTTACTTTGGTAAAAAATAAAGAAAATAAATCAAAATGGTCACTTACCCCTTCTTCGCTCAACGATTCAATTATTTTATGTATAATAAGCTGACTAGTAAGTTAACAAAATTATTACAAATTTACTGCTTGTGATTGGGCTTCTATAAATAAAACAAGTGTGGCTGACTATCAATTCAAAACCATCGATAGAATCAAGCTTAAAGCAGCGAATATTTTTTCATAAATTGAATTCAGCGCCTCTTCGAAGTTTCCAGCAGTTCCTGGCTTTACACTTTCCAATAAAACATCACTGGTAGAAGTTTTTCCTATACCGAACCAACTTTTTACAAAATATATTTTATTTTAAAAAAATCACTTACCACTTTTCCCTTCGTGCCAAACAAGTGGCCATACTTTAAAACAATATAGGAAAGTAAAAATGTTAAGACATTAAAATACGTAAATATTCTCAAAATAAATTTAACAAAACTTACTTAAATGATAAAACTAAAAAGAAATGCATACTTGGCATTTCGAAAACTTACTTATTTGGAATAAATCTACTTTATTTAAATTTTTATAATTTATTAAAATTTTTATTTAGTATAAAAAATTCGATTAACATCGGATGAGCGAGAACATTAAAAAACAAAAAAAGACTTTTATTATATATATTCATACATTTAAACAACAATATAAGCCGGAAGCATTTAATCTTTACCATCTAATTAACAAAACTCAAAGCATCGTAAGCGAACCTTATCGGTTCTTTTTTTGGAACTTAAAATTAGCAAAGAAGTGTTTGGAAAAGCCAAAATGGTTCGATTGACAAGATTAGTCTTTGCACTTAGTGAAAAACATGGAGCAATATGACCCCTATTTTATAAATGAATTCAAGTGATAATCCCTTCAAAAAAAAGTTGGTAAAATCGTTTTTTTTTAACCTCCATCTGCCAGACTTTTGTTTTCGATATCAAGATGCACACACCTACAAACCATTGTATATAAAATCTATAGTACTTTTAGGGAACAGAAACAAATGCGGCACATTTGCCTCCACTCGAGGCGCTGCAGTCGACATAAATTGAAGTTGGAGACATAGGCGCAAAACTTTTAAACAGTCTGATATTAAGGTATAAGCATGAAACTACTTAAAAATTTTCTATTTTTAAAGCTCTTTACTAAATTATTCTTAGTTTCAAACATTTTCAACTAGTATAGTATCATACTATTTGCATATTTCTTCAGAAACTCTAGCTGAACAAGCCTTAAACTTTGAAAGCTCATCCCATTTTTGCAATTGTAGCTGCCAAAGTGACATTTGGATTTAGTATGACTAGTATCGTCCGTTGGTCGAAATTCGACCTTTTCAAAAAATAGAATGCATGCTAATAGGGCTAACGACAACTTATGTCGTTTTTCTTTTGCAAATAGGGATTTTGATCCCGGATCACGAATTTTCTTGGCAAAAGAAACGAAGATTGGATTTGTTTTTTGTTTGCAAATGTATGTGTGATGTCAAATTTAATTTTGTCAAAAATAATTTTAATTTAATAAAGCAAAAAATAATTTTGATAGGCAAAGAATCAAAAACGGAATGCAAATGAAATAGAAAATCACAGAATCACAGAATAACACAAAATGACGTTTTATAAATAGTGCGTGTGCAAGTGCGTGTTTCATGTAGATGTAAATCTCTCTTTAATTCGGGATCAGAGATTTTGATCCCGAATTGTCAGGGATTGATTTTTTTGGTTGAATGTAATGCAAAAACTTGTCCGGGATCAAAATCCCTCACAGGGATCAATTTTTTTTGGCTGAAAGAAAAACGACATTACTGAAACGGACACGAAAAAAAATTCATCGACATACATAGGTATATTTTTATGACTTAGTGTAGCTGCTATGATTAATTGAATTCTAAGCGAATTCAAAAATTCGGAAATCACCTGATTTTATTGAATTTATTTACCTGCCTAAACGGATACTTATAAACATAAAAACTTAATTGTAGTGAGCGATTTAGTTAAAAAGGGGTGGAAAAAATTCTTGTTCACGTATTAATATAATGATGATGATACTAAAAAGATGAAATAAATGTGCGATTTTAACTTAAGTAAAATTTTAAAAAGATAATACCATGCAACTCGTTTAAAATTTGGAAAAGCCTGTTTTTAACCTAGCATCATATTAAAAATGCTTTAACATCATACTAAATGGTCTACAATTTTTTTCAGTTAAATTCTGAAAATTAGATTTTTGAAAAGCAAAATTTTAAAAAGTAAAAAAAAAGAGTAAAATATTTTTAAAAACTTTTTTCGACACTTGCTTTTGTTTAAAACCTATATTGTATTTTGTTGGAAACAGAAATGACGAATGTAAAAAATTAAGCCCTACTTTTAACAACAAAGTTTTTCGATTTTCTCGTTAGCAGCTTAACTAATTTTGATCAAAAGTCCTTTAAAACTTGAATAATGGGTAGTGCATTCATTCATTTTTAATGAATTCTTATTTGGAAAATTCAGTTTTTTTTTGAAAAATCAATGTTGGTTAATGAATTTTTGGCTTTACTAAAATTGATTCTTATTTTATAATATACATTTTTGAGACGCAAAAATTCATTAGAGCCGAAAAAATTTCAGCTTTGTCTGAGACTCTGTTGCCGCAGCTGACCGCTACAGGCTTCATTATTAAATCAATTGAACCGAATCTAGAGCATAGCTAAATAACACAAAATCGGCGAAATGATTGTCCGAAGTGATTTTTTTTGGTTGTCGCGTTGCAGGAAGAATAATTTTTATTTCTGCCATATTTTAGTTTTTTTGGTAATGCAGAACTGCCGCATACGTGCAGAAGTTTTTCTGTTCATAAATGATTTGAATATTTTATGCATAACATAATTAATTAAAACTAAATAATCCATTCCTGTCGACTATAACACACGTTGAGTGTCACTAAGACCCACTATCTATCGCGTCATTAACACTTGTTTACAAATGTTGGTTCATTTTAGTTGCCTACAAAAAAGAAGGTATATTCTGAACTATTTTTTGGTCGCTTAGACTCATGACTAGGGCTAGGATTTCAATGCAAATTCATATATTTTTTGGTAACCTTTCGAAGCGCGATAACAAATTATCTTTACGAATCATGAATTTTCCTTTAATATGGCATTAAATCGTTAGTGCATATTCTTGCATATTTTACTATAAATGCATAATTGCATATTTCCATATATTTCTGCATATTTTTAGTTCATATTTTCAAAAAAATAAATGTACCACATATTTATTTATTTAACATAAGAACATCCGTTTCAAAGAAATAGACACACACCATTAAATTTCTTAATTAAGAATCAAAGAACTGAATTGAAGGTACTGTTTTAAAAATTACCTCTACTGGTTTTGAAGGATTTCTTGGTTCAGTTCTAAAAAGAGCTTGTCCGTATTAAGACAAAATGAAGGATTTTCAACAATGAAAAATATAATTTAAACATTCGCATTGAGCTTCAATGGACTCAATATATGGACACTTCGTACTTGGTATGTACATACATACATACAAATGCACTTAAAAGATTAATAAAACTATATTATATTTCGTTATTACTTTTTGCATCCGCTAAAAAAAAAAGATAAAAAAATACAATAAGAAAAGAAATAAAACCAACAAATTATTCACCGCAATGTTTTCATGGATATAGAGTATAGTGGTTTTATAGTTATCAAGATTTCTATTTATTATTTTTTTTATCAAGAAGAAGAGAGTATACATTATGTATATAACTATTTTTGTCGGTGATTTTTTTTTTATTTCCCATAACACAGTTAGTTTTGGTTTCAGTTTTGTATCTTTCTATTTAAGAAATGTTTCCTTTTTATATGAATAAGAAATTTTATATCCGTTGTTTTTATATAAGAATTCGGATATAAAAAAGAAATTCCTAGGATTTTCAGTTTCTTATATCCGTGTAGTACTGTAACATGTTATAAATGCATAAACTAAACATTGGTAAGTAGTAGGTATAAAAGAAGAAACACATACACAGAAATTTTGAGTAACCACGCTTAGACAAGATTTTTCCATTAGGACGTGAGGTCAAAAATTTTCTTCGTGAGTCAAAGAGATTGTAGTTGATTTTTTGTTTGTAAACGATAGGTTTTTTTTTTTTTAAATATGTATAATGAAGTATTTTGTGTTAAAAACATTTGAATCTACATACTACTAAAATAAATGCTAAGTTTTATCACACTTTTTTTTAAGGATTGTATATTATTATAGGTGTAGTAGCCGTGACATGATGGCTAGTGCGATGGACTGTCATGCCGGAGGAGGTCTAGGTTCGATCCCTAGCCTCGCCACCTAATAATTTAAAAAAACGGCTGCTGTCTCTTGCGAGGAATTGACAAAACCTCCAAGATCCATTCGGATTCGGCAATAAACTGTAGGTCAGACACGCACTCAGGAATGGTTGAGAGATGTAGGTCACTAGGCCTTAGTTCTTCATGAGCTGTTTTGCCATTAAATTTATTTCTTTATTTTATATTATTATAGGTATATATTTATACATATAATTAATAATATGCGAAATATATGGGATGATTCGCATACACTGTGACAAAAAGGTAGAGTGTGTTGGTTAAATCGACATAAGGGTTTATTTTATTTGTTTTTTGATATTTTTATATTTGAATATCTGACATTTCAAACAATTTATCACTTATTTTATATATTTTAATTATTTTTTGTTAAACTGTTTTTGATTTTGAAAACAAAAGTAGCCTATGTCTCCATGTTCCAAGCTCTCACTTTACAAATTCTCATTACAATCAATTAGGTATTATTATTATTATTATTATTTCTTTATTTCTTTATTTCAATAAATATTTACAATTTTCGTTTGAAATAATATAGGGACATGGCAAGTTGCCGTCTGCCAGAAAATGACATTTCTTTAATCAAGTACAAAAAATAATAAAATACAAAATTGGTATGGATTTACTTATTTGGATTATTGTGATATATACCTATAAACAATTAAATAGTTTTACGACAGTATTATATCCGCTCGCGCACTGGCCAAGAACTACGAATTTCTACGACTTTACTTCGAAGATACATCAAAGCTAAAAAAAAAACATAATAGTAATAATTCGCAGAAATTCGCAGTTTCGTACATTTAAGTTTAAATTTAAATCTCATTAAGAGTTATCACAAAAAAAAAAAAAAAATAAATAAATTAGGTATTTTCAGAGATTAAGAGGAACAAACAGACAGACAAACAAACTTTCACATTTATAATATTAATAATAATAATAGGATATAAAAAATTTTTTGATCATCTCAGTTTCGAGATAAAACATAAAACAAAAAACCAAGAATTTCCACGATTTGATTTTTAATGATTATATGACTGAAATGGTGATGTTTTTTGGAGTGGCTGAATTTTTTTTATACTGGGATTCAGGGGTATCCCTGACGAGGCTCCAACAATAGTCTGCTACCATAGAGGGTTCCCATCTTCCCTGTTAACGCTATTCAATTGTAACGAGATCCTGACGGAAGCGTTCTCTGTTTTCGTCCCTCGTTGCGTCCATACTTTCGGAGAAAAAACCTCAAGGAAAGTGCAGCTTTAATGACATATTGCATCCCAATTTACAGCAGCAGTCCAACATGGCTTTTAGTTCTTCATAAATTCGGCGGATTTTATGTTATCAAGGAAGTTTTTTGGTTTCTCGATGGATAAGTCTAAATCCTTTACTAGATCTTTGAGCGCTGTGTGATTAAGTAAGGGTGGTCCTGAAGTGTCCTGCATAAAATCCTGATCATTACAATCCCTACAGTCAGCTAATGAACTAGAATTTTGCGACTGTACATTGTACTGAGTACTCAGGTATACAGGTAGATTGTCGGATGCTGCTTAATTTTACAACTGATATGATACATCTGCATTATGAATACATCGTTTAGATTTTTCTGAAAACATCTTCAATCGAATTAAACAGAAATAGCATTCCACATCTTGATTAGTAGGATCAGTGCAAATCATTGGCGAATCAAAAGGAATTTTGTTTTCAATGCGCCAACCGTTGGGATATGTCTAATTGTATATAATACTTTTTTTTCGATTTTGGCGTTAACTCACCGCGAATATAGCAAAATAAATTGGGACTGTTAACACACAAGCGTGATATTTTAAAGAATTCCATTTGAACAAGGCTTTGTTCGCAAAACAGTCTTATTTTCTCTCTACCCACGATTTTTAACCTTAACACGTATGAAAACAGTAAATGTTGAATTTCTCCACTTTTCGATGTTCTAGAAAATTAATATACATAGGTATATGAACATATATTTTATTTATCAACATGATTATGAAAAATTATAAGCCAAATCAGATAATTTTTTAATGTTGAGTAATGTTATTTGAGAGAATAGTTTTTGAAAAATTAATTTTCAAACTCAAAAAATTGAAAAAATAATGAAAAAAATTTTGTGCAAACTATGTTTGTCCGAAATTTTATGTTTTTAATTTTCGATGCCATGTCAATTTCCAGTCAAGCACTAAAAATCGGGTAGCTAAATGTTTTTTTTTTTTAGTTTTTGAGAAAATTGAAAATAACTATGTAAATCTACTTTAATACTCAATTAGTGGAAATAGGATCTTTGAAGGAACGAAATACTAATGGAAGTCGAGTTCAAGGAACACTTCCTGTCATCATTTTCGATTTTCGCAAAAACTAAGACATTTAGACATCCGACTTTAAGTGTTTTACTAAAAATTGATAGGAGCATCGAATATAAAAACCAAACATATTTTTTATAACGTACAATTTTTAACAAAATTAGTTTGACACATTTTTTTAAATAATGTGAATTAAAAAAAAAAAACGGATTTTTGGCTTTGAAAAAAAGTGTAGTATGGCATTGTAAGTAATTCCGTTGTATTTTAATGATTTTATTTTCTATTTCAAGAATTGCTCCTCCTGCCTTAAAAGGGGAAATAGACCCCCTCACATACGATTTTTTCTTGTCTCGACACAACTTGCACGCTCTAGCTTTTTGTCACACAGTATGCGAACCACCCAGCGTATTTACTCAAAATAAATTAGTGAATATGAAAAGAATCATAAAAATCATTTTTTATGTTGCTAAAACAATGCTTTAAGATATTTTAATCTCAATATGAAGGTCGCTGTCCAATTCTTTGAAAAATATGAATATAATAAAACGTTGAAGCACTTTTCTTTAAAAAAAAAAAAGTTCTATGTACATACATATATATGTATATATGCCTACTCCCAATCACAGTTTCTTGAACATTAAAAAAAATCGTATGTCATTTTTAATTACTTAATTACGTACATAACCTAAATCTTATACCGAAGTTTCAAAACAAAATCTTCCATTTTTTCTCGTTTTTATTAGGCAAGGCGCTCACTGAAGTGGTAACGAAGTGGAGGTGCAGCGGCGTGCTGAATAAGTGGCAGGTGGAAATGGTAAAACCTATGTAATTCAATGAAGACGCGCTCATCAAAGTGGAGTGGCGGTGGCATGATATTTTGCAGTCTTTTGCCACATATCTTGAACATGTTTAATTTTGAAGTGGCAAGTGAGTGGTGAGGAAGTGGATTTTTGTACTACATATGAATATGCCTGTCATTATTGACTTATAGACCGAGGCCTGGGAACGTATTTTGCCACCGCAGTACCTACGCGTTAAATCACTTCCATATCATTTCGCCACCACTCCATTGCCAAGCCAATTGTTTACTATTCCCTTTGCCACTCGCTACTTTATTACCGTTCCACTTTGCCAACACTCCAAAGAGCGCCTTGCCTTAGTTAGGTATATAGTAGTCAGGCTTGAATAAAATCTTTAAGAATTTTTTTACGAATACAAAACTTGTATTTTTTTTTAAATTATCATAGAATTACGCCTAATGTCTCTAGCAACTGAATTATTTTTGTTGCAGGTTACTTATAAACAAACTTTTTAACTAACATTATTACCATTTCGTCGGTTCGGAAGAAAAATGAAACAACTCAACAAATTAAATTCCATTACTATGAACAAAATAAAAACTATCAATTGGAAAATTATCAGGCTCTTCTACAATATTTGGAACTTAATGAGCCATTGTGTGGGGTTGATATTTTGATAAATTAATTGAATTTCAAATTTTTATTCAATTTCCTGCTGCCCATTTTGAAAAATTATATTTGTAGGTTGTGTCGTTTTTCTTCCGAACCAACGATTTGTACTTTCAATATAATGTACATAATACCTACTCAAATAATTAACATTATATTAGGTATAAAATAGAAGTGAAAATGCAAAACAATATATGTAGGTATAATCAATAATAATTAATAAACAAATAAATACAAGAAATGACAAATAGTGAGGTACATAAAACTTTTATTATACAAATTGTAATTCATAAGTTATTATTCAATGGGATTCAAATATTTTTGCTCTAAAAATTGAAATACATAGGCTGAGCTCCAATTAGCCTAAAGGCACTTCTTTTCAGCTTCAAAATGCAACGTGATTAATGTACCTACAACTAATCCACATAAAAAATAAAACATCCTATATATATGATTAAATATATACATAGATAACCACTACCTACCAATCGATTGCTTCAAGAAATAGGTAGGTAGTACTCACTACAAAATTTTTAATAATAAACCGAAAGGTAGGTAGGTAATTTGCATTTGTTTTTTGTTCAGATTTTACAGCTACTAAACTTTTCGTTTTTATTTTGTTTTGATATTTTTTTTATTATTTGCTATGTAAATATTGTAAAATCACTGCCGACTAAAGGCCATGCCTAAATTATTATTTTAGTCCATTCTCTGTATTAATTTTGATCTTTCAATAAAAAACTTAACTAAACATACATAGGTATGTAAATATAATCAATTATGTTTAATAGGTACTTCTTATTACATACATAAATACCTACATAAAAAAAATTATATTTTTAATTGAAGGTATTTTAAATTCGGATCACGGAAATTATCCCAACTTTTTTTCCGGAAATTATGCTCGGAAAAAATTCCGAATTTTGAAAGGAATAACGGAAAATACCATTCCTTGCTTCAAAAAAAAAGCATTAATTGTACATGGATGGAATTAAGGCTTGAAACATTTTGATTTTAGATGTGGTATCTACGTAGTAAAAGTTACTTGACATATTCGCTAAACAATGCAAATTTCAAATCACTCGATATTAATATAATATGTAGATATGTATGGAAGACTTTTGTCAGGTAAAATGAAAAAGAAGAAAAATTTTACCTGGTGGTATACTTATTTGGCGCTACCGGCTGGGAACGCGTTCTGTCACGAACCGCAAACTTAATGTCAAACCACTTTTTTTTAACGGAAATCCAGTGTAATTTTCGCGATCCTATATTTTAGTTCAAATAGTTTAATTTAAAAATTAGGTAGGTACCTACGAACATACATATAAATTAGGGATAACCATAAATAGTAGGTCTGTTCTGTTATTTCCCAAAAACTGGGAACATGTACGAATTTTAGTAGGTAGGTTGGTACCTACCTACCTATGACTAATTTTTCTTATATGAACTTGACAGTAAAGTAAAAGAACAAAAGTATTATCAAGCTGGTAAGACTAAACAAGACTATGTTTGTAAAATAAGAAGAAACATACAGGTCAAGTTCATCAATACATAAAACTTACGAAATATTACAGAAATAGGTACCTACCTACTTACATCTTTCCTTGAAAAAAAAAAAGATCATGCAAGATTAAAATTTAAATTAAAAATGGACTAAAACATTATAGGTATAGGTACCTATATAAAACTAAACCCCAAGGCAGGAAGAACTCAGCGGCTAAAAGTAATCGTAAACTTTTACGAATATATAAAAATCATCCCAGTAACTACTAGCTCCTACAACGAAAAATCCCGTTAACCAGACAAATTATAGGTATAAATATATACCTAAGTTCAGTTACTCGTACTACATAAGCTATCATTTATTAAAACATGATACAACGCACATTATGAATTATGATACAACGCACATTAGATAAATACAAAAGTTGGGACTTACCTTAATTTCAGGATCTTCAATCGAAAGATCAACAATTTTCATTTTCAAAATAAGTGTCAAGTAGCCTTCACAATTCTAAAATTTTCTTTCAGTTTCAGAACCTATCACCAAGAAAAGAACTGTAAATAAAATATAATGATAACTAGAAACATGAACAAAGAAATTGTTGAAAGAAAAATATTTAATTATGTATTACCAAACTAAAACTATCTACTTCAATTTAAAAATAAGATTATGTATTCACACTTTTTGTTAGTAGCGCACAGCACAACAAACCGAAAGTGAACGATATTAAAAACAAATTTACAACCGGCGCACTCAACGTACGTAGCAACATAAAATAATAAATAAGATTAGAGCAAATAAATAAATAAATCAGGAACAGCAACGGTATCCTTTTCAACCCGAAGCGTGGTAGGTAAATAAAATAAATATAAAATCATTTACATGTGTTTGTTTTGTATTTCTCATTTGTATGTTGAATTTGTTGTATTGTAGCTTTGTAGATGTAGGTGCCTCTTCTGTAATTTGTAGGATGTAGTGCTGGGAGAGCAATAAGAAAATTCCTTTTCGAAGATCAATTGAGGAAGTTTTAATCGTACAAAAGTAAAAGTTGACTTTTAATTTTGTAAAACTTGAGAAAGAGGATAGAAACGAATTGTGCGTTGGGAAAAGACTAAAGCCTTAACTACATTGGCCACTTTTTGCAAATTTACAAAAGTAAAAATATTTTTTTTCCGCTAGCGTAGTTGTTTTGTGAAAAAGAATATATACATTTTATGGTCTTATTAATTAGATTTTTGGCTGTTTAAACTATGTCTAAGTATTTTGAAACAGTCGGAAATATGCTTTTTCAATAAAAAAAAATATTGCATTTCTCTAGGTTTAGACAATAGATTACGTTGTCTAAAGCAAGATAAAAAGATAGATTACTTTAGCAAAAATTAGAAAGTTTTTTTAAAAAACTTGGACGGCTGCCTAAAGTTAGACAGTGTTTATTAATAAGACCATTTATTTTTAAACCAAAATTTAAGCTTTCTGCATCATTTTTATAAGTTTTTCAGTGAGAAACACTATCCAAAAATGAGTTTGAAAATTTTCACTTTTGTACTTTTTCACTTTTTTGCCCAATGTAGTTAAGGCTTAAGGATTTAGTTCACTTTTGTACAAAAGTAAGTTGAATGTATGAAATGCTTTGAGCAAATCGTTCACCACATCTCGCACTAAAAGTAGAGACAAAGAACGAAGAAGCAAGTTACTCGGCAAGTTGCGTGCCGCCTACGCCACAGCAAGAACACAGGACAGATACCAATTTGGCAGGCAGTGTATGTACCCAACTTGCTTGCCAGGACTTGCCTTTGTGGCCTCGGGGTTAGTTATGTGAATGAATTATGAATGAACAGAAAGGTCCAACGAATTCTTAAGGGCCCTACACTCGATCAATGTTCATTGACAATAATTTTGGAGGATATTTTTTGTCAATGAATATTGATGAAAGATTGCCACCACGCGTATCAATGATAATTGAAACGTTTCTAAAAGTCCATCGGAATTCGGGAGAATTAAGACGTTAATTCTCTTATTTACTTTTATTTATAATTATTTTTTTTTTTTGCCTTCAAGTACACAACACAACATCACCATCGAGAAAAAACTTTTATATATTGATGAAAACCAAATTTATTTTGGTTCTCATCAATGTGGTCAATGTTCATTGACAATATGACATTGGAGAGCCTACGCGAACGATCAATATTCAGCGAAAAATGACTTGTTCAATTAATATTGTCAATAAATATTGATCGTGTGTAGGGCACTTTACGGCGGAGATGAAAAGAGAATTGTTTTCTCCATGGTGTCAAACAAAGGAGAAAAGGAAGTGAAGGAATTTTAATGAATCATATTGGTCGCGTTCGTCACCACGTTTTTGACAGATCTAAAAATTCAGTTCTGAAAAACGTAACATTGAACGCACAAAAAAGTCTGAAATTATTTATATATGTATACCTACAATTAGAATGTAAATAACAAATTAATAATGTTCATCACATATCATTTTTACATAAATATATGTTTGTATAAAAAACAAATCTTTTATGTGCTGCATACTCATTTTTACATGCATACATTGTTGTTTTGCTATTTCATTTCACATACGTGAAAAGATAGTTAAAATTCCTTTGGAAAAGAACGCATACTTATGCAAAAGTGTAAATTTACCAACACATACACCAAGTCACCGCTGAAACATCCGGCGAGTAAACTGACGTTTCATTTCACTCGCCTACTCACTCACTTTTACTAGCTAAATCGATTTTCAATGAAAAGTGAGTCATCTCACTCACTCGCCATCAGCTAAATCTCGGCACAGACGAGACCCAGACGATCAGATCACGCACCTAAAAAAAACTGGACAAAGAACAGTTTTTTTTTGTTGTTTTTAGCTGTCATCTGAATTTTCAGATATAAATTTTCATCTGAAAATTCAGAAAAAAACGCAACGCAACTTAATGTCAATCGACGTCAACTGAATTTAATGGCGGCTGGCCAATCTCAAAATGACAGTTTAGAACTGTCAAATGTGGTGATGAACACGGCCATTGATTCACAAAAGGTTTATGAAGTAATCATTTAAATTTGAGTGAATATATACCTAGAAGCTTTATATACGTTCATTTAAATGAAGAATTTGCGGATCATAAATGAGTCACTTAAAATAATTCATATCGGTGTCTAATTACCCACGTAAAAGGATTTAAATTGAATCATAAGTGAATTCTTTTTTCTGATCCATTTATGATTACCTTGTTAATGCGATGATAGAAAAACTACTTTTATATCTTATTGTTTGTTAATTTTTATATTTTTTAAGTATATTGTTGCTATTACCACTATTGTGTTTTTTTAAATTTACAGTTTATATACATATTATGTAGGTATGAGTAGATGAGAAATAAAAATCCCGCTATATCCAAAACTCGCTATATGTGCAAATCGTGAAAAACTTACCAAGACTAAATTAGAATAGGTTTAGTACAGATTTTATTCTATTTATTTATTTATATTATTTATTTATAATTTATTTTTTCTAATTACACATTTTTAAATCTGTGTGCTATGATTAAAAGGAAAAATGTACTTGAAGTTGAGTTTAATAGTTATTTAACAAAATTCATTTTGGATATAAATGCATGCTTGGGTATTAGGGTGTCCGTTATTTCCCAAACTCTTTTTATTTGGATCGGCCACCCCTAAATCGAAAGTCTATGCGCTCCGAAAATTTTACTGACCAAAATAAAAATTGTCCGAGGCCATTAACCCGTGCCTCTAAAGCCATATACCACCATACAAATTTGTATGGAGATTTTGCACTTCTTTTACCTTTTATTTATTTTTTTCTCTGGAACTATAATGTAGCTATTCTTAATTTTTTTAATTGTAAAAATCAATAACAAAAATTAAAATAACTGCCGTAGTGGAAGAAAAAAAATATTAAACTTAAAAAAACGGGGAAGATATTAAAATATTTAATAATTTAAAAAATTAAAATTAATTATAAGTTTTTATTTTTCAGAATTTTTGAATTTTTTTTAATTAGCCAGTTCACGTTTCTAAGATCTCACTGAGCAAGCTCCGTCAGCTCCACTGAGCAGAAGGAGAAACCTGAACAAAATTTCTCCGCTAGAAGTCAAAACCAATTTCCATCTCTTTTTTATTAATTAATCAACTGCGACAAAAAATAATTGAGCAAGCGAATCCAAAAAATATCAGTCTCAGTTTTTTGACAGCAAAAGTGAGGAATCTCACTGAGGAATTACGTTCAGATTTCTGAGATTGCTGAGATCTCTGAGATCTCAGTGAGCTTGAGAAACCTGAACTGGCTAAATAAGAGCAGTATTATCTTATAAAAATAAATAAACAGAATTAGAATAGGTTGTTTAGTTTCAGAGAAAAAAAAAATTAAAGGCAAAAAAGGTGAAAAGTTCAAATATGTAAACTTTTAAAAATTCGAAATAAATTATAAATTTGTCTTTTTACACACATTTTTGGATGTGGTTTTTTAAAGGAATAGTTAAAAAACAAAAATTGAGAATAGTTACATTATTTCGATAGAAAAACAAATAAAAGGTAAAAGGTGCAAAATCTCCATACAAATTTGTATGTGAAATGTATGGCTTTAGAGGCACGTGTTAATGACCTCGGACAAACAAAATTTTTGTTGGCCATTAAATTTTTCGTAGCGCAAATAAGATATTTTATTAGATTTTTTTGTGCACACTCAAATTTCGTCGCCTGAGTTCTATCTTGTTCAAAACGACATTTTTTTATGAAATCGAGTTAGGTAGCAGTCTTCATAATTTGGGGACGCTCTTTGGATTGGCGCGAACCATTTTGTTCTATCTCTTTTAGTTTTCAAGCTATGAAAAACTGTTTTGTTCAATAATCCTGACCATTTTGAGTGTCATTTTTGTTCAATAAAATACTATTCATTCCTTCTGTCTTATAGGGGAGAGTATGATAACTCAGGCGCCGCAAAATAATAACGGATATTAATAGAGAGGTGTACATGTAATACAATCATTTTTTTTACTATGGGTCTATCTCGGCCCGTTTAGAACGTAGGGACAATTTTAGAAAAAAAAAAATACTTAAAATGAAAAAAAAAATATTAAAAAACAACGGCAATACTTACAATGAAGTACTATACCGGGTTTTAAAGCCAGAAATAGGAGAAATAGGGTTTGAAAGCAAGAAATCCGTACTTAAATCATATATTTAAATTAAATTAGTTAAGGCGATAGTTTAAAAAAAATCGCATGCAAACCCAAAATTTTAATAAAATAAAATGAAAAAACAGTTTAGAACAATTTTATTCAAAATTGTGAAATGAAGTGCTGAATTGGCTTTCTGGAGTCAATGCGTATATCAATTCTAAATCGGATACAAAAAACTTAATGGTTTTATGTCTTCTAGTTTTTGAGAAAATTGAAAATTACTAAGGCCCAATTTCTTCACATATGTAGGTATATTAAGCTAGCTTAGAACCCGAACCAGGTACTAGCTCTGGTACTGGGTCCTAACGAAAAGTTAGTACCTAAGCATTTCTTCACATCCCTAAGTTTACACAGCGGTACTAGAAACTTAATACGTCTAAAACTGGTCTAATACTAAATTTTCGACAGAATTTGACCGAACATTAATTCCGGTTCATTTTTTAACAACGTTTAGTCCGCCAACGATATTTTCCGATTACGTCAAGGGCCAAGGAATCGGTAAAATGCATAAGCGGCCGTTTCAAATTCTGAAAATGTTGCTGGCTTTTATCCAAAATATGTCGCTGGCTTTTATCCAAATGTCGCAATTATGCCATGCAAAATTTTGGTTGCCAATGTTTTCATAAAATCGGCAACCGCTATATGCATTTTTGAAAAGTTGAAAATCTAAAAGCCAATAAAACTAGAAAAAAACGCTGTTATATTACATTTATTTAAAAAAAAAATCAATGGTATATCTCTCGGAATGGACTCCCTCTCCCCCTTCATAATTACACGAAATTGAAAAACAAAAAAAAAATCAAAAACTAGAATCAAAATTAAAGGCCTTCCACACTATCCCACTGAGTATTATCACATGTCAAAAAAGTGGGAAGTAAATCGGAGACAAAATACGAAATTTCATCCCACATGAATTGACAGCCCATCTCACACAATTTGACATGTATTAATACATGAAAATTTTTAAAATTGGTTCTAAAACCATCACACATTCTATCCCACTTAGGGGTTTAAGGTTATGGTGATTTGTTTGGACGCAAGTGTGAAAGCAAAATATGAAAATATTTTCTTCACACAAATTTGGCAGTCGTAAGTGATTCTATCACACTTTTTTTTTTGACATGTATTAATACTCGATGGGATAACCATTTGGGTCATACCAAATGAAATTAATTCCTGTGATTTGAGTATTAACCTGCTAGCCTGTGGATTTCGATGTCCAAGCTTAAACGAAGTCCTAACTAGTACCTACTCGATACCAATTTGACAGGACTAGGGCTAAGTACTTATGTGAAGAAATCAATTGGTGCCAATTTGAGTACTAACTTTAGGACTAGTACCGGTACCAGCGTTAGGACTCTGTGAAGAAATTGGCAGTAAAACTAATTTTGTATGAGATTTTAGTTTTTGGTATTTACGGTGATTTAACTTTGAGGATTAATGTTGATGATAGGTCCATCTTTGTAAGTAAAGTACAGCAGTTCATTTAGCGTTACCCAGAATGCACAACTAGGAGGTAGACCTACATTGCATTCCATGTCCTAGTCGGTCAGTTAGTCAGTTAAGACAACGTTCAAATATCTTGGTAAACAATAACCTGTTTTTTTATGAACAAAATAGGTATGCATAAATTACAATTCCATTATATAAATATAGTTATGTAAGACACAAACACACACATTAAGAAATTATATAAATTTGCTGCAGTAGTACAGTAGTACCTACATAATGTAGGTAATGTGAATTTTTAAAAATGCATTACATTTTCAGACATGAAAATTTTAAATGTGCAACTTTGGGCCAGGTATTTATATGTATGTTACCGTTAAAAGCCAAAATAATGAAATTCTAGAATTTACCGGTGAATCCTACCTCACTGTACATAGGAAACATTCAAAGTTTCTTAAAATCCAGATTCTTTAAATGCAAAAGAAACTTATGCATGAACCCAACCTCGCACCTACCCCAAAACCTATATTGGGTTAAGCATGGGGGTTACAGGGGGGTAGCATGCCCCCTTTCACTGTTTATACGCCGTAATACTGGGGCGCCAGCATGTAACTTGATAATATCGAGTTCAATCGATACAATCGAGTATAGGCAGTTCCTTATGTAGTTCAATACAACCGAAAACACTCGATTGAATTCAATGAGGAACTAGCTGTGCTCGATTGTATCGAGTAAACTCGGTCGTCTCAAGTTATACGTACTAGACCGCCTGTATGCTTGCACTGTATATGTCAGCAAAAAAAAAAAAAAAAATCTCATAAAAAATAGTTTTAGTAATTTCTAATTTTCTCAAAAACTAGTTAATATAAAATCATTCGTTTTGTTTTTTCTGTTTTCGATTTAGAACTGATATATGCATTGACCACAAAAAGCCAATTTAGTACTTCATTTCACAATTTTGAAGAAAAAAAATAGTCTAAACTTTTTTTTTCAATTTTTTCAGTACTTCATTGTAAGTGTTGCCGTTATTATTTATCAATTTTTTCTTTCATTTTTTTCTAAAACTGCCCCTATGGGTAAGCACATACTTGCGATATCGATCGCGCGACTATTTAGTCGCCAGAAATGGCTTTCAATGTGAGTGACCGCACTTGCGACCGAGAAATAGCGACTGGAATTTGTTTCATTTTTCGAGCGACGCAATTGTCGCAAAATAATTACGTGTTTGTGACCGGCACTTGCGATTTAAATTTCTACGATTTAAAAATCATAGTCGCGGAAAAAAATACACATGCACGCACTTGCGATTGTCAGTCGCGCGAGTTTTTAGTCGCAAGAAATGAAAACCATGGTTTTAAATGTGAGTGCACGCACATGCGACCGACAAATCGCGGCGCTTAAAAAAAATGTAACGGGTTCCATTTTTAGCGCCACTTTTCAGTCGCAACAACTTTTAAATCGCAAGTGCGTATGCAGCTATTAAAAGATGTGTGTTGCATTCGATAGCGATTGAAAGTCGCGCGACTACAAATCGCAAGTGCGTGCATAGCAAAAATTGTTGCGATCGCGAATTTTAAATCGCAACGACTTTAAATCGCAAATGCGTGCCTAGCCTACCTCTTAAACGGGGCGAGATAGAACCCCCTCCTAGTAAAAATGCTTGTTTTTTACCATTCCACAAAAAACCGTGACAAAAAAAAAATATTTTTTAATAAAAATATAGAACAAAATAACACACAAGTATATTCCGAACCAGGGCATTCTTAACTACAAGAGGTAGACGCTAGTTCATACTAAAATAGAGAAATATAATATCAATTTTAAATTATTTGGAAATTCACAGCCCCATTCCGTAATTATAAAAATATTAAGTCAGCTTTAAAAATTAAACTTATTTTAAATTTGATTGATACCTAAGTATTTTGAATTAATATTTTTTATGTGGAATGTTTTTTTGCAACTTGTTGGCAAACTGTAAGACTTATTTTGAACAAACACGCATGGTCACTCTTGAACTAAAATCTAACCGTGATATTTGAAATTAATTCGAAAATGCATGCGCTGTTGCACCTCGTATGCTAGAACAATTTTTACAAAAGATACATTTAAGATTTTCTTGAATTTTTAATAAAATATTATCTGAAATTAGCAAGAAAATGCATGCGATGCAGCATTACTGTCAAACATCTATACAAATTTTGACCAATAACATAAAGGAATACTTTTTTTATTTCCAATTAACATTTTTTCAAGTTTTCAAATTACGGCTATGCGAAAAATCGCCCAAAACCTAAAAATCAGAAATCGCCCAAAATTATTCTTGGGCGATTCTTCATTTAACACTATTTGGGTGATTTTTCATAATGAAAGATCGCCCAAAAATTTTAATTGCAAAATCGCCCAAAACAGGTATTTTTTTTTATGAAAAAAACATTTGGGCAACTTGAAAAATGCAAGAAAGCCCAAAAACATATTTTCAAAAACACCCAAAAAATAATGAAAAATCGCCCAAAAATGAAAACAGAAAAATCTATAATAATATCGCCTTAACTAAAGAAATAGAAAAGAATATCTAGTATTTCTGTAAACTGATTTATTTATCAAAAATAATTTAATTGTTTACATAAATACTTGGAGTGCACTAGGTTATGTAAACGCTGTAAGCGGAATTCGTTCTGCTTTCAAACGAACCGTAGAGAAGTAATAATTATTCAAATTAATTAAAAGTATTTAAGAAGTTGTTATTGTATTATTAAAAATTGTGAGCCCTGCTTCATGGCGCGGCGCGGTCGGCGCGATCGGGTGCAGCGCGGGCGGCGTGGGCGTGTCGTGACGTGATCGCGCCACCCGCACACGCCCGCGCCGCCCGCGCTGCACCCGTTCGCGCCGACCGCGCCGCGCCGCCCCCCCCTCCCCGCCACCGTCGCAGCGGTCAAAACTTTGTTTTATAAAATTAGTAAAATCATTATCATTACAAATCGCGACACCATGACTGTTTAAAAAAAAAACATTAGGTTCTAGAATTATGTCTCTTTAAACCTATCGTATCTCAATAGACATTATGAATTATGTCAACAAATCGAAATCTTTTTAAATCACTCACCAGGTTGAAATGCCATGAAGCAGGGCTCACAATTTTTAATAATACAATAACAACTTCTTAAATACTTTTAATTAATTTGAATAATTATTACTTCTCTACGGTTCGTTTGAAAGCAGAACGAATTCCGCTTACAGCGTTTACATCAAAATTATTTGTGGAGAATTTTTTATTTTCGTCGATTTTTACTTATGAAAAATCACCCAAAAACAAAAATGAAAAATAAATGAAGAATCGCCCAAATCGGTTTTTCGGTGATTTTTCATTTTTATATTTGGGCGATCTTGCGTTTTGTTATTATTTAAAAAAAAAAAAAAAAAAATTGGGCGATTATTAATTTTAATTTTTGGGCGATCTTGCATTCATTTTTTGGGTCTTCTTTCATTATGCAAGTTCACCCAATAATTTTGGGCGATTTATGATTTTTAGGTTTTGGGCGTTTTGTTTTTGGGCGATTTTTCGCATAGCCTCAAATTACATATACCGAAAATAAATGCACTGGGTGCACTTTAAACACTCAACCTTCAAGTAATACATCATAAAATTTAAAACAAAATCGGACGGTGTTTCTTGAAATTAGCCAGAAAACGCGTGTGCTGCTGCAGTTTGTTGGCAAACTGCTAAAACGATTTTGACCAAACACACACAGAATCGTGCTCAGATTTTCACGTTAAATTTCCATAAATTTTGAACAAAATCTGACCGTGTTTTCTGAAATTAGTATGAAAACGCATGCGCTGCTGCATTGTTGGTAAATCGATTTTGACCCAGGAACATTCTTTTAGTTCCACATAATATTTTGTGTAATTTTGCACAGAATTGTAGCCTATCTTCTGAAATTATTCCGAAAATGCATGCACTGCTACATCTTGCTGGCATATGTAGGTACTGCTAGACCGACACGTTGACCAAACATCACTGATCTCTATAATACACTGGATAGTGGATTCCCTACAAAGTATAACAGTTTTTCTACTTCCAATTGAAGATGACAAGTACGTAGGCAACTCAACACTTTAGGTATGTTCAGTGAGGCTGAGAAGGCCAGATCTCAAAAATTCTACTGCAACCGAAGAGGGGCAAAAACGAAAGTGGAATTTCTAAGAAAAAAAGCAAAAGAACCATCACTTGTTTGTAAATTCGATTTTTTGTAATTTAAAATAATTGTAAAAGTGAATTTAAAATATTTTAGTTGCAATTTTGTAAAAAATTTTGCATTTCATTATGTTATACAGTTATACCGTTATACAAAAAAATAGGCAACTCAACATTATAACAATTCTCAAATGGCATCAACTTTCTTGTATGGATGCGCTATCCAGTGTATTATAGAGATCAGTGCCAAACATGCACAGTGACACCCTTTAGATTTTAAGTAAGATTTCATAAAATTTTGGACCCAATGGGTATGTTGTTATTTCGGAGTCCATAAGGAACATACAAACATACACACATTTATTATTATATGTATAGAAGAAGATAGATGTGTCGTTTGTATTCATTAAGTTTTGTAATTTTTGGATATAATAATAGAAAACCCTACATAATGGAGCAATTTTAAAGGCCGATTTGAATTCAGTGCATTAAAATCTTTGGAATAAGTAGGTATATTCTTTTTTTTCCAGGAAAGTAGTTTTAAGTTTGTCGGCTTTCGTTTTTTTTTTCATCCTTTCTGTTTACAAACAAAACAAGCAAAAAAAAAGTAACTGTCAACGCAAATTAAGAATCAATAAATAGATGCTTCATTAATGCGGCTTTCCTTTGGTAAATTCAGGTTTATGGATTACGCTTTCAGATTTTTTAGTCATGGTATTAGTATATATTCGTGTCTGCGGACCTTATATTGATAAACTGGAAGCTGTCAATTGTACTGGTGTATAGTGGTCCTAATAAAAGGAGGTGTAGATCTTCCGCAAAATCTTTTTAATCTTTTGGTATTTGAAAGGCAAAAATTGTCAACCGGGCTTCAATGACACTCAGTCACAATAAGAAAAGCAATTCTTTGGAATTTTTCTTAAAATTTATTTAAATTTAAAGATGCAAATTAAAGTAATCCATTTAACTAATGGAAAATGAATGAATATAAGATTTAATAAAATATTATTAATGACATACCTTATTACGTGGTTTTAGTTAAATCGACAAACTTCTTTGTAGCGACCGATATCTTGTTTAAAAAGCAAAATGAAATGTTGAAATGTGAGTAACAAAAGTGAAAAAACAACCCTTGAAAATATATTTCGTCCATCAAACGTACTTTGACCTTGTCTGGCATGGCAGACAACAATTCAAGTGCAAAACCAAAGTGGTTGTTTTTGTTGTTGTTTCCCTTTCATTCGAATAAGAATATCCCTTATAATTTCCTCAAACATATTCAATCAGAGTTGCCGAAGTGGCACACGATTGTGCTTTTTTGACACGATAATTTCCTCGTGGCACGGTGGCACGATAAAGTTTAATATGGCACGTTTTTTATTTCCATTATTTTACTTAAAATGAAGCAAATTTCAGAAAAAAATTACTGAAAATTGGTTCAAGTTCCGTGGCACTGCTGTCGTTTTGGCTACTATAGTAGCATTTGGCTACTTTGCTGCGGAAAGGGCTACTGTGCTACGCATATCTCAAAATGGCTCCCCAGTCCCCAAGTCACCACATTAAAGAATTAATTGAAAAGATTCTTACATTTTATGAACACAAATTTTTATTTTTTCACATCGCTCGCTGTTTCAAAAAAAATATTGCACATTTCTGTTAGGTTTTAGAAAGCGATATAATGATGAAGAACTACTCGAAATGTCAAACTCTGTTATGTATTTATTTATTAAAATAATGCCCAAAAAGTCTTTCGTTTTCCATTATGTTTATTTATTATACGCTTAGTCCCCTTTCACACGAAGATACTAGTTGCTGGTGATTTTTTTGACGTTTTCTTTAAATCTCCTTAACAATCTCTTGTACCTTTCACACTGAAGCAACAAAAACCCGGAGATTTTCTTTATTTTCCTTTTGAACTACCTTGGTTCAACGCACACAAACGTAGTGTGAAGAGAAACGTCAAAAAAGTTTCCTGAATTTGTTGACCGGGGAGATTTCATTTCCCCCTCTTTCTTCCTGCCCTTCTCGCCATTGAACTAATTGTTGCCGGCAACTCAGTTGCCCTGTGTGAAAGGGGACTTACTAGTAAAACAAATTAAGGGAAAATAATTGTATACAGTTTTTTTTTAAGTGTTTTTTTTTTGAAGAGCTGTATCTGTTTCTTTGTGGAAAGTGGACGTACTTTACTGTGACAAAAAGTGGTCAAAAATTGATATTTTCTGTTCTATTTTATTGACGATTTCACAATCCTTACAATTTGTTTGTACGACTTGATCATTCGGTAAAAAAAAAAAACAATTCAATCGATCAATTTTAAATCTAAAAAAAAATTTGGTAGTCTATAGGTCTTCAAAATGTTTTACCAAATTAAATCCTACGATTATTTTTGTTAAGTCTATAAAAAGCCGTTTTTTCTACTTTTTTAAACTAACGTTGAGGTGCCAAAAAACATATTGGCTTTAAAGCTTTGAAAAGCTCTTGTAGAAAATTAACTCAGGTTTCCAAAACTTGGTCACCCAATTTAAAGAAGTCTTTTTTCATTAAAAGTCAGATATTCTTCGGAAGAAATTTTATAGAATAACAAAACATGATGACATTAAATTTTAATAAACAAGTTATCGGACCACTATATTTAATTGGTTAACAAAAAAAAAATAAGAAAATTATATTCTTAAAAAAAAAAAAAATCGTGCTGTTTCTTTTGATTGTGCAAACTCATTTGCAAAAATGAATATTGAAAATTGTTGTTTCGATAGAAAAAAGTATTTGTTTCTTTTCATTTATGGAATCATATTATTAAATGAATTATTTTGAATTTTTGGGGGCTCCTCAACTTTTAAAAATGCTCCCCAAAATTTCTGAAAAGTGCTACTCTCGGAATTTGGAAAACGACAGCACTGTTCCGTGGTTGTGGTTTTCAGTATTCAGTTTTCAAAACCCTCAACATCGAATTTTGATTTCCATCTAGGTATCTAGCAGCGGTATCTATTAAATGCTAATACATAATAGTAGCCCCTGCTAGCTCCCTGTTAGGATCTATGTAGGTACAATATTCTAGCCTCATTAAAAACTAGACTACTTTTCCATGTGGGAATTTGGCACAATTTTATTTTCCTAGTACCTAAAATTTACTAACTTTGTTGAAACTTATACCTACGTATAATCTTAAATTTCGTACACAACTTTACCCTGTTGATTTCTATAAAAAAAAAAAAAACAGAAATTTAGGTTGAAATGATTTTTCTTCTTATTCAATATTTTCAACATTTTGAAAGGCTCTTTTATTTGATGAAACAGAAACTAAAATAAAACCTGAACTTTCATGAATTTGAGGCTATTAAACTACCTTCAAATAAAAACAAACTTATAAATCGTTTTTTACTTTAAAAATACATTTATAAATCCTTAATTAAAACAGTCATTTTATCTTACCTTAGTATTTTTTTCGGCAATCACAAGATGATAAATATAGGTATTTGAAACGAAACGAATTTTTTTTTGTTTAAAAATTTGTTTTATTATTTTATTTAATTTTCATGTCACTTGAATTTAAATATTAAAACACGTTTTCACTATGCTAAAATCTAATTAACTTTCCAACTGGAGAACTTGTGTAGGTGTTCAGATTTTTCAATGCTTGAATAAAAATATGTATCTTCAAGTACCTTATATGTATGTGCAGAGTTCTACCGTTGCATAAATGCAATCAGACTCAAGTGACATCACACATCCAATTCCAAGCCTTTTATCCTAACTGTATTTGCAAACTCGGCAACATTAAGCGTCCAATGCATACATAAATGTTATATACTTACCTACATACCTACTTGGTTGATTTCAAAACATCAAATACTCAGCGATTAAAAAAAAAAAAATCTTATTCTGGTTAACAAACTAAAAGTGTCAAGTCACTATTTGTTTGGATTGTGTTGCGGTTGAACGATATACCCATCTCCAACATATTTATGGAACCCCAACCCATATTTAAAACAACAACAACTTAGGTACAGCAAATCGCTTTTATACTGCTGCTTTGGAACTAATTTTGTTATGGTTCTTGGTCTCAAAAATCAAATTCAACCGGCATGCATCATCGGAAATAAGATATGATGAAATATTTATGACACCACTTGACACACACTCCGTGTCGTTGCATTGGGTTTAAATTTTTTATCAATGAATCTTATAATATTATGGTGGTATTGGATTTGCATACATTTTTGAAATCTTAATAATATAAATATAAATAAATAAATTTGATAACACAACAGCTCAAGAAGAACTAGGGCCTAGTGACTTACAACTCTCAACCATTCCTGTGTGCGTGTCTGCAGGAATGGAGGGGACCTACAGTTTATTGCCGAATCCGAACGGCTAACGAGCGGCACTATTCTGTGACAGGAGATACTCTTGGAGGATTTGTCAATTCCTCGCAAGAGGCAGTAGCCGTTTTTTCTTTTAAATAAATAGGTGGCGAGGCTGGGGATCGAACCTTAGACCTCCGGCATGACAGTCCATCGCACTAACCATCACGCCACGGCTACTACATCTTAAAAATATGGTATTGCATTTACAAACTTTAAAAAACTCTTAGGTAGTTTTTTTTTTTACGACGTGTCGTGTACAACATGTCGACTTACTAAACAAGCATTTTGTCAAAGTGAAAATTTTATTTTGGTTCAATCCTTATCACGTGCACGATAGCTACAGTGTATTTTGTGGAAGGGGCGACTATTTCTCTCGTTTGAAAAAGCAGGGACAATTTTATAAAAATTAAGCTTCCACACTATCCCATCAAACATTAACAGTTCAAAATTGGGAATCAAATATTGTAGGTATAACAAAATGTGACATCGCATTACACAATAGCTTCGTTCGTGTACTTTCCGGACTAGAACTGGCAAATTATCAAATTTTGAGGAGTGGGGATGAAATTCTCTCAAAGAGAATGGAAACAGTCCAAAAGTACACGAACGCTTTGAACCAAAAATATCTGCCAGATTTTAAAAGTCACCAAAAAGTAAACAAAACCACAACATTGAAATACATTTACTGAGTGTTAATTAAAATTGAAGTAAACAAATTTAATTCAACTTAAAACACTTCTTTTCAATTTTGTTCAGTTGCTTATAAAAAAATTTAAGATGAAAACAAAGAAAAATATTCTCTTCTAACAAAAAACAAACTTAAGTCTTAACTACATCCAAGACTTTTTGCAAAAAGTACATAAGTGAAAAACTAAAACATGCACCAGAAATGCCTGTGTGCGAAAAATCCGGCGAAAATAGTGTTTGATATCTCATTTCAGATTGATACTACAGACGAAACACAATTTTTTCGCACACAGGCATCTGTAAGCATATTTTTGCTCATGACATTTTCACTTTTTGCCCTACTTTTTACAAAAATTCTTGAATGTAGTTAAGCCTTTAAACTAAAAGTAAACAAGCAGCAGCCATTTTGTATTTTTGCTTTTTGGCAGAACACCGAACTTACCATTTTCTGCCGGAAGAAATTTCTCTGATAAAATCTGGCAAGAAGGGGAAATAATTTACTCTCTCGCGAGCGTTCTCTTCTACCAAAAACTACCCGAAATGTGCATACGCGAACAGGTTTGGACTAAATCTGGTAGAAAATGGTAGTTTTGGGTAGTTTCTGACTTGTACGCGAACGCACCTAAGATATGACAGTCCATTATACAACACTTCACAGTCGATCCCACACGACTTGACATTGTTAATACACGAACATTTTTAATGGCGATTTCCATGCAACAATTTCAAATCGATTATTTTTTTTAGCTGCAAGGAATCTGTAAAAAATTCGATTTTTTTTTTGTGATTGTGTGTGTACCGTTTGACAGCAGTTTTGAAGCAAAAAGGTAAACAATTATTGCACGCACAAAGTGTTTAACAATTATTTAAAGTGCACTCAATTTTACGTGTGGTTTTGTACGATTTAAAGCAAATATATATCAGGAATTGGTTGCAAAATAAAACGAAACTAGTTGTGCGTTCATACAAGTAGAAAAAACAAACAAATTCCAACACGAAAATCATCAATCAAGGAACGCATCGGCAAGCTGGGATAAATGGACTTTGGGCACTTAATTTCACAGTTAATTAAACCTGTTGATCACTTTTAATTCATTATCCACACTTATTTGATAAATAAAACACATTTTTATAGATATATTTGTTTTAAATCTATTTAAACACACGACGAACACTGTGAATATTTGTTAAACACTGCAGCAAAAAACTTTTAACTCCTGAGAAATGTCAAATCTTCGTAGTGTGTGTGCAAATCCGTGTAAATCTTGCTAAATACGAAAGATTTCATTTGTCCCGAAAATTCGATTTTTTCTTCTAAACAAACTGATTTTTTTCTAAGCAGAACCGATTTTTTTGTTGCATGGAAATCACCATAAGATTGGTTCCAAAACCATCACACTCTCTATTCCACTTGAGGGGTTGGGGTTATGCTGAAATTGTTTATTTGGATGCGAGTGTGGGAGCAAAATCATTTTTTTTTCACGAAAATTTGGCAGTCGTAAGTAATTCTGTCCCACTTTTTGTTTGACATTTGTGTGTTAATACTCAATGGTATAGTGAAAGGGACTTTTAAAACGGAAACAAATATTTTAAAATGCTTTTATTTTGATTTTGATGCAGTGTTAGAAAAATTTTAATTGTTGAATATTGAAAAAGTTTTTCACACAAAAAATACATAGGTACCTCATCCATCGACACTGTGTGTACCTAGTCAATTTCAATTTAAATGCCTCTATGGCCAATTGTAAAAAACTAAACCACTCAATAAGTGAAATGAAGTGGACAGAAATAAATTAAAAAAAAAAAAACGATAAGTTTCAGAATTTAATGTATCTCAGCATTTTTATAATTTCTTGGTGCAGGTTTAAAATATTACAATACAATTCATGAAATGAATTTAAATAGGTACTTAATGGTATTTGTATGTATTTTCTGCCTATATTATTGATATTTTAAAGGAACTAGTAAGGCACAGAAAAAATTGGAGAAGAAAAAGGCGTTGATTGTTCTCGTTCTTTACAGGGCAGCGTCAGCAGTTTTGAGTTTGATTTTTGAAGGATTCGTGATTATTCATGATTATTTATTATTTTGCTGTTTTTATTTCATCTACCATTTTAACTTTACAGATTACAACTATACCTATCAGTGGCGATTCATTTCAGTTGGCTAGGTTGGCTGCGTCAACCCTAAAATTGATGAAAAACTTAAATGTAGACACCTATACCTTCAAATAAAATTTGTAATTATAAAAACTTCATAACATTTATTTAAAATTAAATTACAAATATTTTATAATAAATAAGAAACCTGTTTGTTTATTTCATTACAAAATAATTAACAAACATTATTCTATACAGCAGTTCAAACCGATTCCTATACCTGTACCTACATTATAACGTTCAGATATACCTATTATTACTATTAGCACCCAGTATTACGGCGGCGCGGCGTATAAACAGTACGGTATGTAAGGGCCGGCATTCTGGCCCCCTTCAACCTCTCCTGCTTGGTCCACTATAGGATTTGGGGTCGGTGCGAGGTTGGATGTATGAAAAGTTTCTTGTGCATTTAAGAATCTGGATTTAAAGAAAATTTGAATGTATCCTTTGTATAAACAGCGGGGTAGGATTTACCGGTAAATTCTAGAATTGTATTATTTCGGCCTTTTACCCTTTTAAGGTAACATAAACATACCGGTAAAAGGCGCACCAAAAAGCTAGAGCGAGTAGGTTCGGATAATACAAGAAAAAACTCGTATTAGAGGGGGTCTATTTTCCCCCGTTTAGGCGGGAGGGGCAATTTTCTAAAAAAAATTGACTTTAAACATAAAAAAAAATATTTAAAAACAACGGTAAAACTTAGAATGCCATGCTATACCTTTTTGGAAAGCCAGAAACCGATTTTTTAATTTTCAATTAAGTTGTGTTAGTGAATATTTTTTGAAAAATTAATGAAAAATCAATTTTCAAACTCGAAATTTTGAAAAAAAAAAGTTAACAAAAAAAATTCAAATAGATTTTTTTTTAAATTTTACGTAATTAAGTCCTAATTTTGTTATCAAAATTCAATGCTCTTATTAGTCTTTAGTCAAAAACAGAAAACCGGATGCTAAATGTCTTTTAGGTTTTGAGAAAATTGAAAATTAATTTTATTTGGAAGAATTTTACAATATACATGTAAGCTTATATCTATTTCGCTTAAAGGATTATAAACGGAGGCTAATATGTTTGGCCGTTCTGTTCCGTTATTTTTATTTTTCGATTGCGAACATGGCTTGTCTTTTCTTTTAGTTGTAATATAGTTCTTGCTCTCGGAACTAGTAAAAGTATCTTTAAACGTTTGTCTTTATACTAACATAAAAATAAATATATATAAATATATAAAATAGAATATAGGTACGATAATAAGAAACAATATTACGTTAAATACTTGAACAAAAATTTGATGTTTTGGATTCTTGTGAATACATAGGTCGGTTATTGGAAGATCAATTTTCATTTGAATGTTTTGTTAGCTTAAACATCGAAGGTCAAGGTTTTTATTGATTGATAAGTTTTGTATTGATTTTTGTCTATATGAGTTATTTATACAGCCAAATTAATAAACGTGGAATAGCGAAGGATTAGACCTTATTCCGTGGACTAAGTGCAAAATGTTATCAAAAAACAAAGTGACGTTTACTAAACTAAACCACCGAAGAAGGTGGTTTTGCGAAGGAATAAGAACCAAATATGTGAATTTATTTTGAGATTATAAATATAATTTTTAATAAAAATATGAATGTCCACTGTATTTATCGTGTTTTTTAATCATTTGCAACTATTTGACAATCAGCCATCAACGACAACAAAAAATATATGTAAAAGCAGATAAATCCAAAATATAGGTTTTCCAAGGAAAATTAGGAAGTAAATGGTGGACACTCCTTTTTCTTCTTGTAATTAAACTTTTCCATTTTTAAAATAAAAACAAAACAAAAGGAACAGATACAACACAAACAATGATTGAAAAATGATAATAGTTCTGAGAGAAATTCTTAGGCCCGATTCACACAGAAGTGGCTCATGGTTCTGGTGTGTCATTGGCATGCTTGGAATGGAGTGGGTGTGATGTACTCAATTTACACAGAAGTGACAATGAACCGACATTTGTCAGAGTGAATTGAAAACGCAGAGGGAATCAATCAGAATTGATGCAAAGGAATGCTTTTTTTAGTATTTGGAAATTTTTCCTAATCGTTGTGATTTGTTTAACACAAATAAAGTGATAAAAATAATTCAAAATAAATATAGTAGTGGTCTCATGTTCAATCTTCGGCCCAATTCACACAGAACTGGCTTATGGTTTTGGTATGGTTCTGGCGTGGTGCATACATATGCCACGTTGTGGAATTTGCATGTTCTCTTATGGGACAATACACAAACAGATGACGAGGCGAGGGTATGGTGCGACATGTCATCGCCACGCCATATTGAAAACTCCAGTGGCCTACGTGAACCGGCACGCCATATTGAAATCACTTGAAGATTGAACATGAGACTACTACTTTATTTGTTTTGAAGTATTTTTATCACTTTATTTGTGTTAAACAAATCTAAAAAAAATCACAACGATTAGGAAAATTTTCCAAATACCAAAAAAAGCATTCCTTTGCATCAATTCTCATTAATTCACTTTGCGTTTTCAATTCATTTTGACAAATGTCGGTTCATTGTCACTTCTGTGTAAATTCAGTACATCACAACCACTCCACTCCCGAAGCATGCCAATGACACACCAGAACCATGAGCCACTTCTGTGTGAATCGGGCCTTCAAGTGATTTCAATATGGCGTGCCGGTTCACGCAGGCCACTGGAGTTTTCAATATGGCGTGGTGATGACATGTTGCTCCATACCCTCGCCTCGTCACCTGGTTGTGTATTGTCCCATAAGAGAACATGCAAATTCCACAACGTGGCATATGTATGCACCACGCCAGAACCATACCAAAACCATAAGCCAGTTCTATGTGAATTGGGCCTTAGGTGTGCTTGGTAACTTGAGCTTTATTTTGTTGTTTTTTTTTTTTTTTACAGATTATCACAATACGCTGTCAGAACCAATACGGAGTTTGCAAAACTTTGTGAAAATGTCAAGTTACCAAACAGGCATCTCACTTATTTTAGTAGATTTTCTTAAGGGATTTTCAGTAAACGTCACTTTTTTATTCCAGGAACATTTTGTTTTTATTAATGGAAAATTTTAATCCGTAGCTTAACTCTTATTCCATGGTGTAGTAAGCTCGAGGAATAAAGGTGGAATTAGCGTTTTGTATTAAGATGGCTGATAGTGTATACAAGTTACAATAGAATTTTTTTTTCTTATGGGAGAAAGGTGTTCTGTTTCAAGACATATTTAGTTATACCGCTTTGAGCACTTCGTTTTGAGATTATTTGTTTCTGGTGGGTATGGTATATTTCGCCAGAATTGTTTGGCAAATTAACGTTTCGCGGTGGTACATTTTGCCGTTTTTCGTTTCGCATTTTTTTATTAAGCATTTTGATATTTCGCAATTTCCGTTTTGCAAATTACGTTTGGTTTTTTATATGATATGACAAACCATCATTTCGCAATTATCACTTAATATTTTGTTTGATTGGCATTTATTGGTTTGGCAATTTTTTATTTGGCATTTTGTTATTTGGCTTTTTCTTATTTGGCCTTTTTTTATTGCTATTTTTCATTCAGCATTTTGTCTTTGAGGTATGTAATTTAATGGAAATCAAAACATTGCCAACCAATTGAATGCTAAATAAAAAAAAGCTGAACAACAAATTGCCAAATAAAAAAAAAAAAACTGAATAGAGAATATAAAAAACATAATGCACCTACAAAAATAACTGCCCAATTGCTTAAAACCGTTATTTCCTTGGAGTAAAATGTGAAAATGCCTACTGGGCGCTGTGTTATAAGTTGCAAAAAGAGCATTTGTTTCCTACATTCCAGGATTTTTCTTCATTTTTTGTTGTTTTTTTACTGTCAAAATTAAAAAGAGAATAGACAAAGACAATTTTTGGAAAAGCTCTATTGCTTCCTCTAATTGTGGATAAGAGGAACTCGGGATTTCATCAGGAGCTGAATGGAGGTCTTCATTTATAACTCTAATTGGAGATGGATAAAGAGACTCAGACCAGGATATGTTTTTTTGGGAGTCGTAAATTCCCTTAATCAAATCATTGTCCGAGGAGTTCATTTTTTCAATGTTTTTTTTTTCATTAATTCGACAGTGTATTTTATTAATGGAATTTTTAGTTTGCTGGCTTTAGATTTATTTGTACGGGCATGTTGATTAAATTTTAAAAGGTTGAATTAGACGCCTAGGTATTTTATTTGGTTTTTGAAGTTATGGTTAACTGAATCTAAGGACATCTTAAGGTTTTTACTTTCGGCTACTGCAGCGCCAGATCTATGGTTGGACAAACCGGGACACGTGCCTCGGGCTGCAGCTGAAAAGGGCGCCAAATTCAAAAAGACACTGTCTTCAAGAGACCATCAACACGCAACAAATTAGGAAAAAAAACTGTACACCTATTTATACCTGGGCAGTTAGGCCGTGTGTGAATTGGCTTAAAATCGCGTTAAATTTTATCCGAAGATTAATTTTTGACACTAGTGAGGTGAATCTGTACGTAGAAATGTCAAAATTTAATCTAGGATAAAATTTAATCGAAATTTTAAACGAATTCGCACACGGCCTTAATATTAAAAAATGCAATATTTATCTTTAAGGCCGTGTGTGAATTGAGTTAAAATCGCGTTAAATTTTATCCGAAGATTAATTTTTGACAGTAGTGAGGTGAATCTGTACGTAGAAATGTCAAAATTTAATCTCGGATAAAATTTAATCGAAATTTTAAACGAGTTCGCACACGGCCTAAAAAAGGACTGAAAATGGATTTCAAACAATGTATCTAGGTAGTCGCTAGAAGTTTTATTTTACTTATTCAACCAAAACAATAAATTAACCTAGACCTAGGAGAACCCCAGTGAAAGGTGTGCTTTATTCAGATTAGCTATTATTTAATTTCTGTTGTGGGCCTAAAAATTTTAAGTTTGCATAAATATTGGTACTAAATGTTTCTTTACAAAAGCAGAATTGTTTTGTACTAAATATTTATTGTCAGTATTTTGAAATGCAGAATTTTGAAAAACTGAATTTTGTGAAACCGAATCGAAGAAAAAACAGGATTTAGAAAAGCAGAATTTTTGCAAGGCAAGCAGAATTGTGACCGACTCCAAAAATCATGCTAAATCTTGTTTTATAGTCAGAAATTCATTTATTTATTAAGTTTTTAATTCAAATTGCTTTACGGCCATATTATTGACTTTCTTCAAAGCTAGTTTCACTAAAAAACTAGTATATATGGATTTCAAGATTTAAATTTTTCAAAAAAAAAATATTAATTTGATTTAGATGTCAAAATATGTATGAATATTTTGATTTAGATGTCAAAGTAATAAAAATTAGTGAAAAACTTAAAACTCGAAACCTGAATAGAACTAGTTTTTGCTCAAAACAATATAGTTAGTGAATATTTTTTGAAAAATTTATTTCAAAACTCAAAATTTTGAATACAAAAATTAAAAATATTGTGTTCAAACTAATTTTGTTCAAAATTTTACGTTATTAAATAGTATTTTTGTTTTTAATATTCAAATGTTCCTTTCCATTTCAGTCAAACACTTAAATCCAATTCAATTTAATTTTTAAATCAATTTATTTCAATTTGAGTTCCATTTATTTAATTAAATTTATTTAAGTTTACAGGTAGTTACAAATAAGACGTAGTCTTTTATGCTTAAAATTCTTCTAGTTTTTAAGAAAGTTGAAAACAACAAATTTGCTTAAATTCAACTTCAATCCTTTATTTTGTTTCTCCAAAGATCCTATTTCCACAAAGTAAGAAGTAAAATAGAATTCGGAATTTTCTCAAAAACTAGAAACGATCTGGTTTTTAGACCTAGATTTTTAGTGGGAGACTAAATATTAACCCGAATTACCAAATTTGGTGAGTTAACTCTGGATTTACTGAACAGATGCTTTTGGTATTTTTATCTTCCATATTTGTTGCGTCGATTTGCATAAATTTGGAACTTCTTCTAAAGTTAACTGTAAATAAATTTATATCCAGTTTACTAACTCACCACAGAAAAACTGGGCCTTAGTGTTTGACTAAAAATGTGTGATGTTAATAAAGTGGGTTACTAGAGTTGAACCAGTTTATTAAGGTTCTGCCATTTTGGTATATTTTTGAGTCGCTCCAACTAGGGTGCCTGGTATTAAGGTCGCCCCCCAGGATGGCTCCATCAAATAATTCAGAGAGAACGTTGATTTTATTAAATTCTACTAGCATTTGGTTGGGCTGGCAGTTGGAGGGAAAGTTTGAAGATCCGAGTAGTATTTTATTTGGAATGTTGTTAACTGAAAGATTTATGAAATGGATAGGTTGGGTATGTTATTTTGAGTGTAGTATACCTATACTTTATGTTGTTTGTAATTGGTATGGCAACGCCTTGATTAAAGTGATTGGGTAGAAAGTTATAGTTGTCTATGAATACTTTATGACGAGGGGAAAGATGCGTATCCTGGATAAAGGCGACCGAAATTTGGTGAGCTAGGAGGAATTTAGGGAGCTATCCTGCTCTGATCTATCAAGGACGAAATGTTGTAGCTTAGAATTTTGTTATTCAGTATGGTGTACTAATCATAACCTCGTTTAGGAGGTTAAGGTGAGCAAGTCTTTTCTTCTGAAAAGAGCCGCTCTTGTGCAAGTTTTTCTCAAAATGTTCAACCTTAAGGAGCAACTCGGAGATGTCGATGCCAAAAAGGTCTTTTGAGAGATCTAGGAACTGGCCCAAGTAGTTCTTTTTTGAGTCTCTGGGTTGGGAAATGCCGATTGGCTCACTGGGTTCCTATCGGAAAAGGCTCGCAAAGGATGTCTGTGATAGCATTGCGTTGAAAATTTTATTTGCAAAAGTGGTACCGTGGGATTTTTTTTGTTAAGCTTCGTGGATAGTTTTTTTTTCTAGATTGAAAATAATCCTCATAACTAGGGCATCCTCTGTAATTGGCTGGATGAGTATCATTGCAATTCACACAGTGCGCCTTGGTGCCAGGGAATTCTTTTACTGGGCATTCGGCCTTGATATTGCACGTACCTGTAATTTTTGGCCAGATGACCAAAACTTTGACATCGTCTGCATTGCAGAACTCGAGTGTTGCCTCTAGGCCTTTCCCAGGTGACCTTGGTGACTAAATAGTATATAATTAATTTTTAGGATTTCTGTAGAAAGAATTCCTAGTTTTAGTCTAATCAAGAACAAGTTGGTATTGAGCCCTAGGCTTCTAGATCTCTCGGTTGAGAAAACAGATACACTTTCAATCATCCCCGGCAGGATGGTTTCGAGTTCGTTTTGGATTACCGTTTCATTAAAATCGGAGGTCAGTCCTCTGAGGATTATATTTTGCGTTTTAAAATCTTTTAAGGTGTAAGAATATCACTGAATCTCTTTACTATCTCTTATCTTAACCATCAGCTCCTGATCTGAAACTATTTCTCTAGTGTTTGTATCTAGTAATATTATGGCTGGACAGTACTTAGTTTACTTAATTTTGTTTGATCTGCATCAGCATTTGCGCAGCACGCATTTGACTTGTGCTGTTTAGCAGTTGCAGAGAGGCATTATTTCTATTTTTGGCTATAGAATTATCTTTTTTTCGCAATAGGATTTGTGGTGCTCCCAATGGAGAAGCCGTCCACCTCATGGCTTTTTGGAATGGCTTGAAGAAATTCAAGGATTTTTCCTGGTATGAAGGCTTGACGGCGAGGGTAGATACTCGACCATGTGGTTCTAAGAAAAACCTTTTTTAATCGCTTTTGGTTGAAATTTCACCACTTCAATTTAAACGGTGGTGTGGTTAAACAAATTACTTCATAAATAAACTTCTTTAATTTTGAAATTATTTCGGATGCTTAAGGATATTCGGATTAAAAAATAAAATCCAGATCTAAAATTTGTTTTATCAGCCCTATTCTGCTAAATATTCGCGTGAAAGTTTGTATTCTGCTATCTGTCGGAGGAAAATAATTGCTTTAAATTTTGTATAAAGTGATTGCCCATTTTACTATGGATCTTTGGCCAAGAGTGTACATGAATGAGTTTGGTATCCAATGAAAAGTGACGTTGAGCTTGTCAACTAAAAAAACACGTTGTTTTTATTGTTTTCGTTCATCGCGCCGAATATCCGCTTTTAGACCGAGAGCCAGCAATTTTTGGGTGTGAAGTATAGCAAAAATTCAATGATGCAATAAGATAGGTCTTTATTTTTTATTTGCAAATATACAAGTCTTGCAAGCCGTAGTTGGGGCGTTTGCAAATAATGCTGCATTGAAAATGCATTTTTTTCTGAAAGCCTAGATAAAAGATAAAGCACTTAAAAAAATTATATTTAATAAAAGATCTGAATACCAAAGACATGAATATAAGGATCCAAGACTTCTTAGGTGGGGCCTTCTGTATGCAAAACGCACCTGAAAATTCATTTTTATAGTGCGTCTCATCTCATCGCAAACATCTAATGTTGAATTCCTTTTACCAAAAATATTCGATTTTTTTTCTAAACAGAATCGATTTTCTTCTTTTAATACAAGGGATTTGTCCAGAAAAGACGATTTTTTTCTTCTAAAAAATCGATTTTTTTCTTAAAAGGAATTCGACATAAGAAAAATGGGTTTTATGATACATAATGAGTTTTGGAGTGATTTGTTTGTATATATATACTACTAACTCTACACGAAATATGGCAGATTATCTTTAAAACATGTCATTATTTTCCGTCCGTCTGCCTCAAAAATTTCAACCATAGTGATGTTGGACAACATGTTGTATTCATGTGAACGCAACGTTATTTTTCCCATCATGCCATAGTGCCTGTTTACATTGTATTTTTGACGAACGGCGCATCCAGTGAGATGAGTAGATATTGTGTGGGTAAGAAAGAGAAGGGTTAATTCCACCCAACTTACGCCGATGCGCCAGTTTCAATAAATGTTTTCGGATTGAGCACGAAGAATTTTTTTTTGTGTGAGTGAGAGATACATGGTTGTTAAGGATGTGAGATAGGGATGGGTAGATTGAATGAAAGGATTTTTTCTCTATAATGTAAACACGAGGAACATTTTGATGAACGAAAATATGCTTCATCAAAAATACAATGTAAACAGGCACATACATTAAATTGGATTTTTAATGAGCAGCGCATTGGTGAGTAAGAAAGAGAAGGGTTGATTACACCCAAAATATGCCGATGCGCCGATTTGATTTAATATTCTCGGATTCAGCATGAAGTTTTTTTTTGTGTGAGTGAGAGATACATGGATTTTAAGGGTATAGGAATGGGTAGATTGAAAAGAAAGGATTTTTTCTTTATAACGTAAACATGAACATTTTAATGAATGAAAACATGCTTCATTAAAAATCCAATGTAAACAGTCCACACATGCTAATCCATGTGAACCCCCACTAATTGCCTGTACCATTAATTGGGCTTTTCCAGAATCTGACTCTGTCTTTTCTCTTTCTAATTTTGACAGTACTTTCATCGAAAAGAAGCTCTAGATGGGGGGAAAACAACAATACAACCAAATAGAAATACACACCGATACTGTTCGCGCCTTTAATAGTGTGTTTGTTTTCCCCCATCTAGAGTTTTTGACGTTTGGTGGAAGTTCTCAATAGGGCTTTTTAACAAACAGCAATATACCTCTGTCAATGACATTTAAGTGGCAGCCATTTGTTTGGTTTATTTTGGAGGCAAATAAATATTTCGAATTGTTTTTTTCCTTTTTTTTATGGAAAACATGCAAGTTAAAATGTTTTTATACTTTATATAAGATATTTTAATCTTTTTATTGCACAAAATAGCAAGATTTTTGTAATTAAAATTAGCCCTCCTTATTTTTTTCTTTCCAATTTCATCTGTCATTGTGCCAAGTTTTTGCTGTCACTTGAAACTGACAATTTGGTAGAGATCTCTATTGTGTGCGGAAAAGTGACATTTGGTCCTGTGTGTATTTGTTTTTTTTTTTTTTTCACCACAACATGGATTTCTGTGATTTTTATGCGTTGTTTGTTTTTGCAAACGGTGTCATTTTTCGTTGTGGTTTTCGTAAGCATTTCGTTGTAATGTTGGAGACCAACGAAAAATTTAGTTCTGTATCAGCAGCGTACTAGGCTTATGGATAAAAAGTTCTTTTTAGCAACTGGTATGGCAAATTTTTCCCTAGTGAAAACAACCATTTTCTTTCAGTTGGCAATTCGACGCTTGTTTTATTTTCAAACCAATTCTCGTTGAAAGTAAATCCCTTTGCTTTTATACGCTCGTCTTTAAGTTTGTGAAGTTTCTTGTGCGTCATTTTAGTTGTACATATGTTTTTGTTTAAGTACGAATAGGCCGTATTCTTTGTCATCAAGTGTGGTTTTCTGCATGGAAAATATCGTTTGTTATTGTTTTAGTCTTGTTTATATTTTGAAACATAGTTTTTACTGTCTACTGTAAATAGTTCTATTGTTTTTGATGTGGTGTTTCATAAATGTTTTGGTATCATTCCATAATCTTTGCATGAGAGTAGGTATTGTAACCTCTCTTTGTATTTATCTAAGCTCTTCTTTTGCCTGCAGTAGTTTAAGTGTGATAGTTGTTTCGATGTTGTACTTGTATTTAATGTGCTCGAAGAAGTTTTTCATTGTGTTAAAAAATTATTTGAGATGGTGACGGCAGGCCCTCCGCTCATTAAATATATATTTAGACTGGTTGATTGAGACAGGCTTACAGATCTGTGATGTCCGAATGCAAATACAAAAAAAACTATTCCATTCCTACCCGACGTTTCGTTAGGTATTTTCCAACTTTTTCAAGGGATTTGGTTTACTTTACTAAAAAAAAATTAAATAACACAATAATTTTATTTAAATTTAAACATTTTAAAAAAATATTTGCCTACTTTTTACATTGACGTGAACAATTTTTAGTTTTTTTATCTGTAAGCCTGTCGCATATTTATGAAAGGACTATTTCTTTATACTGTTAACACGAGGATCTTCATTGAAAATCCAATGTAGACATCATGCATCTATTGTTCATTCATTGTCAATTATAGCCGTGTTTTTTAGTGCATTTTTGTGTTCGCTTAAAAAAATACAAAATAAATTTGGTATATTTGTTGTATTTAACATGGACTTTTATTTTAGCAAAGATAAAAATGCACTAAAAAAAACCAGGCAAATGGTACAAAATTAATTTATTGTCAAAGATTTGCTGAAGATGTCAAGAAAAGAAATTGTTTACATATATATAATTTGATGAGCGGAATTTTGTCAGTAAATCGGCCCTATTGAAGTAACCGTCGAAGTAGAATTTTCTCCGATTTCCTACGAATCGTAGGCATTTTGCTTCGAGGTAGTTCTTCGATCAGCAAAATGTCTCCCGATTCGTAGGAAATCGGAGAGCATTCCGCTCCCACGGTAACCTTGGTAGGGCCGAATATTTCGCGGCACAATTTCGTGTAAATCATCCCTTGCAGCAAATAAAAAAAGTCAACATCCGGGAGTGCGATCTGCCAGCTTGTTTAATTTGGTGTACCCGTGTTATTTGAAGTGTTTTTACATTAATATATAATTTTCTTACCTATTAAATTCGTGTTGTGTTAGCCGACCAATCACTTAAAAATTCCATTCGCCTGACAAATTCTCGCTTCCTGAACGGTAATAGGGCCCTAGGCTGTCCCCAATCGGCGCGAAACTTTCCAAGCGAATATGCGACGTCCGAAGAATATTTAAGGATTCGAATCGCGCCAGTTAAGGTAGGTACTCTCAATAACCATGTAAGTTAATTCAAGCAAGCGAAATTTTCTTTGTCGTTCCGAAGTATTCGCGTTTATTTGAGAGCGTTAAGGCTCTTCAAAACTAACGTGAAATATTCGGATCGACGACATAACTTTTGCCTTTTCAAATTATTTTACATGGCGATTAAATTCTTCCAAAACTGAAATATTTGATCTGCTTCTTCGGTTGATGTAACTACTACCCCATTGTGTACAATGTGCGTTTAAAAACTTCAATAACTTTTTCTGTACATTTTGGAAAAAAATGAAAATGTGCAACAATTTTGAATTTTGACTGGCATTTCGGTAATTCAGCCCTAATAGGTGGACACCATATTTTAAATTTAAACGATTTTCATCAGCACATTACTTTACTTTAAGGTCGCTTCGTCTTGGAATGAAATTTTTTATCTCTTGTTCATCTATTTTGAAATCATCCACCGACAATATTTTTGGTGAAATTTCAAAAAGCACATTTTACAGGTGTTCGTTTGAAAAAACTATAAATATTTTTTATTTTAAACCTATGTAAATAAATTTTTAGTTATAAATTAACACTTATAATTTCATTGGCAATTAAAAAAAAAACTTATAGTCCTACGTATTAACAGCTAAGTTTTTTTCTAATAAATAAGTTTTTTTTTGTAACAATAACTATATTACTGTTTATAAGTCTATAAATACTTCCATTCAAAATGGAAAAAATACATTCTTTAATCATATAATTCTTTAAGACCTTAAATTAGGTATCATCTATCATAAAAGAGTAAAATTATTTGCTTCCAATTCTTTTTTTTGCTGTATATAGATATCAGACATACAAATTAAGTACGATACTGATAATATATGTATGTAAATAATAATAAAAACAAATTTAATTAATTCACTACATACAAAACAATGAATATTAATATTGTTACTAAATTAATTTTTGTTCAGAATTTTGTAAAGTTTGCTTAAAATCTTCTACATCATGACAGTGGCGTGTGCTCTTTAAGTCACCAGCACATATAGTTAGACCTTTTGGATAAATAATTTTTATTTTTCTATAAATAGATGATATCATATCGATAGATGCATCCTTTAAAGTACGAAAATGTACTTTATGTATGTGTTCAATAATTTTTCCAACAGACGTATTCGTTTCTTCACATGAAAAGCAAACGAACATCATTGCTACGCTGGTCAGTTTGGGACAACTAGCTTTTTTGTGAACTTGAACTATGTGCTGCCTACATATTTGTTCGTGTTTGAAAGACATGCTGCAAATATCACATGTATACTTAAAGTAATTTTGACCGAAATTCTGTACTGTTCTTAAAGTATTTAAATCCAAGCAATCAGCAAGGAGTCTTTGACGCCTTGGACATGCGCAGGCAGGCAGTTGGATACTATTCGCCGAATGAGGACTGGTAAAAATCTCATGGCAAAGGCCGCAACGACTTGAATCTATTACGTTGCGGCAGAGGCGCGGCATCTCTGGATGGAAAGTTTCATGGTGGGCCGGGAAAGTATGTAAGCTGCATCGTAAACCGCAGTATACACATTCAACCCTTCGAGTTATGCGGAATAAAAAGCGTTCATTTTTTAAAGCATGTACAGTTGAAAAATGCATTTTCAACTGCTCAAGGTCTGAACATTCAAAGTTGCAATTTCCGCATACTGGGCCAAGTTCGGTTAGAATGCAAGATTGATTGAAAGGTTGTGGTTGTTCAATTATTGACAGCTGTGGGTTTTGGTATATTAAATTAGTTGAATGTTGGGTTTCAAACCGCATTTCTTGAGGGTAGGGAAGAACTGTAATCCCGGGTGATAGATGAACGTTTTGTGACAAAATTAGTCCTGTATTGTTTGGTAGTACAGTGTAATTTGGTATATAACGTTGTGCAACGGGTTCACTTCCAAGTTGAATTTCTTGAGAATTTCCCACTGTTAATGCTGAGTTTGGTTGTACAGAAATAACTGTTGATTGAGTGCAGTTGGTTTGTTTTTGCATGAGGTTTTCTAAGTTCACACATTTTATTGTAGCTGATGGTGTTTCATTGACTGTTTCCTCACATTCTGTTTTAATAACAACCTCCTGCTTTATGTTGACAGGAATCCCCTCATCAGGTTTTACTTTTTTTGAAGTCGATGCTGCAAAATCTTGAGATGGCCGCTTTTCTTTTATTAATCGAGTTTCCAAAGTTAACGGCGATATCGATGTGACAATCGCATTGTACAAAAAAGGTGTTAATATTTCGTACTTCAACTTAAATGGTCTTGATTGGTGTTTTTTAAAATGAGCTTCTGCGTCTAGATGTGTTAATATTATTGTGTCACATATAACACACTTTGGACAGAGAGATATTTTGTGTTCTTTTCTTAAGTGATAAACTAGTTTATTTTTCAGGACTTTCCGACAGCAAAAACAAGAATCCGTAGTTGCAAAGCTCATTTTCTTTTCAGTCAAAACAATTGCTAAAGAGGTTTTGTAGTTTATTTCATCCCTCCACACGCTCACCACCGGTACATCTCTAAAATTGTGAAGTTGTTCGATGTGTTTAGACATTCCAATAAAAGAATGATGAACAAATTTGCATACGCAGCATATGTGTAGTTCTTGTTTATGCAGCATTTTGTGGTTTTTTATTTTTTCCCAGTTTGGATTGTTTTCTTGAATTTCGCATTTTGAGCATTTGTACTTGTCAGGAACTGGATGTTCAGTCATATGAACATCTAAAGTACTTTCGTCCGATCCAACAAAAGGACATGATTTTCTTAGACATTTGTAGCGGGGTAGCCCATTCATTATGCACTTGGGAATTTCAAGATCCTCAAGCTCTGTAAGACATGAAACAGAAAATCCTGGGAGCCACTCTTTGTGCTGATTTTGTTGAAGCTTTGTGCTTAATTGCTGACGCAAGGCACCAGATAATTTTTGAAACAATGGTAACCAATTAACGTCGGCTAATGAAACATCTTTTTCTTTAAAAATAGAAAATGATACATCCCCATATGCGATTTTTCTTTCAATAGTTGTTCTAAATTCTGGGTGAAAGGAGGCAAAGTGCTCACATATCTTTTCTCTTGAACAGAAGCTAGTTACACAATGAAAGCATATATATTCGTGACGGCGGTGGCTTTCAAAATGGATAGCTGCCAATTCAAGTGATAACTGCTTGGAGCAATAATGGCAGCACACTGTGTAGATGATATTGTGACGTGTTATGACATGTTTTTGCCAAAGTTCGTAATGTAAAAACGAAGCAGGGCATCCAGGACAACGGTAAAGACTAGATGCAGGAGCCCCAGTGTTTTCAGTAAGAAGCTCAAGCAAAGGTCTAAGGCATTTTTCTTCATCTGCTAATGTAACAGTCGGGACGTTGGTAATAGGAGGAGCGATAGATGCCTGTTTATTAATAGTAATCTCGGGAGGATTTTGTTTGACAACCTTTGAAGGCGGGGCGTCTTCAGATAACGTTTGGGCTTCAGTTTTTGTACTATTTGGAACAATATCACACTCTTTAATTAAAGCGAAGTGAACATCAGCTGGTGAAATTGGCATACTTATATTGATCATATTTAAATTCTCTACAGAATCCTGTTTGCAGAAAAAAAAAAATTAAACCAAAGACGAAAGATATATATACAAATTTAACTTACAATGCATGTTTTATTTTTAAGCTTTCTTTCTACGACATATCCAATTTCATCCGGATGATCTATTGCCAAATGCATTCGCATGGTTTCCTTGTTATTTGATTCCTGCTTACAATGGAGGCATGCCAGTTCGTTAAAGGATGTAGGATCTAATTTTGCAAAAGTCAATGGATGTGCTTTCTGTATATGAGTTCTTATAGATGAAACGGCATAAAAACTTTTTGAACAATCTAAAAATTAGTTTAAAAATAAATACTTTAGAATAATAATAAGCTTTAGTCCTTTGAAAATAAAGTAAATATGACTTATTATAAAGCTGGAATATTGAATAAAAACAAAAATGTATATACAATAATAGAATATGTAAACAACTTTGCGTCGCCGTCGGTGCGAAATAAAAGCGTAATAACTCTACATATTAAAAAAAATAACAAAGAAGTATTTACAGTAGACGCTCGATATAGTGAATCTCGGTAGAGTGAACTATCCAATATAGTGAACACAAAATTTTATACACACTACTCTAAATAGTGAACAAAAAAATCACTATAATCTAGATTTTTTTTATTTCCCCTTTTTTTCAGTAGGAACTCAACAAGAATGTTCCAGCTGCAGTATGTTTTTAATGTTTATTTGAATGTTTGACCTAGTTGAAACTTGACACCGGACAAAATGTTAATTTTGTATTAAATTTTACTCTGCAAAACCTTTATGGCTTCTCTCTCGAAATAGTGAACAATCTCGATGTAGTGAAAAGGGCTGGTTTTAATTACTTCACTATATCCAGCGTCTACTGTATTATGCATTTCATACGATTTTATGTAACCTACCATGAATCCTTATAAAACATTGCCCTATCCATTATATTAATACAAGACTTATATGTCAAACAAAGGACCAAAAAGGGAAAATCTTTTATGCTCAGCTGTTCGTAAGAAATCAATTAGCTCTTAAATTCTTAGCTCAGGAGTCGGAAATTGAAAGTTGGTCTATTTAAGTTCATTCAAAACAATAGTAAATTTGAATTTGGGATTATCTTTATTGCCAATTTAAAATTTAAAGATAATACGTAGGACATAATGGGTATGTTCAGAAGACATAGGGAACCTCATATGTAGTCAACTACGTTCGTTGAACGCAAATTTTACTTAGGAACCTAGTTGATGACTAGAGATCTCATTAATGCCAAACTACGGACTTTACTTCAAACCTTTACCTTCCGTTGATAAGAAGAAAGTACTTTTAATAATATTTTTATCTGAGAATCACTTCACACAAGGCAGAAATCAGTTAGGAATTTTGTAATATTATTTGTAAACTTTTCCTACTAATGATACATTTTTTAAGTTGAATCTTTATTTATTTATTTCAAACTGTTATACTGCGTTTTCATTAGAGCAAATGAGGTAATTTCGTTCAAAATTTCCAAATTCAATTCGAAATCATAAAACTTTTATGAACACCACCCAAATAGAATCCATTTAAAGGGGATCCCATTTAAAATGACAGAATTCAATGTAAACAACAACAATAACAAGCGATTGACAATCTGAACCGTCAAACAAAATTACGAAATTTGAAATGTGAACACTTTTTTTTTGTAATTTGCCAAATTAACTCATTTCAGCGCTAATGAAAACGCAGTATTAAAATAAACGTAAAAAAAAAAAAAAAAACGGAAGAATAAAGTTCAGCTTGCTGTTTATTGACAAAATATAATCAGCTGATATTCTGACACAAATGCACTTGACTAGAAATATAGGGAGATATTTCTCACATAGCTTTCCATCCATTTTCCAATGAAATTTTCCTAGATTGGAATGCATATTTTTGACAGCTGACCAATCAGAAACTAGAAACTTGCCTAGCTTTCTAGTCACCTATGTCTTCTGAACGTGCACAATGCCAAATTACGTTTGCCATAGTTTATGTTAAATATGCAACCCAAATACTATTTAATATAAGTTCTTTATTAACAAAAGATACTACGACTTAAAAATATAAATTACACAGCAGAAGAAGCTATTACCAGATACTATATCAACAAAAGATAGATGTCTTAAAATACAATTGAGAAAGATATAATTCCTCATGGAGGCTACTTGTAGTATTCTATAAAAACTTTCTTGCTACATATTGCTTTGCTCATCGAAAGCTATGAATAGTATTCTATGAAGAAGCGATTTTCCCTTTGACATTTGTGGGTTTGTTTCAATTTTTTTTTTGTTTTAGTTTTTCCGGATGTAATTAATTAAATGTAGGTGCCAAAAAGAAGTTTTGGTATTTTTCTTTAAAATTTACAATAAATCAAGGTGGAGACCCGGTGTTACGAGCATACGTTTATCTAAATCACGATCCAAAATTCTACATTCGTGATTCGTGTCCTGAGTTTCCATCAGCTTTCGGTTCCTCGGTGAGAACTGCAGGAAATAAGAGGGGTAAACAAAATCTCCCCGATCAACGATTTTAGGAGATTTTTTTGAAATTCCTCTTCACACTACGTTTGTGTCACTGATCTCTATAATACACTGGATAGTGGATTCCATACAAAGTATAACAATTTTTCTACTTCCAATTGAAGATGACAAGTACGTAGGTAACTCAACACTTTAGGTATGTTCAGTGAGGCAACTCAACACTTTAGGTATGTTCATTGAGGCTGAGAACTACTACAACCGAAGAAGGGCAAAAACCAAAGTGGAATTTCTAAGAAAAAAAAGCAAAAGAACCATCACTAGTTTGTAAATTTGATTTTTTGTAATTTAAAATAATTGTAAAAGTGAATTTAAAATATTTTAGTTGCAATTTTGTAAAAAATTTTGCATTTCATTATGTTATACAGTTATACCTTTATACAAAAAAATAGGCAGCTCAACATTATAACAATTCTCAAATGGCATCAACTTTCGTGTATGGATGCGCTATCCAGTGTATTATAGAGATCAGTGGTTTGTGTGCGTTCAACCGAGGTGTTTTCAAAGGAAACTACAGAAAATCTTCTAAGATTTTATTTCTTCGTGTAAAAGTCAAGAGATTGTTGACATGGTTGCCACACGAGAAATATTTCATAAAATACCGTATGGTATGCTATGAAAATTACACATGGAGGCTTAAAAAATTTCATGACACATTGCTCGGCTCATAGAAAGCTATGGATAGTATTCTATGAAAAAGCAATTTTCCGTTTGACATTCGCGGGCTTGTTTCAATTTTGTGCTTATTTTTGTTATAAATTTCTATTTTCAACAGTAATTAATTTACCGTGGGTTTTGATAAGGAAGTTTTGTTTTTTTTTGTGTATTTAAACAAAATTTAATTCTTTTAATTGTAGGCTTACTTTCGGTTTGATGCACTAGATAAATACCAAAAAAAAAAAGATTATTGTGAGAAAAAAATATTTTTGGAAATTTTTTTTTTTTTTTAAATGTTCCCTTTGAAATTACATTTTTCAAAAATTCACCGATTTCAGACATTTTCGGAGTAATTAAAAAACCTGGCGGACACGAAATTCTCTTGGAAATTCCGGACAAATAAATAAATTTGGTGGCACAAACGGCTCATGAAGAGCCAGGGCCTAGCAACTTATAACTCTTAACCATTCCTGTCTGCCTACCGTTTATTGACGAATCCGAACGGCTAAGGTGAGCGGCACTTTTGTATGACAAAAGATACTCTTGGGGATTTGTCACTTCTTCGCAAAGAGGTAGTAGCTCCGAAAAAATGTGGAAGCGGCTGGTATTGAACCCCAGACCTCTGGCATGACAGTCCAACGCACTAACCATTACGCCACGGACTACTACCGAATAAAGCCCAATTAAAGTCTTGAGCAACCAAATCTAACTTAAAATTTTGAATATGAGCTCTCACAATAATTAATTTTGATCCATCCGTTTGAACCCAGAATTGGAACAAAAAGAACAAGCATCTATCAACAATCTGCTTCTTTTTTAATTTTTTTAAATTTCATTAAAAAATAATTAATCCAGTTTAATAGATGCAAATATTATAAACTAATTTGCATTTTACAAAGGAAAACATCGTAAATAAAGAAAAGAGTGAAAGAAAATGTAAAAGGATTTCCTCAAATTGTTTTTTTACTCTCGTTGCTAAGACCATTCCTTCCTAAATACTTAAAGTCGTAAGCGACAAATTCTGTATGTCGGAGAGGAGCTGAATACAACTAGGTAGTAGTTGGAATACTAAGATAAGGCAGGAATTACTAGGACTTTATCAAATCACATAAATTTTATTATTATTTATTATTAATTAATAATAAACAACACAATATAATTTCAAATTTGTATATCAATCATAACTACAGAGAAAATGAAAAATAAAAATTCCTTTTCAATTGCTTTGTCGTTGGTTTGAGTTTCCACGAATGAAAAATTAATTTTTGTTATTTGAATAATATCAAAAAGGAATATTAATAAATAAATATAAACTATAAATCATAGCCAAATTATTTAAAAAAATATGTTTTAACTTACCTAGACATTTCAAACTAGTAATGTTTTCAACCATTTTTTGTATAAGATCAGTCGGTTTCTCATCTAATGTGGTTACGCGACTACCACATTCGTAGATTTGTTTGACTGGATTACTATTCTTGTGACAAACTTTTCTGTGTAGGGCCACGTTACCAGGTATCGTACTGCGATAAGCACATTCGGCACATTGAAATCGGCACATTGAGTGTTTTGCGCGTACATGGCCTACAATGTTATGAGCTTTTGTGCTCTTATATTGACAATAGGCACAATCCAAAAAGATTTTTTGTTCACCGTTATGAACTGACGAAAAATGTTGAACAAATTTATAAGCTTCATTGGAAGAGAACCAACAATCGTTAAGTGTACATTTGTACATTCCAAAATAATTTGAATCCACAGGCATTTGTCGATAAACCATTCGTGACTGTAGCATTTGTACTTCTGGGGCAGACACCGGTTGTATTTCTATTAATTCAGGTTTTTTTTCCACTGTTTCAGTGTAGGGTTTATGGATTTCTTGGCACGTTTTGTCACTGGAAGTATGTATAACAGTCATAATATTTGATGCAGCTTTTATTGGAGATGTTTGAAGCTGCTGTAAGCCGGTTTCAGGATCAGGAGGTTTTACCGAGGCTAAAGCTTCGTTATCTATATTAATATCTTGGAGAAGATTTTCAAACACAGCTAGTTGTGACGTGCTTGGTAATTGTTGTTCTGTCAGCAATACGTCCTTTATATCAAGTGGATATTCGTCCAAGAATTCCTGTTCTACATTTTGAGTATTTTTTTCAAATGTAGGATTCAACTCGTCTTCTTCCACATCGGCAGGCATAATTTCGTTCAATATTTGACCATTGTCCAAGGCAGCAATTATAACCTTTTTTACATTTTGAGGCTCTTCAAATCGAACACCATGATGGTCACGTTGGTGCTTGTGTATATTTGCCTCATTCAATTGTACAAAATTGCACAAAATGCAAACATACAAGTAAATTACTACCAAATCTGGAGAATACAAGTAATTTGATCGAATTTTACCATTTAAACATGTACTGGTCCGATATTGATGGGATCGTATATCTTCTCTATAGGGTTTCACTAAATCACAAACTGCACACTTAAATCCATATTCCCCGGTATGATACGAAAAATGAGCATGGAAATTTACAAAATTGTCTTCCAACTCAACCTGACAAAATGCACACGTTACTTTATAACGGTTACGGTGGGGAACAGCTAATGTTATATTTGCTTCAAGATTTTCGATCTCTTCCAAAGTCAGACGAGAAGTATACGATTCGGTTTGATGTTGAACGACGTAATGATTTGTTAGATCATTCGGTCGTTTGTTGCATATAACACAAGTTTTAGTTGAGTTTAAAGTCATGCCTATATTATTGTTCAAATGTATCGGAGCTTTTGCTGTTGTTTTTTTGGAAATATTAACTGGTTTAGAATTGATTGGAACAAGCATAGGCTTTTCTTCAAAATCTATTTTTGACATAGCGATCTCATCCTGTGTGACTGCTGTAGGAGGCTTTGTGCTTTGAGCCTCTGAAATTGGGATTGGCAAATCTGTGTTTTGTAATTTAATTTCTTTGCATTTTATCCACTTCGTTATTTCATTAGTTGACAGCCTCCTTAGAGTAACCCGCAATACTGGGTCAAAAGGATCCTTATCAATGTTTTTGTACGTTTTTTGCAACCCATTTTTAATTTTGCGATGTTCTTCGATGTCAAACTCATCAGTTTCGTCTGAAGATTCCGTATCATGTATAATTTCAACGCCAAATTTACCATTCTCGGATGAACGCCGCAAACAAACTTTTCTGGGGGCTGTTGACTTATTTGGTTCATTAGGGGATTTTTGCAACTCACTACAAGTCTGTCGTCTGCGACCAATTGGCGCCGCTCGAACAACTTTAGAAGCAGAAGGATCGAAGTTGCAATCAATATCATCTCTGTTCTGTGCAGTTGTTTTCGTTTTTTCATTGATACTACTCTCCGATGAACAAAGTTCGGGCTTCTTTGTAGAATTACTAGCAGCACTGCATAACCTCTTGCCATCTTTGGTTGGTAGTAACAACTTTTCAAATATATCACTATATTCCTTGAATGTGCAATTGAGATTATCAAGTTCTCGGCAACCCCGTTTCGGTTGAGGTTGTTTTAGTTTTTCTGGCGATTTATTTAATTGATCATTTGTTTTTCGACGTAAGCGTTGGGTTTTTCTTTTTCCACTTTTAACAATTGGTGAATTATCTTCAGATTTATTAAGGTCTTCCTCAACTGAATTATTGTCTGGCTTTGGTGATTTTGGGTCACTTTTTGTGGAATCTGTGGACTTTCTAGAAGAATTTTTACGCGACCTTGATGGTTTTGTTGATATGCCTTCTTTTGTCTGACCCAAAGCAGACATAACTATTTTAACAACTTTTCTTATATTCGACTCTGAATTATTCATGGAAGGGGTATTGTAATCCAAGTCTTCAGTGTCATTCGTTGAGGATGAAGAATTAATACGTTGTCTTGATTTAGGTCTCCCAACAAAACTCATAACCACCGTGTCTTCATCTTCTTCCGTATCTGTCCTCGATCTAGGAGTTTTTCTGCCACTGTCAGAAGAATGTTTCCGCTCTGGATTTTCTTTTGTTTTACTTTGATTCAAAGCACCCGAGTAAGAAGGACTATTGTTTGGAGTAACTTTTTTGTTTTCTATCGAATTACATATTTTTTGACTATTTTCAGATCCAGAGGAATCTTTGCGAAGTCTTTTATTTGAACTAGTTATTTTTGGACTTACTGCACTAACTTCAAAAGAACTTTCCTGATGTACATTAGGTGAATGGGCTTTCTCTGTTTCTTTGCTTTGTTTAGCTTTTCGTTCCAGATCTTGTTTTTCCAACTCTTTGAGTCGCTTGTGTTCTCCATATGTTGTTGCAGTATTGGAAGTTAGTTTTACGGCTGATGGTTGATTTCTATAAGTTGGACGTTCGGTGTAGCAATTCATGAGTAATGTTGCAGACTCACGGATGCTTAGATTATGAATAGGCGAGTCTTTAATTTGTTTGAGTTTTTGTACAATCCGAGGGTCATTTAAATTCAATCTCGGGATCAATGAATTCTGATATTGGTAAGACACTTGTGGATTACTTTGAATCTGATTGGATGCACAACGCATATGATTTTGAAATTCTTGTTGTTGTTGCTGTAGTTGTTGATGATGCGCTTCAAACTGTTGCTGTTCTTGTTGTTGCTGGTAATGTATGCTTTGTTGGCGCAGCTGCTGTTGATGATTTAGGTTTTGTTGTTGTAGCTGATGTTGTTGAAACTGCTGTTCTTGCACATTGTAAGAACCGTAACGAACTGCATTTATATCATTGTTATCAAAGTTGTTAGTATTTCTTGAAGAGATTAATGTGTCTTCAACAAAAATTACTGAATCATCTTCTACGGGCATTGCAGATTTGTTAACCAAATCGCCCAAAAGTTCTTCCAGTTGAATCCCTGTTTTTTCACAAAGCTTTGCATAGATATCATTAAGTTCGTTGAGGCCCATATTGTTAAGATCCTTAAATTTACTGGGACTGGATAATTCAACTTCCTTTTTTGTATATAATGAATTCGGACATACTCTTTCCTCAACAATCGGATTCAAAGATGGTGCTGTCGTTTCATTTCGAGATAACTGAGGTTCTAGAATAGGACTTGATTTGACTTCACTATTTTGTTCAACTAACTTTTCAGGTAAAGTATTTATATCATCTTCATCAGAGTTTAATAATACTACAGTAATGGAATCACTAGTTGAGCTTTCAGTGGGAATCGTTTCTTTTATGGACAAATCTCTTCTTTTAAAAAGCTCAGAATCTGGTTTCTTAACGGATTCTACTATAGTATTATCCATTAAATTTGACTGATCGTCCTCATCATCATCCGAAATATATAGTGGTCTTGTAATTTTCAGCTGCTCTTTTTTCTTTTTAAAACTTTTCTTTGATTTCTGTGAACTATCGTTTTGATTTTCATCATTTGACTTTTGTTTTTCAGCTTGACGGTTTTCAATTTCTGATCCATTATATGAATCTATTGCCTGAATCTGAGTTTTTTTCTTGTGTTTATGTTTTTTCTTTTTTCTTCTTTGAACTAACAGTCCGTCTATGGTTTCTTCCTCATCAGAAATGTTTGATAAGCGCTCTAATGATTTACGAGAAAGACTTTCTAGGTTTTTAGGTTTTAAAATTGGACTGCTTTTACGTTGAGTTGAATCTTCTTTTTCCAAGTCCTTCCAAGATAATTCAGGCGTAACCATCTGGTTCGCGGAATCTTTATCGAGGTTATCAATTCTATTAAAAAGGTCCTGATTTATAATTTCATCATGGTCTTCTGGCATCACAGAGCTCTTTGTTGAGTTTGTTAGTGGTTTAATCAATGAAACTTCAGACATACTAGAAATACTATTTGTTTTTTTTCTTTTTTGGTTATCTTCAGCAACATTCTCAGAGTCGGATAATACTTCTCCCTCCTCAATTATTATAACTGTCGTAATACCTTCGTTTTCACCATCTTTGATTGAAGATGTTGACGGTTTTGGGTCACTAGCATTTTTGTTTGTATCTGATACATTTTCACAATTTTTTTGTTTTTCTTCGATAGTATTTTTTTTCTGTGTGACTTGAATATTTTTCGAAGTGTTTTGGGTATTATCTTTATCATTTTGATTTTCTGTTGAAGTGCGACTTGCATTTTTCGATGTAGCAGGCTGATCGTCATCATCATCAGAAACAAGATCAATTGCTACTCCACCACCCTCAAAAATCGAAAGAATATGTGGTGGAAATACCTAAAAAAAGGAAAATGAATTGTATGTATTCAAGGAAAAAAAAATGCTTTACGAACCATGGATGATTGAAGAGTTTTAAATCGTTTTTTGATGGCAAATTCACATGTTGTTGCAACTCTTGCTGGAAGGCTGAAGAGAAATACATTTATGAAATTAAATATTTAATATTATGTATATTTTTTATTTAGGTCATGCAAATTACGAGCTTTACATTTAAATAAAGCAATAACGAGGGCGATAGTCTACAATACAGCCATTTTTTTTTTAAAGGAATATGTCTAAATAAGTCTGTATTTGTTAACTCTTATGAACATCTTTTTTATATTTTTTTTAATAAAATGAATTTTTATATTTATATATGCATTTTTTACGTATACCTATGTTTATGCTTTTCTTCAACGTACTACTACTTTTAAGAAACGGAAAGAACTTGCCTTGGCGTATCGAATTCTTTTGTAGGTACCTACTTGCAATTGCAATACAAAAAATGTTACAAATTGGCAACTTATTTTGCATGACTGCATTTCAATAGTAGACCAACAAATGTATCAGACCTAGGGAGTTAGTAACTCTCTAGGGCTATATACAGGGATTTAAATTTGAATTTAGCTGAAAATAATTATCTTATATTTAAAATTAGAACGGAAATTCTCGAACTTAAATTCAGACCATAAATTCTGGGAGGCGACCGTAGGACTCGTTTAATTAAAAACTAAAAGTTTATCCGACCCACGGATTTTTAAAGAGGGCAGGCAGTCTTACCTTTCAATTGATACCCTCATAGAAATCCGTTGATAGGTCTTAATAAGGAAATATCTAGGAGTCCAAAATGATAGTTTTCAATTTAGAAGTAATGTCGGTTCCCATTGGTCGTCAAATAGAAATTAGTTAGAAGTAAATAATAGAGTAACGGCATACAAACAGACAACAAACATAGGAATAATAATTTTTTATTGAATTGTTCTTCATTTACTCCTTTTTGAATGCAAACTATTTCATACAAATGTAACAAAAAAATGAACTTACACCGCGTTTGTTTTACCTTTTGAATTTATTACTTTATTTTAAGTGGAATCAGAATCCAACGGAAAACAACATAAGTTCTAAAGGTATACTACTGGGAGTAACGAGACAAGGTTTCAACTTTCATAATGATTTGAAATTTTGTCAAAAAATTGTGTACAAATTCATAACATAAAAGGTTCGCAAAATAGGTAGGTATATTAAACAATACTACTTACTTTTTATTTGAATTGAACCATTGTAGTAATTTCACATATTTTTCATTTTTAACAGGATCTTTAGCTGTGATGTACTGCAGAAAGGGAATGTACTTCTTAATTTCATTGAACCTCTTTCGATCCAACTTCTTCCTCGCATTCTAAAGGAATAAAATAAAGAAATTATTATTAATGGGTGCATGATTTTAAAATAATATAACAATTTTTAGATGTAACGTTTCGGTAGAAAATTTAAAAAAATATATTTATTGAAGCTACAACAATACACCAACAGAATAAGCCGTCAAGGAGCCATAATCTTAGGCAATAGCATTGCCTCGTGTAATAACGGCCAATTTTACGTAATATTTTAAGAGTATTTCGGGTAGTAAATTTGTATGTTTAAAGCACTGATAAGATAAAAGATGTATCTGCACTAGGTACAGCTTTGATATAGAGTTACATAAACAAATTTGGATAATGATATTCATTCTGTAAATAGAGGTTCCTAAACAAGGTTTGGATTCACATTACAGATTAAAGTACTCCTCTCGATCTTCAGATGAAATGACCAATCTTTTATTGTAAATTAAATGAAAATTTTTTTAAGTAGGTACTTACTATTAATTAACTGTTACAGAAAAAAATCTGCTTTTATTTTTACTTGTTTGCTTTACATCAAGGAAGGTTTTTTTTGGTAAGAAAATATTTGTAATTGTAGTTTCCAACTATTAAGTGTCCTACACATGATCGAACACGACTCACAGTCCGCTGACTGTCAGTGAATATCAAAAATTTTGGTGAGCATGAGTTTGCCTGACAAACAACTGTCGTGAGTAAAATGTTCAGTTCCTGAGCCGCGGTTCAATAACTGAACAACAGCATTTCAGCAATGAGTTAGTTAACTCTGGATATACATTTTTTTACTGTTAACTCCAGGAGCAGGTTTTCAATGGAGAATTCATGGCAAAACATCAAACGCATATTTTTAGTTAACTCGAGTTTAACTTTTAATTTAACTGAAAAACTGTGCTTTGGGAGAACCAGACTTTTTATTTTGTGTCGGTGAAAGCTATCATTTGGTCGCTATTTTGGAAATGGACATGCACTACATCGTGACATCAGAAGTTTTTCAACAAGGCATTACAATAGCACAAACCTATCCGTATAGCTTTGGATTGCCACCCGAACGCGCCCATTGACTTCTGTAAACAAGAAGCGCTGATGAGTGATGAATGAGAGGTTTGGGCAGTCTAATATAAAATACTTAAGAAAGACCCTGTTTGGATTGTGAAGATTGAGGCCAGTATCACTGCAGTTTTTTTGGTAAGAGCAGCGCGGAATGAAGGGTCCTTTTGTCTTACCTAAAAACTCCCGTGATACCGGCCTCAATCGTCCCAATCTAAACAGGTGCTACGAATGTATCGAAAAAGTCAGGCGATTAAATAGTTTTTAGTGTGCTCACTTAAGAGCCCCATACTGTAGTCGAAGGCAATTGTGTTTCACATCAACCTTTTTCATCGGTCGATCCCGAATCGTTCTCACATAAATTTTCATACTGATTAAGAGCCCGACCAAACTATCGGCCGATACAGTCAACAAATCAATTAAAACAAACACGTCTTTTTTCTTGAGTAGGAACGGTCTTTTTTAACTGGTGCATGTGTTCCGCCATAGAGTACGTAGGTATATTAACTAGATATCCTACCCCCAAAAGTTATTTAAAAAAAAAAGATTTAGTTTATTTGATAAAGTAATTCCGCATAAAATATGGGTAAATTTTTCAGATTTAGAGGCCAGTTATAACTACCATTGAAACTCAGAAATGAAAATTTTAATGATTTATAATATTATTTTCGATTTAACAGACTTTTAAATTTGTATATAATTTATATTGGGCGTATCCTACCAAATAAAACCTCATTGAGCGCTCAATGTTAATTTGACGGAGGCGAAATAATTTCGCCACATGTGTTATAATTCTTCTGAAAAATATTTTTTCAAATTTTGCTTAAAATATTTTATTTTTGAAGGAGAAAACTTAGAAATAAACAAGAAATAATAACAATTTATTTTAGTTTTTATGAAATTCCATCTTTATTAGAAGTTTATTTTTTTGTTTTAATATTTTTATAGTCAAAAAAGACTTTTTCATAATTATGTTCAAATTGTATTTTTTCGATAGAGAATTTTCTTATTGATAGGAAGAGTTTATTTTTGTAATATTATTGTATTATATATTAATATATTGTTAATATTTTGTATTATTATTATTTTATATTTGCTACTACTAAGTTATTTAACTTAGAATAATTTTGCATGTATTATATTATGATATTTTTAATATCTTATCCATATGGTCCCAGCTCTTGCGGAACCAAGAAAAATCTTAGTTCCATATAAAGTATTTATTTACCACTTTTGCACTTGAGTACCTACAACAAAATTTTAATTTGGTTGTCAAAATAACAGCTGTTTTGGCTGAGAAAGAAAACTGATGTCGTTTTTCTTTTGCAAATAGGGATTTTGATCCCGGATCACGAATTTTCTTGGCAAAAGAAACGCAGATTGGATTTGTTTTTTGTTTGCAAATGTATGTGTGGGATGTCAAATTTAATTTTGTCAAAGATAATTTTAATTTAATAAAGCAAAAAATAATTTTGATAGGCAAAGAATCAAAAACGGAATGCAAATGAAATAGAAAATCACAGAATCACTGAATCACACAAAAGCACAAAATGACGTTTTATAAATAGTGTGTGTGCAAGTGCGTGTTTCATGTAGGTGTAAATCTCTCTTTAATTCGGGATCAGAGATTTTGATCCCGAATTGTCAGGGATTGATTTTTTTTTTGGTTGAATGTAATGCAAAAACTTGTCCGGGATCAAAATCCCTCACAGGGATCAATTTTTTTTTTGGCTGAAAGAAAAACGACATTAGAAATGAATCCAAAAAACTCTCGTCTCACATATTTCCGTAAAATATCTCAGCGCTCAGGTGAGATTTTTTGTCCCACGTAAAAAAATCTCTGAGCGCTCAGTGATTTTTTTCTTCGTGAGACTGGGCTATTGTATCATTGTATGGAAAAACGTCACTTAAAAATTTAAAAGCGAGTTATAAAACCGGCCTTAAGAAATCTCAGCGCTCAGATGAGATTTTGTCCCACTTAAAAAAATCTCTAGGGTTTTTCATATCTATTTTCTATATATAGGACTGGGTTATTGAAATAACCATTTATGTGGAAGGTTGGGACCAAATGACAATTTATTCGTAATTCATATTTGTGAGTCGTCAGCTTCATATTAACATCAAAATAATCCTGATTTTGCGCTTCAAAACTTGAATTAAAAAACTTCAATGATGAGTTTCAATTAGCCAGTTCACGTTTCTAAGATCTTACTGAGATCTCACTGAGCAAGCTCCGTCAGCTCCACCGAGCAGAAGGAGAAACCTGAACAAAATTTCTCCGCTAGAAGTCAAAACCAATTTCCCTCTCTTTTTTATTAATTAATCAACTGCGACAAAAATAATTGAGCAAGCGAATCCAAAAAATATCAGTCTCAGTTTTTTGACAGCAAAAGTGAGGAATCTCACTGAGGAATTACGTTCACATTTTTGAGATTGCTGAAATCTCTGAGATCTCAGTGAGCTTGAGAAACCTGAACTGGCTAAATAAAAGCTTTAACTGGCACCTACATACATACATACATATGTATATGAGATTTTTCTTATAAAATTTCTGTCTAAAATTTTATTTTTATCCCGACGAATAAAGTAAGATTTCAGATTTATTTTTTTTTGTCATGGGATAAGTGTATATTCATGTCTGTGGACCTTGTGTTGTCAAACTGGCATCTTTAATTGTACTCTGTACTGGTCTATAGTGGTGTTAATAAAAAGAAGCGCTGGTCTGCCGCAAAATCCAGAACTGCTAAATTAATTTTTTTTTCCGAAAAAAAAAAACAATTTTTTTGCCAATTGGAAGGCGAAAATTGTCGAAATGTGTTTTGATTTTCATTTTTTTACCATTGAAAAACACCATAAACGTATGGAATTCAGAATTTCTAGAAATGTAAGGGGAATTCAGCTAATTTTCTACGCCCCTCACCCAGTCTGTCAAAATGACGAGATTCCCATTTCACACGGAGACGTTTTCCTTTAATCTCCTTAACCCTGGGGCTCCACTAGAAATTAACCATTGCAAGATATGTGGAATGTAGTTAAAATTTCTTGTGGAGGACAGTTATGTCTAGAAAATTTTAATTTTTAGACATACATTTTTTCATTTACATATGTCTTTGTCTTCTCAGAAGAAATAAATTTTGAAGCTTCATTATTTGCAGCCATCTTCTAAGAACTTGATGATATTTTGGCTATTCTAGTAAAGATAGAGCTCGAAACGCAACGTACGTGAAGTATTTAGAGCGAATAATCCAGTGTTTGATCTCTCGCGATTAAATTCAAAATTGAATTTTATGAAATAATATGCCCACTAAATCAATATATATATACTTCTAAAATTATATCTAAAATAAAGAAAGAAATAAAAATTACTTGTGGAGCCGGAGGGTAACAATCTCTTGTACCTTTCACACGAAGATACAAAACCGGAGGAGATTTGCTGTATTTTCCTTTTTAACTTATCTTGTTTGAACGCATGCAAACGTAGTGAGAAGAGGAACGTCAAAAAAATCTCCTGAATTTGTTGACCGGGGAGATTTTGTTTACCCTGTTTCTTCCTGCCCTTCTCGCCTATGAACTGATTGTTGCTGGAAACTCAATTGCTTTGTGTGAAAGTGGAAAAAGACGAAACGAATAAAAAAAAAAGGAAACGTGAACAGTAAGGCTGTTCGAAACAGTTTAGACTAAGTTTTTGCTGTTCAGTGAGAAATTTTCTGTTCTAAACTGTCCTGACTTGCTGTTTAGTGAGTCTGTTTGGAACAGGACTTTCTGTACTTGCATTTTATGTAGAGCAACTAAAACAGAGATTTGTGAGCTAAATGGCTCGGCGCCAATTGGACTGTTGGATTTATAACCTGCTGAAAGTCCAAATGGCTCGGCCGAACTCATTTACATGATGCAATTTGGCACGGACGAGCCATTTGGCTCTGTCGTGTATGGCCAGCTTGACTATTTCTTCAGTGACCAAATTTAATTTAGCAGATTTGGATTCTGGAGCAGATATACCTCTTTTTACTAACACTACTATACACTTAGTCAAAATACGTTTTTCAGCAATAAAAATGAAAAAAATTCACTAATTGCACTAACTAATCGAGTCTATTTTATTTTATTTTTTATTTTGATTTTATTTGATTATTAACACGGACCACAAAGAAATTCTTGCTATGTGGTGCGTTCTTTTATGTTACTGTGGTTAACTATAGTTAACTTCGGTCGTTCCTTTAATTCAAAAAAGTTACTTCGAGTAACTTTATGACGTCATAAAATCGTTCCTAAATTCCAAAGTAAAAGTGTCAAAAAGTAACTTTTTGTAACTTTTTCCAACTCCTCTCCTCGATATGAATTGAAATAGTTGATCTGTCAAACACAGCTGAAATGCAATGGTGGATGTTTTGTTTACTTTTTGCCCTTTTGATTTGAAATTGTTTTCGATATTTAAAATATATTTTTATCAATTTAATCGATTTTTTTTTGTCGAATTTGATTTTTGGAATAGTTTTCTTTTATTTTCTGATGCATTTTCTTTCTGTCGGCATTTTCTTCTTTATATTTGGTTAATTTTTCATCAAAAAATTCTGTGCCATAAGCAATGAAGAAAATTGCACATGTTATTTTGAATTCATAATAATTATTTTTGCAATAAATTTAATGCAATCACATGATTTCTTGGTTATTTATTCCAAATATACAATTCAATTTATTTTTCAACCCCTTTCGTTTGACAGATTAACTATTGTTAACTCTGGGTCGTTCCTAAATGAAAAAGTTACCAAGAGTAACTTTCTTAACTATGGCAGATCAACTTTTGTTTTTGACACATTAACTATAGTTAACCACAGTAACATAAAAGAACGCACCTATGCTGAATTGAATACCTATTCAAACTGACGTTTAGTTATGTCATTTATTTGGTATGTGTGCAAGTACGTGTGAGAATCTGTTGTCGATTTTTTTTTCTAAACAGAATCGAATTTTTTCTTTTATGTCGAATTCCTTTTAAGAAAAAATCGATTTGTTTAGAAGAAAAAATCTACTTTTCTGGACAAATCCATTGTATTAAAAGAAAAAAATTGATTCTGTTTAGAAAAAAAATCAAATTTTTTTAGTCAAACATTAACGTCGAATTCCATGCAACAAAAAAATCGGCTCTGCTTAGAAAAAAATCGATTTGCTTAGAAGAAAATATCGAATTTTCTAGACAAATGAAATCTTTCGTTTTTAGCAAGATTTACACGGATTTGCACACACACTACGAAGATTTGACATTTCTCAGGAGTTGAAAGTTTTTTGCCGCAGTGTTTAACAAATATTCAAAAGTGTTCGTCATGAGTTTAAATAGATTTAAAACAAATATATCCATAAAAATGTATTTTATTCATCAAATAATGTGGATAATGAATTATAAGTTATCAACAGAATCGATTCACTGTGAATTTAAGTGCCCAAAGTTCATTCATCACTGCCTGCCGATGCCTTCCTCGATTGATGTGTTTCGTGTTGGAATTTGTTTGTTTTTTCTACTTGTGTGAACGCAAAACTATTTTCGATTTATTTTGCGACAAATCTCTGATATACATATATCTTTTTCAAATCGTGCTGAGTGCACTTTAAATAATTGTTAAACACTTTGTGCGTGCAATAATTGCTTACCTTTTTGCTTCAAAACTGCTGTCAAATGGCACACACACAATCACAAAAAATAAAATCGAATATTTTACAGATTTCTTGCAACTAAAAAAAAGAATCGATTTGAAATTGTTGCATGGAATTCGACATAATACAAGGGATTTGTCCAGAAAAGTCGATTTTTTCTTCTAAACAAATAGATTTTTTTCTTAAAAGGAATTTGACTTGTGTAAAACTGCCATAAAATCGAGATAAGATCAATCGAAAAAAATATAGACACCGCCAAAAGTGAATTTTTTTGGTTGAATCTGGTTGAAGGCGATATCTGAAAAGATCAACTTAAACCCTGTTTACTGGCTGAACAGAATAGAATGACGGAACTGAAGCCGCAGACGGAACTGGAAGAGCTGTCAAAAAGTGTCGTACGTTATTTTTTTTACATGTCCACAATAGAGCTGTACAGCTTTGAAAATATTTTGAAGAAAAACAAAAGTATATTCTTGTGTACAAGCTCAGAATTCACATTTTTTGTTTCCAATAATTTTCTTTTTAATAAATAATTTTTTTCGCGACACAAATAACCACAATATTTTTTTCCGACCCAAAAAGTTTTTTTTTTTCTTCATACAATTTGAAACGTCAAAAGTGCCGTACGTGAAAAGTTAAAAGTTGGTGAACTCGTCCGTCTGCGGCTGCAGCTCCGTATGCGGCTACGTTAAGTTGTGTTCGCAGCATTGAATTTGCGTGTATTCAATATTTTGACAGCTATTCCAGCTCCGTCTCCGTCTGCGTCACCATTCTGTTCAGCCAGTTAGGTTGGGAAGATTGAAGCCGGTATCACGGCAGTTTGTGGGAAAGAGAAGTGCGGGGTGAACGGTTTCGTGAAGCGCGAAGAAAACATAAAAACCGGACTAATGAGTATCATTTGTTGTTGTTTCAATGGCCGAAATTTCGAAATTGTTGTTTTATCAATGTATTTTGAGGCGCCTCAAAGTTTATAATCTGCGTGGGACTGGTCTATTCAGTCATTTTTTTTTCTTTGCGAAGTCATGAGATTTATGGGCGTCTTCAGACGTTTTGATATGATTTTTTTGATAGATCATTTATGAGAAATCATATGACTTCTATTATCGTGTAAATTGGCTTTAAAGTAAATAAAATACAAAACAAACCCACCTCAATTTCGACATCATTCGACAGATCAACAATTGCGATAGTATCCATTTTTGTTCTTAAAAGATTGAATTTGTTTATTTAAATAAAATTGGCTTCCAGTTAATATTTCACTATTTCTTTTATCTTGTGTTTTTATATTTTCACTCTTTTGTTTTTTGAAAACTTAGGAATAATTTATTAATGAAAGGCAACTCTGACCTCAACCAATACAACTTCTAACTATGTAGGTACGTTGTTTTGAACTGCGAAGTAAATAGCCTTTCACCAAGTAGATAATACACTGAGAAAATGGTCTCTTCATCTGGTCACTAATATTACACACACATAAAAACAGGTTTTTCCTTTTTTGTCGTTTGTTGAAAAATAAAAAAAAATAAAAGAAGAAAAATGAAGCAAACCAAATATTGAATACTGAAATAACATAACAATAGCAACGCAAGTCTAAAAAATTAAAACACGATCGTTCACGTACGACGTATATATACCAAATAACAAAAGAACAAGGAACAACTTCACTTCAAACCAAACCAACACAAATTATGCGAAATAAAAATGAATTAAGTGAAACGTATATCCTATACATAAGAGCATATAATAGTAGTAGCACAAACATATTGCAGAACGCAATTATACAAACACACCAACCCTAGCTAAACCCCGCAGCGCACGAGAATATTGAGTGATATACATATATACCACTATGTATATACATTATGTATACCGAAAGAGCACCACACACAACCGCACGCCATAACTTTTTAACTATAATTATATATGTATATAAGTATGTAGTTGTGCATAGGGTGTATAGGTACATATTATATTTATGAGAGGGTAAGTCAGGGATGAAAAACTGTCTTTCAGAAATGTATTAACATTAAAACAAAGAGTGTATCGAATTGTACTTTGTTGAACTTATCAACTTTTTCTATGGAATAATACGAGTGCGTGGTTGATCCAGTATTCGTTGAACGAGGGGAAGCTTCAAATATTATACTTATTTTCTTCTATAATAAGGACAAGCGTACAAGCAACTGTCCTTTGAAACGCTAGATGTTCGCGTGGCAGAAAACTAACAAACCACGCATTTTATCCTATTTATAGAAATTTAAAATGTTCCTTTTGTGGCATTTAAATGTAAGGACTTTTCTTCTTTGATGTGAAAGATAGGTATAGAAATGGATTTGCAATTTTGTAAAAGTTGAATTTTGTGGTTGTAGATATAGTATTAGTGTACAGTTGAACTATAGAAAAAATTGACGTTAAGCAACAAAAATTTGTAACTGGCTAAGGTTTACATTTTACACCCCTTTTATTTTAGTTACATCGATTTTTTTAATTCTTTATACCTAGCCCTAGAGAAAAGTTTGCTAGCACAATATTTAGACTGCAATTTTATAGAGTATTTGTCATAGATCCGAAACCGACTCTCTATAAATAAGATAGAGAGCAGAGAAGGATCCAAAAATCACTCAGTTCAAAACATAAAAAAACTTATGTTTGAAAACATTTGCGGCCTCTATAAATTAAGACCCTAACGACAGAGATTTGGACGAATATAATATGCCAATGATATTGAGTTGCAGTACAAAATTGTATTGAATTTTATGAAAGTGTATTTGTGTACTTTACCAATGTCGACTGTATCAAAAAAAGTACAATTGGACTGACTTTTGCAATCGTGCTGCGCAGGTCTCTTCAAATTTCTCTGCTCATCTCTTTAATTTTGAAAGATATACATAAACCACTGAAAAATAGATGTACATGCTGGCGTTCATGTCATTATCGCTGCTGCGCGAACATACTGAAGTGAAGTACTAAGGATAAGGAGGGTGAGTTTTGTTTATAGCTTCGCTCACAATAAAAAAAAAAAACATTTTTATTCTCTTAAATCCTCTCTCTGCGCAACCGACCGACCGTTGGCCAAGTGAATTGGTTCAAGCTATACTTGCTTCTCAATTGGTTTGGAAAAAGGCATGCGAGTAGACGAGCAAGTTGCTTCGTCTTACATGTGTTAGTAAAAAATTGAATGTGTATTGCAACTTGCTTACCAGTACTTGCTCGTGTGGCGTCAGGGTTTAACACATTCCACATTGGTCTTATCAATAATAAAATTTACTTATATTGATGCTTAAACGAAAATCTGCACGATTGAAAAATTCAAACACATTTTTTTGGCAGGTAAGTAAACGGTAATATTTTAGGTAAGTATATACACAGAGTTCTAAGGTTAGATCCCCAGCCTCGCCACCTGTTTATTTAAAATAAAAAACGGCTACTGCCTTTAGCGAGGAATTGACAAATCCTCCAAGAGTATCTCCTGTCACAGAAAAGTGCCCCGCTCGTTAGCCGTTGGGATTTTCGGCAATAAACTGTAGGTCCCCTCCATTCCTGCAGACACGCACACAGGAATGGTTGAGCCCTAGTTCTTCATGAGCTGTTGTATCATCAAATTTATTTATTTATTTATATACACAAAACAAATCTTTAAGTGAGTATAGTGAGTGGTATTCGTTCATTCATATGATTATACATGAAACATGAGTATAATCAAGACCATTATAATACCAAGATATTGCACCTAGTGTAAAATTTCGCGGTCAAATCGCTAGTACTGGGGTAAACCCAGGGTGACCCCATACATGTGTGCATAAGAACCACATTTGTGTACTTGTATGTAATTAGGGCCCATACACCACACATGCCTGCATGCGCAAATACAAGAATGCACAATCACTCTTCAACCATACACTGTTCATGCATATTGTACAATATTTAGTCGTGTGTTCATCGCTGAGTAGACAACTTATTAATATTATGTCAAGCTCAGAGTCCGCTGCAGCAACAATTTTTGGTTTAATTTCAAAAATTCAGCCTAAGATTGACCAAAATCGAAGTAGATTTCAAAATGAATTTTTTTTTTATAAAAATCTTTATTACAAAAAATTTAATTAAATTTAATTTAACTAAACAAAAAAAAAAAAAAACAGAACTTCTACCTGTATGAGTGAAATAGAGAAAATGGAAGTAGATTTCGTCTTATTTTTCTAAAATTGAATGAGTTCTAAACATAGATTTTTAAAATGAAATAGATTTCAATATTTTGGTGATGGTGCGAAGTAGGAAGTAGATTTTTAAAATTGTTGAAAAAAAGAAGTAGATCTACTTCAATTGAAGTAAAGTGGAAGTACTGATGTGCACATTGTTTTTTATTTTCTTTGCAATTCTAAAGTGCCCTACACACGATCAATGTTTATTGACAATATTCATTGAACAAGTAATTTTTCGGTGAATATTGATTGTTCATAGGCTCTTCAATGTCTTGTCAATGAACATTGACCACTTTGATGAGAACCAAAACAAATTTGGTTTTATGGCAGAATCAAAGTTTTTTCTCTATGGTGATGTTGTGTTGTGTACTTGAAGGCAACCAAAATTAATAAGTAAAAGTAAATAAGACAAAGTGTAATTTATGTTTTAATTCTACCGAATTCCGAAGGACTTTCTTGAATTATTGGCAATAATCATTGATACGTGTGGTGAAAATCTTTCATCAATATTCTGTGGATAAATTTTATCAGTCCAGATAAATTATTTAAAAGTTATCGAGCGGTAAAACTGCTTTCACATTCAATAACAATAAAGCTACCATAATGTAAATACAAAAGCTCCCTCATTCACATCAACCAAAATTTTTAAACATTTCATTCGACTATTTCCTCCGAGCCACCAAATGCTTTTTTTTGTTTTACACCCAGGAGAACAACGAATTCAGGTGTAAGCTTACTTTTGTAACATATTGTAATTGTGAAAAAATATACTGTCCTTTTCGGAAATACACTTTTTCCTTTTGAGCTGAAAGTTCCGTGTGTGTGCGTAGGACGTAGGTACATAATATAAAATATTTTCGCGCCACGGTTTTGCTGTCGGCAATGATATACGTTTTTCTCCTTTTTTTTTGTTGTGTCATATGTTGTGTCTGAGATGTGTATTGCGCCATAAGGAAGTGTGAAGTACAATGATCGACAACGACTATGATTTGGAACAGTAAATAATTGTTTCATTCTGTGTGTGTCCTGTGCAAAGCTTTTTCGTTTGCCTTCTTTCTCATGAGCAGCGTTCGAATCTTACTCCAATCGGAGTAAATTTACTTCAATTTTACGAAAGAAAATAGATCTACTTCGTTACTCCGTTTTTTTAAAGATTTAGGTAGGTAGGTACTAATTTTTTTCCACACTGAAAAATTTAAAATTTCTTTAACCAAACCACATGAAAGGGAATGACCACTGTGTTAATAAATTTTGCAGCCAACTCTGACTCTGAATTACTAAACCTAAGATTCTATTCTGTTCTGAAGCGAATAGATTTTACGTGATGTGTGATAAAATAATTTTTTTTTTTGGTAAATTAAAAATACGGTTTTTGAAAACTTCAAGTTTTTCCTTCGTATTCAAATCTACTCCAGAAATTTTCAATTCATTTATTTTTTTATAAGTCTGCTCAAAAAATTTTACTACTGCGGTTCGAACCCTGCTCGTAAGGTGAGAAGTTGAGATTTGATTTTTTTAAAAACAGCAAACAAAATTAAAGGCCCAGAAAAAAATTGCTAAGGGCGGCAAAATTGGCTCTGCCCCGGGCGGCAAAAATCCACGCTACGCCACTGGCTTGAGTTTAAATACAGCCAAAAATCAATTATTTTTAAGAATACAAAAGCTTTTAAGCTAAAATCAAGCTTATGTATTCTTAAACAAGTCAAATTTATCAACTACAACGCTGGGCATGAATATGGGGGTCCCCAAAATCACAGACAGGCTGCGGTTACGTCGAACGCTTACATGTTGTCCCTTATTCTCCAAAATAAATTTCCCTGACTTTCCCTGACCAATACCCTTTGAATAAAATGCTTTTTAATCATAACTCTTTGGGATAAAACATTCAATTTGTCCATATCTTAAACGTACAAAGTCACAGACTTGGCATAGAGAAAATGTCTAGCTTTATTTCGGCAGCATTCTTTTTACCGTAACTAAATGTCCTTCCCAGTCCCAGTTTCTCATTCTTTTAGCTCTGATAAATTCCTTCTTCTGATAGAAAATTCAGGGTAAAAGTATGTCATACAACGATCGTTGAACCTCAGTTCTACCAAAATCGGTGAGTTGAACCACGGATCAATAATTTGAAGGACATTGATTCCAATAGTTCTTATTTATCTATTGGTTTATTGCAAAATCTCGCTATGCCAAATTATTTGAAAAAAAAATAGCTTTAAAAACATCATTTTCTTTTTATATTAAAAAAAAATAGTATACAAAAATTGTTTATTTGATGAATATGGCCGAGCCATAATTTTTGACCACGATGTAGGGTTGGTAGAGTTATGTCTTGTAAAGTTAGGCCTTGTAGAGTTATGGGCTTGGCTCTCCATGAGATCTCATAACTTTTTCACAGCGAAAGCGTTATGTGCATGTGAGTCTTGGCTACCTTTTTTTACATGAAATGTTTTTGGTGGGATTTCATTTCTTTTTGTAGGATCAATTATTATCCATAAAAAAAAACACCTGAACCTCCCTTAAATACTTCACGGTGGGATTCTGATTCCAATGAAACTACTTCCCAATTAATATTGTTGCAATAGGCCTAATGCCTCGGAATAAAGTAACTACTTACATACCTAACCTTTATACTGAGCTAAGTCTCATAGCAAAGACCAGAAACATGAACGCATTTATTTAGAAATTATATAAGTAAAAGTAACGCGTATATTTTTATCTTCGCAAAAATTAAGGTAATAAGGTACTTAAACCTTAAAAAAATGATCCGTCAATGTAAAATCTCTTTATTTATTTTGACCGAAGCGAAAAATGAAAGTTCATTATTTTTTCCTATCGCACACCCATGAATATAAGTACATATACATACATAAAATTCCAAGGATACGTCATACTAAACGAGACGAAAGTTCACCGATCGTGGTGAAAATCATACAATATATAAACAACCCTTATTTCAAGCAAAGCCATATGTGCATTGTTTTTTGTGTTCGTGAATATAAAATAAAAAAAAAAACAACCCTCACATCAATTATAGGCGGGGTTTGCATTGCATTGTTGTGTGTGATTGTGAAAATTGTTGTTGTTTTTGAGGTTTTATTATGAACCTCCACTTTTGGGGTGTTGGAGGGTGAAAGTTACAGATTTCTTAATTTTTTTGTTGTTTGTATGCAAATCCTAGTCTACATTCCAAATTTCAGCTTTCTAGCACTTCGGGAAGTACCCTTTAGGTTTTGATGAGTGAGTGGTCAGTGACAAAATCGACGTTTTTGGCTATTAATAACATCCAAACTATAAAAGCTAGAAATATGAAATTTGGTGTGTTTTATAAGGCCGCGGACTACATCTAATCCTGAAAATTTGAGCTCTCTAGCTCTATCTATACCGAAGCTATGAGGGCTTGAAAATACGACGAAACGTTTCGAGAAAATATATAGTAGTGCTAACCGCTCGTCTTGGCGGGCGCACTACCGTGCGCCTAGATAACTCCAGCTTATAAAACTTAGCTCTCTCTAGCTCACTCAAGTTCTTGTTGTTTCATTCAAAACCTTCAACACTTTTGGATTTATTAGTCACCACGTGATAAATTCAGGGACAAATTTCAAATTCCAGCTGATTTGATAGCTGATAGACATAGCATTAAATAGCCAATTATTTAAACTTTTTCCTCCGGCCAAAAACAATCAAAATAAAATTACAAAAAATAAGAAAACCACTGGAAAAAAGCGACTTTATAAATGAAAAACTGCAAACATATGGTTAACTTATATTTGTTACTCATCTATTGTTAAGTACATAACATACATTTTTTTTTAGTTAATTCTCATTTTTCTTTTTTTTTTTTTGAAAATACATACATTTTTTCTAAAAACTACCCTACATCTTAAATGTTAAGAATTTTAGGTATGAAATTAAATAAATATCTCCATAGCCATCTGGATAAGTACTGTAATAACTAGGCAGATACCTACCGTTTTTTAAAAATTGTGTTCCATATGCAAAGTTTAATTTTTAAACAAGACAGAAGGTTACTTTTTCATAACCTAATCAGAAAATACAACTAGGTTAGCAAATACTATTTCAAATGCTAACTGAAACTAGACATTTTTGAAGATTTAAAAGAGAATCGTGTTGACAGTAGCTGTCCCTATCTTTATCTTCAGTTCTAATCAAAAACGATATCGTTTGATCATTTTCGTATTTCCGATTAAAATATGACATATGTATGCAATGTTGCCGCTGTGCGACTTTAGTCTCATTTTGACCCCTTTTTGAGCCTCATGCGACAATGAGACGACTTTTTGGAAAATTGGTCAAAAAAGACCCTTTTTAAAAATCTTGCGACTTTTCTGAACCTTTTTCTGGAAAATTACTTGGACTATAGATTTATTGTTTTCCTTTTTGTAAAAAAAAAAAACATTTTTTGTTTCACTTTGAAATTCGTCACAAAGAAATCTAGTTATTTCGTCTAAGAGTAATGAATTTTCAGCGAAAAATCAATTCGCTAACCGAAATACAAAATTGCATATCGTAAGCGAATGTTCAATTCGCAAACCATAACAAGGCACTTTATTTTTTATTTGAAAAAAAAAATGTTATAAGTAAAATGCAGTAGGACATATGTTGTACATACCTAATTACGTACATATATATCGCCTACATGTTCCCCAAAAAAATATCAGCGAATTTGTTCGCGATGGGAGTTCGTATGAATGTTTCTAAGTGATGAATTCTGTGATAGCTTCCTTTTTCTTGTTTCGTAACAAAATTTTAAGTACAATGGAATGCATTATGTACCAACAAGGCTGACTTTATCTAGGTATATACTCACAATCACAAAAAAAAACGTTTTTACTTTCCTTTATAGCTATAAATTTACTTTAATAAAATCCCAAATTTAAAGAAGGTACACAATATTAAGTAGGTAATAGATAAAATTAAGAAACCTTAAGTTTCTCGCCACTAATGTCAACTGATAAAAAACGGATTTTTTAAGCTATATATTTTACGAAATTTTCTGAATGCGACTTTTTTTTTCGTCGTGACCCTTTTTTGCGACCATTTCAAATTTCTCAGCGGCAACACTGTATGTATGTGGTTTGAAAGGGCATAAACTGTAGATAACATATATAAAATTATTTTCTTTAAAAGTTATCTCCGAGACTGACTATGGCGATTTTTTATTTGGAATAACAAATTGTATTCGCAAACAAAGTCGGTTAGGATGTTGCGAAAAAAAAAAGAACTATAGCGCCAGGGCTCTTGTTGTATCCAACATTATGCTAGAGATAGGACCACATTAATCCGTGCGCAACCTATGCGTACTAGGATCGGAAAACCGCCTTGGCGGAGAAGGGTTTGTTAGTTAAAAAATAATGGTAAAAATAATATACTCAAAACAATCTTAAGATTGTTCTCGGCGCAGAATTTACCACTGTATAACATATCTGAAATCCACTGAAATTCCCGCATTGGTTCTTTTGAATAATCGCTTTTAAATAGGGGGATAGAGGGGAGGTGGAAGCTTATTAAACTGAAATATTTGTTTTAGTATAATACAAGCATATGGCCCATGACATTCATGTGCTTTTTATAATGCCCGATCTCATGAAAGATGAAACCAAATTCAATACGATACAGCCACCTTAAAGATAGTTATATCCTTTTTATAAAAATATTACTAAATTTTCCGTCCAACATTGAATTACCCTATAAACGCAAATAGATTTAATCCAAACGCAAATAGAATTAACCCAAACACAGATAGATTTAACCCAAACGCAAATAGAATTAACCCAAACTTAAATAGAATTAACCCAAATGCAAATAGAATTACCCAAACGCAAATAGATTTAACCCAAACGGAATGGGCTTCAGGGAATATAGAAAAAATGATTTTTATTGATGAGGGCGGATTTAATTTACATCTTCGATTATCTCAAGCCCGTTCAAGAAGAGGTACCCAAGCTCGAGTAATTGTTCCAGCTGTGGAGGAACTGTTACGCTCATAGCAGCTATAAGTAATGTGGAAATAATTAATCATACAATTTTGACAAACCTCAATATGCAATTCCAACAAGTTTGGCTCTTTTCTTGCAGAAAAAGTTAGCGACACATCTTTAAACGATGGTATCTCGATTTTAGACAACGCTAAGATCCATAATACTCAAGAAGTGTGGGACTTATTATCTTTCACCAACTTCAGATTAAAATTATTGCCTCCCTATTGTCTAATGCTAAACCCTATAGAAAAATATCAAAAATGAGAGCACACGTACGACAGCTTTTAAGTGAATTAAGCAGGAACCAAAACAAAAAAGCTACAATTAATGGCATGTTTACATTTTCGAATTTCCTTTTTTAATGCCTGGACTCACAGTGTCAACTTAGCACTACCTACCCAGTTCTTTTTTTTATAACAAATCAAAAAAAAATTTTGGAATTTTTTCTTTCCACAACTAATTTACAACAAAAAAGCTAAAATTAATGGCGTACCTACTTTTTTTAATTTCCAAAAGTGTAGTGCTAACTTGATATCAAGTTAGCACTACATTTTGATAAATAAAGATAAAATTAAAATTTTTGGTAAGATTTTCTTTTATTTCACTAATTTTAATGGTTTCACAATATTTGTTAATTTATTATAAAAAAGCGACGCGTTTCGTATTTTATATATCCATCTTCGGGCTTAACTTTATGACTTGTGGTGTTGTTTGCCAATTTTAACTTTTGTGTCGTATATGCATATATGCTTTTTTTGTATTGTATTTATTGATAATGGTGTCGTTGGCGGTGTATTCGTCTCGTCTTAATTTGCTTGCCTTTTTTGATTTTCATAATTAATTGCAGTGTTGTAGAGTGAATTTGTTTTGATTGTTAATTTGTCGTTAAGTATATTGTCTTGTTCAGTCTTATATGATTTGTATATATTTCATATTCTTCTAGTGCGTCTAGTCTTATCCATTTTTTGCAAAAATGCAATGGTGTTAAGTTCGTCTCGAAGTCGGTGTAGTTGTGATTGTTGTCTATTAAGTGCTGTGCAAATGTGGATTTAGTGTTTTGGTTCGGTCTATGTTCTGTAAATCTGTCGTAAAAAGTTCTCCCTGTCTGTCCTATATAAAAGCTGTCACAGTCATCACAATTTATTTTGTATACACCTCATGAATATTTGGTGTCGTTAATTGTTTTATTTTGTAGAATTTTTTGTAAATTGTTGTTAGTTTTAAATGAAATGTTAATGATTATTTTCTTGAATTCGTTTTGTAATATATGTGGCAGTAAATTGGTGTAATTAATTGAAATGTATTTTTTGTTGTTGTCTGTGGTGGTTTCATCTGTGTTTTTTTTTTGCTGTTTTTTATTTTCTTTTTCTTTTTGTTTATCATATTATCTATTAATTCTGAGGTGTATCCGTTTGTTATTGCTATTTAATTGATCATGTTTAATTCTTCTTCGTAGTCTTTTTTATTCATTGGTATATTTAATAATCTGTTGATGAAAGCATGATATGCTGCTAGTTTTTGTGTTTTTATAATAAATTAACAAATATTGTGAAATCACTAAAATTAGTGAAATAAAAGAAAATTTTACCAAAAATTTGCATTTTATCTTTATTTATCAAAACATAACACAATATGGAGACTACACCACAAATTAGCACTACATACCTGTTTTGTCTTAAACATGAGAGCTACAATTTTTTTTTTCCACAACTGATTTACAACAAAAAAGCTACAATTAATTGCATACTAAGTTTTTTCAAATTTCAAAAATGTAGTGCTCACTTGACACACGTCTAGGGTTCCCAACTGTCCTCCCTTCCTTCTTTACTTTGAAATGTCCTCCTTTTCCACAATCTAAAGAATATAATCAATAATTCATTTTATTAGCATCTATGTACCTTTGATGTTATGCGTCATAATGCCATTATTTCTGCCTTTTTATTAAAATGTTGGTCATAATCCGGCTTTATGACAAACTACCACATGTCACTCACGAAAATTAGGCATTATAGTTTTCACTTTCACTCAATGGTAAATGTAGTCCTGATGTACTACTACCACTTTCCAAGATCCATTGAAAGGAATGCAATTGTTTTTGCTGCGCACGACTGACAAAATGTCAGTAATTAAAAAAAAAATATTTAATTTGAAAATGAAATCTATATTGTGAAGAGTTCAATCAAAATATTTGTAACTTTCCTCAAAAGCTTTTAAAATTTTTGAGTTTAAGATTTTTGTTTATTATGGCAACAAAACACCATTTTTTTATGATTCTATTTATAAATTTTTGTGTTTATATAAGGAATAACATGATAAGATTTGTATTTATATATCCTTATTATATATTTTTTTTAAAATAATTTATGGCAAAACCCTGCTTGGAAAAATGATACGTTCTGCCAAGTTCATCGAAAACCATGAAAATTTTCATTAGAGAAAATTCTGTAGAGGAAAACTTGCCAAATACTCGTTAGGCCCTTGAATAAAAAATTGTTAGGCAAGTTTTACTATCCTATCAGAAATAAAATTATTCCTTTTCATCATTGCACGCCTGTATTTCAAAGTAGCCAGTGCAGTGGTTAGCGTATTAGATTAGTACATAAGCCGAAAGTACCTAAGTACTTAATCCTAGTACCTAATCTAAATTAAACTAAGTTTTGTTTTCTCTCGAGGTGGAATGGTAATAACTGGCGAGGGCCTGGTTGACTTTGAAAGTACCTGCATTGCTGGCGCCTTGTAGGAAAACTAAATTGATTTTTCAGACGGCAAGGATTTTATTTATAATGAGCTTTCGAACTTAAAAAATAAGTAGTTGCCTTACCGTATTTTATTTTTATGAACATATTTAGAAAAATTGTGTCCTCCTTTAGTTTCGAAGAAAGTTGGGAACCCTACACACGTCAGAAAAGCAACTAGGTTTACCGGTGTTTTTTTTTTTTTTTTTTAATGTAACTGAGATAAAAATGTTCGGTAAGTATTTGTTATTTTAAAATAGTGTAGTTTCTAAAATTATATTGTTTAAACAAGGTAGAAAAGCAATTTGGTTTACCTGAACTATCTCGAAAGCTATCTAGGATTTTTAAAAAAAGGTAGAAAAGCAATTTGGTTTACCTAAACTATCCCGATAGGTAGTTGAATTTTTTTTTAATGATGTGATTACAGTTTATAAAATTTAATTTTTGAAACGAAGCAGAAAAGTTTCTAGGTATGCCTTTACCCAACCGAAAGGTTACGAAGAAAGTATTTTGTTTTTAATTACATACATACATGAATACATAGATATTTAAAAAATACAGAAAAGCAAATTTGTTTACTATTTAGAGCTCAGCTTAATACAGTAAAACTGGTATATACCTATTTTTAAAGACAACACATAGGTAATAACTTGTTGTGTCCAATTGCGTGAGCTATAGAACTTAAACGTAAAGGAGGGGGGCTGAGTCCTAGTTTTAACTATTCTTTAAAATTCATCTTTATTACAACTTTTCAACCGACAAAAAATAAAATCGTTTTTAAGCAGTTCAACCACTTCTTCAGGGTTTTAATCGATTTTTTTCGTGCAGGCTGGATTCCGTTGTAGTGACCATCAGCCCTTTTTAACCGATCTGCTTCTAGGCCATTCTAAAAAAAGTCAAAAAAAAAGTTGTTTTTTTCTATTTTAAAATGAATTAATATACAAAAACTTACATTACACATGTTTAGAGAAAATATTTGTACAGTTTGTGATACTTTATAATAATGTTTTATTTAAAAAAAAAACGCTTCTGTACGATTTATCTCCATTGCCTTCTTTATACTTGGATTGCACGAGAAGTTGCATATGTGATTGGTTTCCAGGCTCAAAATTATGTCAAATTATGATCAAATAAAGTTTGGCAATGTACGGTCTATTTTTTTCACAGTTTTCACCGCGGTAATTGAGAGGAGGTTAGAACGGCCGTTTTGCAGATATAGGAGAAATTTTAGAGTCTTACTTATATGTACTGTACATAAATATATGGAATCAAGTCCTAATTCCAAACCGGAAGGGATTCTGATAAACAATAAAAATAAAATATATTTATTAATTAACAAAAAATTATTTACAAATGCCTTTATACTGTTACTAGCCGATTTTCCCGTTGTCAGTTGCTTCGCAAACTGAATACTACAGATGTAATATAAATTGTTTGTATATTAAAAAATAAATTATTTATATACCTATGTATGTACATACCTACCTACTTATATTTTTATTTTAAAAATTTTTATTATCAAAAAAAAAAAAAAAAAAAACATATTAGGTAGGTATAATAATAAATATGAATAATAATAATAATAATAATAGATATGTAATATGTGTATGTAGGTATGTATGTATGTATGTATGTTTATGTAATTATAATTATTATTTATTGAATTATGTAAGTATTTGTTTATTTATTTATATATTATAAGTCATCATACCCAACTTCAATGAGCCCATGACAGTTGCACGGCTGACGAATTCTATATATAGTTTTATATTTTGCCTTAAAGTAAATAATTTAGCTATGATAATCCAATTATTAAAACCAAGTGCATTTCTGTCCCCCCAATCTCACGACTTGCTTTGTATTATATTTAAAATTCATTTAAAAACTCTAATCTTGTAAATTTGGCCATTAGAATTGAAGTTATAAATTAAGCAGAATTGTCTGTAAAAAGAAACTCCCCTCAGCTACCCCGCTTGGGTACGCCTTTTGCTGTGTAATAATTCTACAAAATAAATAGCGAATTACATAATTAAGATAAGGGGTGAAAGTTACTTATTGCCCCTCCTTGCGCACGCCCTTGTGTTTCATAACATTTGTTCTTCATTTAAGAAGTCTTACCTTGAAAATCCAGCAATTAGAACTCGAGTTGTAAATGTAATTAGCACCCCTCTATCACCTTTGCTTACGCCCTTGATTGTGAATTATTCAGCAAAAAAAGTTAGAAAAATTATTTTTATGAAGGGCGCAAATGCCCCTTTACCTCTCCTTGGACACGCTTTTGTATTGCATTAAATTTAATCTTCATTTTAAAAGTCTTACCTTGAAAATTCATTAATTAGATCTCAAGTTGTAAATTTAACTAATTTGCATGTAATATGCACCCATCTATTACCTTTGAGTACGCTCTTGATTGTGAATTACTCGGCAAAAGAAGTTAGAAAAATAATTTTTATTATTCATTTAAGAAGTCTAACCAATTAGAACTCAAGTTGTAAATTTAGCCGCTTTGCAGTGATAAGCACCCCTTGCATACTTAGCAAAAAAAAAAAAAAAAAATTGAAAAAATAATTTTGATAACGGGTGCAAATGCTCGGTTACACCTTTTCGCGCACGCCCTTGTGTTGCATAACATTTAATCTTCATTCAAAAACTCTAATTCTAACTGAAAATCCGACCATTAGAACTGAAGTTATAAATTAAGGCTGGTTTGCAATTGTGTAATAACCGCCCTCCTATCAACCTTGCGTACGCCCTTGGCTGTTTAATACTCAACGAAAAAGTTAGGAAAATAATAATTTTGATACGGGGTGCAAATGCTCTCTTACCTCTCCTTACGCACGTTCTTGTGTTGCATTACATTTAGTCTTCATTTAAAAACTCTCATTCTAAAAATTCGAACATTTGAACTTAAAAAGTTATAAATTTGATCGATTTGCATAAGCACCTTTGCCTACGCTTTTGATTGTGTACTCAATCAAAAAAAAATTAGAAAAATAGTTTTTATTAGCAGTGCAAATGTCCCCTTACTCCTCCTTGCGCACGCCCTTGAGTTGCATTACATTCCATTCACCATCACAAACCACCCACCACCCAACCAACCACTTTCAGTACAAATACTTTTTTCTGCTACAAAAAATATGCCTACCTACTCATATACCAACTCCGCTCATGTTCTTCTTGCTTGAGAATACCCTACCGACTCGACTGCTTACGTTTTTTTTTATATGAACCTTTACTATACCTATACGCTATACCTTTACACAAATATATCAACGCACATGGTTTGAATAATGTTTTTTTTTTTGTATTCTCCCATTCTCCCTCGAAAAGGTTATGTGCTCAAAATATTCAATGTAGATTTTAGTATGAAAATTTTTGGAATTTTGAAAAAAAAAATTATATCTGGTACTGAACGGACTTTTCACCTTTCTAAATATGTAATCAAAAAAAAAATCCGACAATTAGAACGAAAGTTAGAAGCAAAAGTATAGTTCTAAATCGGCACTTTTTCATATTACACACAAAACGACGTCTTCACCACTGATGAACTGCCGTGGACAACGAACAATCATACCCATTTTTCAAGATTTTCGTGTAATTTTTTGATGAAAACTTTTTAAACTATTGTGAGGGTTGTGTAGGATTAGGATGTAGGATATTGGCCGCGTTCGGGGGGCAAGCCAAACCTATCCGGATAGGTTTGTGTTGTTGTAATCCCTTGTTGAAAAACTTCTGATGTCAGCTGATGCAGAAACAACTCAAGGTATCTGAAAATTTTTGGGATAGGTGGATAGCCTATCTCACTACCACCCGAACGCAAGCATTGATTGAGATGTCAATTTAAACGTTGGCTTTCTAAGGTGCTGTTAAAAGAAATATGAAATTTATAGATGCATCCAGTAAAAAGTTGTGAGGGCATGCAAAAAAAGAATTAATTTTGTAAATATCTCGAGTTCGGGTTGTTGAAAAAATCTGAAATTTTTAAAATATTTATAAATCAATAATCTCCATCAGCTGTAGAAATTTCAGATTTTTAGAACTACCCGTAAAAATATAAAAAATCAAAAACCACACAAAAATGGGTAAAACAAATGTGTCTACTTCAAAAATCAAAAAGTAGGTGAAAAAAAATTCCTATCGAAAATTCCTGAAACATGGACAATTTTTTTTTTAATATCTTTCTAATGGTGTAAAATTTGTTTCCCTATCTCATACCCCAGATTTATAGCGAATTAATTGTCATACGCGTACTATTCAAAAGTTAACTTTTAACATTTTATAACTCGCTTCGTAGATTTTTTAGAATTTTTTTTTAAATTACAAAGTTTCTTAGATTTCAAAGATCTATCGATAAAAATTAAAATGAATATTGTACCCCCTCCCGTTTAGAAAGTAGTTTTTCGACCTTTAATCAAAAAAAAACCATTTTACCTTATTAAAAATTGGAATTTCAAAAAATCCCGTCTTAGTGCGCCTATACATAAAATTCCCTATTAAATAAAATTTATTTTATATTTTTATCATTTACAGTATATGCTGTGCATTGATGAGTCAGGTGAATGAATGAGTCAGTGAGTGACCGGTTCTTTCATTTATAATATTTAAAGTTTTTTTTTTTGAATACCAAATATTTCGAAAACGACTTGGTTGATTTTTACGAAACTTGGTACTGAGCGGTTTTTCAACGCCATCTAGAATGTTTTGAATATTTTTTTTTCAAAAAAAAAAAAATAAAATTGGTATTGAATTTTAAGAATAATTGATACACTACTTTTCAAAAAAAAGGATTTTTTAAAATATTTTTTTTCGTAATATAAAGGTTTTTGAATAAGAAAAAATATTTAGTATTTTAATTTTAAAAATATGTAGACTCATAAAAACTATTTTTTTTAAAAAATTATGACTTAAAAAAAAAAATATTTTGTATACATGTAAGATAAAGTTTTTCGTTTTAGTAAAAAAGAAACAAGAAGTTTGGTATCTTAAATTCAAGAACTGTGACTTTTAATAATTTAGTTTTTTTTAAGGAAATTTATGATTTGTCTTCCAAAAATTTTTTTCGTAGATGAATAATTTGTAGTATTTTAATTTAAAAAAAAAAAGAAAAATTATTCAATTTTTTTTTTGAAAAAAAATGTTTCCAAATTTAAAAATAAAAGAAAATCGGTATTTAATTTTTAAAAATTTTTTGATACATACAGGGTGTTCCGTATAAGGTGCACCGAAGAGCTAGGGCCAGTATGTTGGGTAAAGACAAGAAAAAAATCGTATAGGAGGGGGTCTATTTCCCCCATTTTAGGCGGCAATTTTCTAAAAAATTGACTTAAAACAGAAAATAAATTATTTAAATACAACTGTTAAACTTACAGTGCCATGCTATACCTTTTTGAAAAGCCAGAAATCTCTTATTTAAATTAGGTTGTGTTAGTGAATAGTTTTTGAAAATTTAATTTTCAAGCTCGATATTTTGAAAAAAAAAAAAATTTTTTTTAAATTTCAAACAATTTTTTTTTCAAAATTTTACGTTAGGTATAAGTATAATTTTTGTTTTCAAAATTCAATACTCTTATTAATTTCCAATAAAAAAACAAAAAACCGGATGCTAAAATGTATCTTAGTTTTTTGCGAAATTAAAAAAAATTAAAAGTTTTTTTTCCAAGAAAAACATTTTTTTTTGTTTGTTCTATCTTTGCATAAATACCATTAGTTTTATTAGCAAGTATTACAAAAAATAACTTAATTAACTAGTAATATTTTTAATACCTTTTACGATACTTTTATATAAGAAGTTTTCGATATGATCACCACTCTTCAGAAGGCAAAGGTTGTATATCTTCTTCTTATGGCTGCAGATAAATTTAAGTCCGCCAAATTCTCCTGCAATTTTATTCCAGCAACTTCAATGCGTTGTTTAAGTTGCTCCAAAGAAGAAATTTCAACTTCATATACATAGTTCTTCATGAATCCCCAAGCGTAAAAATCCAAAGGAGTTAAATCTGGTGATCTTGGTGGCCATTCAGTGGGACCTTCCCTTCCTATCCATCGGTCGTTGAAATGTTTATTCAGCTAAGTGTGCTGGAGCTCCATCTTGTTGGTATATTAAATTGTCTGTTATAGCCAAAGGGACATGTTCTAATAAATCTGGAAAAAGAATTATGAGGAATTGCAGATAGGATTCTCCATTTATAACCGTAATCAAAAAATGTGGTCCAATTACCGTTCGTCCAACAAGGCCAAGCCACACATTGCAGCTAAAGGGGTGCTGCGATTTATGTAGGTATTTTGTTTTGCAACATGTGGATTGTTGTGACTCCAGTATTGCAAGTTGTGGAAATTGGTAACTCCATCTTTGGTAATTTTTTTTTTTAACTTCTCAAAAACTAGCATCCGGTTTTCTGTTTTTTTTTTTAATTGAAAATTGAACTTTGAAAACCAAAATTATACTTAATTATGTAAAATTTTGAAAAAAAATTAGTTTGAATTTTTTTTTTCAAAATTTCGAGTTTGAAAATTAATTTTTCAAAAACTATTCACTAATACAACTTAATTTAAAAAGAAAATTCAAAATTTTCCAAAAAAATATAGCATGGCATTGTAATTTCAATATTTTTTTTTTGTTTTAAGTCAATTTGTCAGAAAATTGCCCTTCCTGCCTAAACGGTTAAATAGGTCCCCCCCTCCCATAGTATATTTGCTTGTCTTAAACCAACCCAGCGCTAGGTGCACCTTATACGGAACACTCTGTAAAAGAGCACACGTAAAAATATTTTTCCAGAAAAAAAAATATTTTTTTTAAACAGCATATATTTAATGTTAAGACATTTGTTTAAACATTAAAAAATTTGCATTTCAATTTAAAAAGAAACCAATTGCTACATAAAATTGGTACCTAATCTTAAAAATAATATTTAAAAAAATAAAAAAAAAAATTTTTGAAAAATTAAAACTAAAAAAATCGAGTTCAAACAAAACGGACGTTATGTGATAATGACTTTATTTTTGTATGGCTGGTTTTAAAAATACAAAAATGCTACACCTGATGTGTAGTGTAGATTTATAAATATTTAAAAAATTTTTAATTTTTCCAACATCACATAATTACAAAAATAATTCTTTTAAATGCCCTCATAACTTCTTACTGGATGCATTCTACTTGTCAAAACTCTACTTAACGAAATTCTACTTGTCAAAATTCTGCTTTTCAAAATACTATTTGTCAGATTTCTACTTTGCAAAATATTACTTTTCAAAATTCTGAGTTTTCAAAAATCTACTTTTCAAAATTCTACTTGACGGAATTCTTGTTGTCGAAATTCTACTTTTCAAAATTTTAGTTTTCAAAATTTTGCTCTTCAAAAAGTTATTTGTCAAAATTTCACTTTTTAAAATTATACTAACAAAAACAGGATTTTACCAAATGATAAAATCCATAAAATATTTTTATAGGTATGTATTTATAACAATCCTTCCCAATAAATTCATTTATTTAATTTTTTTTTCTAAGTAGTAACTTTCGAAAGTTTCATATATTGCAACCATATTTTACATTTTCCCTACTGCCAAAGTTACTCCACAAAGACAGAATAAAGTTACAATCTTCTATTGAACTACCGTGATAATTTGCGCGCGCATTTTCATCTTCGCTTTAAAAAAGTCCATATTAAATACAACAACACTACGTAGGTACACCAAATTGTTGTTGTTTTTAGAACGGACTTTTTTTGTGAGGATAACACTTTTGATATAAAATTTAATTTTGTTCCAGAAAAATGTAAACTAGGCTTGATTTAAAAAGAAATAGGCTACTCACCTCAAGTTCAGTGTCATCCGATAAATCAACGAATATATCAGGTTTTAATGAACTCATTTAGGTATGCAGCTGGTCTGGTATTATTTATAAAAATTAAATAAAGAGAATAACTTATTTATTGCCAAACACAAGAGGTTTCACAAATTCAATTTTATTTTCTTTTGCGTTAGGAAGAAAATAAGAATTTAATAAATGTACGTAGATTTCATCAGTAACACACGATACGACCCAATGCACGACTAGGCACATACTGAACAAGTTATAAATGAAAATAAATTCAATCAACTAAACTACAGAATTACAGTACAGTTCCACTTCCCCTTAATGAAAAAATTATATATATACCTAAATCCACACTTCCAAACTCACACTCAGTAAATAAAATACACCAACGATATACTATACACCTTCTATTAACTGATGAGATGAGGCATTTAGAAGTAAATAGGAAAGAGAAAAGAGTCTTTGTTTATTATAAGCTTAATACAAGCATGTAGTCAATAGAAAATGTACAGTAGCATTTTGGTGGGTATGTGTTTGGTGTATACACATACATATGTATACACAATCTGTATATGATATCACTTTTTAAATGTACACTTTTATGAGTGTAGGTATATTGAGATTTATAAAACTAGTCCTAGCAGCAGCAGATAATGAAGGAAATTGAAAAAAGATATGAAGTATACACATTTATGGGTTTTCATTTTAAATTCAGATTTCTGTCTAAAATTTGATTTTGTTCGCATTTTTTTTCTTCGGTAAATGCATTTAAATATACAAGGTTTGTTTGTGTGATCATTAATGCGAATATAAAGGCTAACACGAAGCTTGGATGTCTGTATGTGTTATGTTATTTCGAATTACACTGTTTTTTTGTCTTTTCAGAATTTTTCTTCACTTATTGATTCCTGTGTGGCGTGGCCATTTTTGCAAACGTAGACAATGGGTGGTATGCATAAAAGACAGTAAATGCTGTTAGTTAGGATTTTATAAGTAAATATCAAGTTCGGTAGGCATACAAATGGAGTACATACTAAAAATAAGTACATATTTACTTTAAATCAAAGTAGGTATAAACTTTTTTGGATGAATTTTTATAGTCAATACTTTTTTTGCAATGCATCAAAATTAACATATACTTTTTTTCTTCAATACATACTGCAAATTTTTCAATTTGCTATGGACCAACTTGAAAATCTACTTACTTCTGCTTGCTTTTAGAAGTATTTTAAGGTTCAATACTAAGAGAATTTAGTCACAGATCAAGTTTAAAGTCAGAAATGTCGTAGAAAATTTCAAATTTGTAAAAGAAAAATGTACCTATACATATTCTAGTAACGGGTGGTATGTATAAAATGGCAGTACTTATTAAGTAAATACTAAAATTTAAGTAAAAGCTCCAGTTGTTAGTATTTACTTCGTTTCATTGCAAATACTTTAAGTAAATAATGAATTCACTCAAGTAAATACTTAAATTCATCGAAAAACATAGTAAACACTTTTTTTTTAATTAGTGCGCTATTCGACGAGTAAAGTAGATAACCATAACAAAAAGAAAAAGACTGAACGCCTAAATGTCTTAGTTTTTTTTAGAAAATTGAAAACTACGAAATCTACTTTATTACTTAATTAGAACAAATAGGAGGAAAAAAAATATCGAATGGAATTCGCATTTAAGGAAAACTTACTATTGTTATTTTCATTTTCTCAAAAACTATAATACATTTTGACATCTGGTTTTTAGTGTTTAACTAAAAATAGATATGAGCGTTAAATAATAAACACAAAAATACTAGTTAATAACGTAAATTTTGAATAAAATCAGAATGAGCACAATTTTTTAGTTTATTTTCAAAAATTTAAGTGTGAAAATTAATTTTTGACAAACTTTTCTCTAAAACAACAACTTAATTTAAAAATAAAATAAAAAATAGATTTTTGGCTTTTCAAAAAGATATAGCATGCTTTGTAATGGTTACCGTTTTTTCTTTTTAATTTTTTTTTTTGTTTTAAGTCATTTTTTTTTTGAAGATTGCCCCTCCCGTTCAGTGTTTGACTAGAATTTAATATGCTTAAATTCAAACAAAATTTGTTTGAACACAATTTTTTAAATTTTTTTCCTTAATTTTTTTTCAAAAACTGTCCTCTCAAATAATTTGAATTTAAAACAAAAAAAAAGAACGGACTTCTGGTTTAGAAAAAAAAAAGGATAGCATTTATGTGTTGCTGTTGTTTTCAATGATTTGTTTTCTGCTGTAACTTAATTTTTAGAAAATCAAAATCAAAATAAAAATTCTTGTCTCGACTCAGCCTGAACGTTCTAGCTTTTTTTTTCACACCTTATGCGAATCACCTGTATTTTAATTACTTTCAACATGCTCGAAAACAAATGGATAATTCAATGTGGTTGAATCAACTAAGTATATGCAACATCATTTCTTACGTATACGTCGAGAGCACGTAGGAAAATGAAAAAAGGCAACTGGTATTTTAAACTCAGGCTGATCGAAGTGTTATGACTGCTTTTAAACGATGATGATATTTCCTTGCGATTTTTAAGCACGTAGGCGAAGGAGGAGTGCGGTGGTCAGGGTAGACAAAATTGCTGAGGTTGAAGACATTGCAGAATTATCGCCCTTTCTTCTTTGTGTTTTTTCTTGTTATTCTAGTATATTTTATTTTAATTCTTCTTCTCCTCTGTGAACTTCGCTTTACTAAGTGGAGTAAGAAATGTATGAAACCATTTCACTTGCAGAAAGTAAATTTTCTTTCAAAATTGTGAGTTTTTGCTATCCCAAAAGAGAAACCAAGATTAAAAGTCGCTGTCGTGTAAAAGCAGTCTATTCTAGTCTCTTACAAGATCTTTTAACTGTTCTTATTGGTCACTTATTTAAAACAGATGCCGTTTCCAGATCCATTGTTATAAAGAAGTTATCAGGATAAAGCTTGCGATATCTTTGTAGAAGTCTTTTGGAATTTCTTTCCAACAGCCCATAAATCAAATTGATTTGCAATTAAAGAAAAATGTGTTTTCTTTTTAATGAATGCAACTCCAAAATAAGAAAATAATGTTTCAAAATCATGAGAATTGTGGACCCATAAAAACAAGAAAACACAGTTTAATATAAAAAACAGTCATATCGTTTTTTTAAACTATTGAAATGTTTTACCCGGGTTCGTTGATGTAATTTACTACCTTAAATTAAATAACTTACACTTAATTTCTTCATAAATTGAAGACACTTTTTCATATTTAAATCTGAATATTTGCTCTTTGGAACTTCCACTTTTCCCACTTTTCTTGCAAATTCCGGTACCCAAGGGCGTACGCAGGATTTCAATCAGGGGGGTGGGGGGCAAACTCACATTTCATTTTCTTTTTAACAAGATATCAGTCGGTACAAGGAAGGCCTAGTGCTGACACAGATGGATGGCGCTTTTTAATAATTAGTGGATGTACATATACCTAGGTACCTAAAACTTCCAGTTACCACACATATGCATAAGAAAAAAATTTCCACAAAATTAAAGTCATGTTGCTTTTTAACACAATTAAACAATAATAATTTTTCCCTTTGTGGGCTCTAAGTCACGAAAATAGGAAAGTATTTATTTATTATTGGACTATTTCACCAACTTACAATACAAATTGTAAGTAACAAATTGTTGTAAGTTACAAATTGTTTCTAACAATATTTGTTCAAAAATCGTTTTATTCTGTTTCAAAAAACATTTGATTTACAAAATTGTAGTTGTAATTTACAAATTTTACAAGTACAAATTCGTGAAAATTCGGGCAGCCACCCCCTACCCTCCTTTGCGTACGCCCTTGCCGGTACCTTTTTCTAATAACTTCTAATCCAATTGACAGATGGGGAATACGAAGTTGTCGTAACTATAGCAAAGGCTGATTTTACAAACTGCAATATTTTCTTGCGATTTTTAAGCACGTATGTGGTAGCCGGGGTGTACTTAATTGCAGAGTTATCGCCCTTTTTTTCTCCGTGTTTTTCTTTGTTGTTTCGAGTATACTCTGTAAATTTCGCTTTTTAAAGTGGAGTAAAGAGTGCAGATACATAGATAAAACTTTTCACTTGCACAGAGTTAATTCCCTTAAAATATTGCAGTGTTTGAAAAGGTCTTTGCAAATTAGAAGGAAACCAAAAGATAAACAAAGATTAAAAATCGCTGTAGTGTAAAAGCAGTCTTAAAAGACTGTTCTGATTTCATATTTGTATTTGTATTTATTTATTTCATAGATTAACTGTTCTGATTTCATATTTGTATTTGTATTTATTTATTTCATAGATTAATAATAATTAATTTGATGGCACAACAGCTCATGAAGAACTAGGGCCTAGTGACTTACAACTCTCAACCATTCCTGTGTGCGTGTCTGCAGGAATGGAGGGGACCTACAGTTTATTGCCGAATCCGAACGGCTAACGAGCGGCACTTTTCTGTGACAGAAGATACTCTTGGAGGATTTGTCAATTTCTCGCAAGAGGCAGTAGCCGTTTTTTTTTTTTAAATAAATAGGTGGCGAGGCTGGGGATCGAACCTTAGACCTCCGGCATGACAGTCCATCGCACTAACCATCACGCCACGGCTACTACTTATTTCATAGATTAATAGCAGAAATAAGACATAGTTAGAGTTACATCTTTTGGTAGCACATGCTTAATGAATGTTCAAGGGTTAAAGTTAGATCTAACAATATTATAACGATGAAATCAGCACCTAACTACTTTCGGAACAAACAAAGAGCTAAGAACAAAAATACACTTATCGAAGACAACAACCATATATACAAATTCCCGAGAGAACGCGCCGTCTCTCTCTGGGGTAAAATGCGCTGAATGGAAGAGAACAAATTCCCAAATGTAGAGAACGCCATCTGACAGCTGGAATAGAATTTTCTAGATGGCTTTTGTGCCAGTACTTTCGAGTAGAGTCTCGAACCTCTCAGCTCACTATATAAGGAGAAACTTTTTGAGCACAGACACAGTATATTTTTGAAAGCGAAAGTGTAAAGTTCGAAGTTAAAAGTATCCGGAAGTGAATTTAAGTTGCATACTATTGAGATTGATGATTAATAAAATATTTGAAGTGAAGTAAAGTGTGTTTAATTTAAAAAGGAAATAATTGACGGTTGACAGTTAAAAAGAAATAAGTTTTATATCGTACCGTGGTAAAACGTAACAATATTTTGCCAGTTATAGTACGTTAATTTGTAGAAGTCTGTTTTTAGGAGATTATTATAGTCGTTAGCCTACAAATGATTTTCTTCTATTTTAAAAGTATTTAAGTAGTAATAATTAAATTTTACACTATCGTTAATTGAGTTAATTGAAGCTAAGGCCGTGTGCGAGTTGGCTTAAAAACACATTAAATTCTATCCGAAGATAAATTTTTGACACTAGTGGGGTGTCGATATTTAGTCTCGGATAAAATTTAATGGAAATATTAATCCAATTCGCCAAAAGCCGTGTGCGAATTGGGTTAAACTCACTTTAAATTTAATCCGAAGATTAATTTTTGACACTAGTCAGGTAAATCTGTAAGTAGAAATGTTAAATTTTAATCTCGGCTAAAATTTAATCGAAATTTTAAACCAATTCGCACACGGCCTAAGCTAACTATGCGCAGATTTCTAGTTATTTAAATTGTATCCAAGATCTCATCTCACTTTGTAAAAATAGTTTTTGATGAATCTTTATACATCAAATGGTTTTATCTGGATGGGAATTCCATTTGACCTCATTTTCCGATCCAATAGTGACTGAGGCCAACGCTGTATTGTCTGGTCGTAAATATTTAGGTGATACCATGCACGGTTTATTATTTAGAGCCCATTCCATTATGGTACATTTTACTGAAATATTTAATTCGAAACTAGATTTGATTATTGGTAGGGCCCAATATCTTCCGAGTTCCATTTTTGTTCAGTTCTGCACATGTTTCTCTGAGAATGCAATTCACTTGTATTTTGTTTTTGTAATTGTGAACGAGGGTCACTGAGATTCTTAAACACTCGTGTCTTGTTTTTGTAAATTCCGACATAGTCAGGTAACTGAGATTCTCAAAGATGCGCAATATATTACCTTCTATATGTCAACTGTTATGTTATATAGCTCTAAGACTCAGGTAATGCAGATAATTTTCTTTATTCATATCGGGATTAGATTCGGTGATTTCTATTATGCGAATCGTTTGAACTCCAATGATATAAATTGTGGAGTCCGTCCAGAATATTTTTTCGAATTTTTAACTTTCCTTTTCATCGCTAGGCGGTATTATAATGTTTAACAAAATTCAGCTCTCAGTAGCTCTTTTTTTGAGGATAGCTCTTGTACTGATGTAAAGCTTCGATATGAAGCATAAAGAAGCTATTTTTATTAGTGTATCTTTTAAAATTTTGGTTCTCTTAATGGGGTGTAATATGTTGTTTTTTGGTTTTGTAATACTAAAGTAAATAGTAGGAACCTAAAACGGTTCTGTGTAATGTTATTTTAGTAGACAAATCCATTTTGAATTTCTTGTACTTGCCAACACCTTATCTGTAAATAATATCCCTGAAAATTCTGAAAATTTACTCCGATGTCTGTAGTGTCCACCGATAGGCAACACTGTGCATAAATATTTTCTTCATTCATTCATATACATTTCTTCATTTACATTTACCTATGTATGTATATCTACCTATGTATGCACAAAAGACTTGCGTATACATAGTTAAACTTTTTTTTATATTAAGCAAAGTCAGTTAGTATCCACGAGTCCACGGTATTGTGCATAACTATTATTCCTAATAATTGTACAGTTCTAAAATTAAAGCTAGTAAATATAGTTAATGAAGTAAACGATATTATGTCTGTTCCTTTACTTTGAAACTCTGTGATTTTCTGTGCATTTTACTGCCATTTTATTTTTTTTTATATGAACTTTGACAGAACGTTGGACTCAAATTCACACAAATGCACAGAAAATCACAGAGTTTCAAAGTAAAGGAACAGGGCTATTCTTTTCTTTCTTTTACCGATATATCACATTTATTTTATTTTTTTAATTTGAATTTTTTACATTTGAATACACATACAATAAAGTCATCGTAAATCTACTGAAATTTTGATGTCCTACAAAGTAGATACTCACTACTGTGCTGCTGATTTAATTCCACTTGTATTTACAAGGCACCAATACTTAATGCAATTTTCTTAACGATTTTATTTTCGTGAAATTTCTGAAAAGTAATGAGCCGGCGATTGCTTTGCATGCAAAAATTACTGTGGTGAATACAAGAAGGTACAAATAATACGAAAACATTTTTTTTATTTTACGTAGATATGTACTTCAATTTTCACATAATTTTTAATAAAGCAAACAAACATACCTCGATTTCAACATCATCCGACAAATCCACGATAACACCAGTTTCCATTTTTAAGTTAATGATAAAGTGCGTATTATTTTTATTTTATCTATTTAATAAGAAAAGAAATATTAATTCCGAGCAATTTTAAGTTTTTTTTTATATCACAATCCAACATTTGTAGCTCCTGAAAGTGGAGAGTCACTAACACTGATTCCGATGACCCACTATGGCTATCCCTTATTTATCGTTAAAATTGTAGAACAAAAAATGAACAAGAACAAAAATATGGAATAAAAGCGCAGACAAAAATCAAATATATAAATACACATCCGAAATAATTTACAACACCTACCACTTCAAAACCCGATCGCATACTAATTTACTGAAAGTTGAAATTGAACAAAACAACTAAAGCAATAGCAACTACACACAGTACTGAACTGATACATAAGAAATACAGTGACGATACACTCTACACAGAGAGGCAGATACATAAAAATAAAAACCAATATATTATAAGTATAACTCAAACCCAACACCATAGAGTATATATTATACTCTATGCCCAACACAGTGGATGTCAAAGATACAGAATATACAGAAAAACAGATACCAACAGGGTTCGTATATCACTTCGATGGAAGTAGATTACTTTCGGTTTTGAGGAAGAAATAGAATCTACTTCCCTAATTCGCTTTAGCAAGTTCTACTTCTATTTTATTTTTGTAAAGCACAGTTCTTCAACGAAAAAAAAAAACTACATGTAACTCTTATGGGGCTGATTTTTACCAAAAAAAAAATTTCTGCTGAAAAGTTTTTTTTATTGAACAGTGAACTTATCCCAGAAAAAGAAAATTATACTCACCACGATTCTTTTTTGTGCGCAAAACAATGTCGGTGAACCAATCTTAATTTGAATTTAATCGAGAAATCGGAAAAATTGCGTAGAAAAAGCGTGTTTGGTTTATTGCTCTCGGTAGTCTACCAATGGAGATAGGTCCGTTAATTACAAAATTGTGGCAATTTTCAAAGTTAAGCTTTTAAAAAAAAAAAACTATATCTTTAGTTGTAATTATCCGATTTTCAAGGTTAAGATCTTAAAAGAAAGATAAAATGTCAGGATATAATTATTTTTAAAAAATTATGAGGAGGAGCAAAAAGTTGATGTAAAATTTCAGAAATTTGAAAAACTAGTTATGCAAAGTTATTCCCCGAACCCTTCCTTAAAATAATAACAGTAATTTTATAGGCATGAATCGAATAAGCGAGACATTGGAATTACTTTAATCAATTTATTAGCAAAAAAGTATTCTAAATTCAAAAGTTGATACAAATTTTCAGAATTTTTAAAAACAATATTCTACAATATGTTACTGGCCTAATTCCCCTCTACAAAAATATAATTAATTTTATAAAACTCATTACAACAGTGAAGGCGGTAGGGGCAGTTTTTTTAAATTTTCACTCAGCAATTTTTTGCAATGTGAACAGCAGTCGAACGACCGTCGATCGACTTGTTGTGTAGTTCAATTTTTTTAATATTTTTCTCGGTCGGTCGACCGTTGTGGTAAATGTGAATACTAGTTGACCGACCGATGATTTCAATTTCTTAAACAATCGATGAACAAAATTGAATTTTTCAATCATGAAAAAATAATCTACAGAATAGGTATTATAATTTGAACGTAAAATTTATTTTTGTTTGTTTTTGACACATATCAAAGAATTTTATTTATCGGTTATTTCAGGTTTCTCAAGCTCACTGAGATCTCAGCAATCTCAGAAATCTGAACATAATTCCTCAGTGAGATTCCTCACTTTTGCTGTCAAAAAACTGAGACTGATATTTTTTGGATTCGCTTGCTCAATTATTTTTTGTCGCAGTTGACTAATTAATAAAAAAGAGATGGAAATTGGTTTTGACTTCTAGCGGAGAAATTTTGTTCAGGCTTCTCCTTCTGCTCAGTGGAGCTGACGGAGCTTGCTCAGTGAGATCTCAGTGAGATCTTAGAAACGTGAACTGGCTAAATAAGGAAACGTATTTTTTGGCATTGAAAATATTTATTCCTAGAAATAATTAACCGACTGCCTAACTGACGATTGAAAAAATGACACTAAGCTATATAACCGATAACCTACTAGCAACATTTTGAATTAAATATTTATAAACCACACCTACAGAATTTATTTAAAAAACAAGCAATTAACTTAAATAATTATTCATTAAGAAACATTTTTTGGAAGTTTCATGGCCGATTTTATAAAACCCTTGTAACCATTTAACAGGCTCTTTAATCTTAACATGACTTTTGTTTCATACAAAATACGTCATTTAAAAATTTAAAAGCCTGTTAAATATTTGTGAAATTGACCATGACTTTTTTTTTTAATTTCTAAATCTACTTTGGAAATTCAATACTTCACTTTTTTTCCACATTTGCTTCGATATTTTGATCCCAAGTCCGAACCCTAGACACCAATCAAAGATACTGGGGGATGTGGAACTGAACAAACTAATACGTGAACTGTATATATGGTTGCATGGTACCTAACCTACATTCATATTGTACACCTACGTCTTATATACATTTCAATGAATTTATATGCTTAAATGTCCAGTATTACCATTGTGTTTTTTTAATAGCATTTTAGGAAATCTTTACATTTATAAATCATCTTCATCATCTCATTAAATATTTTTTTATCGAGGTAATTTCATTAAATTTTTGCATTTCAATGAATTTATATGCTATTATTAATGTTTCTAAACGAAATATAGTCAACTATTATTAGCTGTATTTTATTTTCTCCCAGATCTGATCCGGATCAGATCATGATAATAAAACAAACTGGATCACAAATTTATTTATTTCTCACAGTTGGCTTTATTTGCACAATAAAATTGACAGAAGGAAAATTTTCACAAATCTTGTTTGAAATAATATTTGGTATCTAAGGAAGAGCGAATGTTTAAAAATAGAACTGTTTTGTTTTTTTAGTTTAATTTCCTTTAAGTTAATAGTTTTTATGTATTTTTTCCGTGCCTCGCGACGCGTCGGCTCTAAAAAATGAAGAAAAAACTCATAAAAAAATGTGGAATAATGGCGGCATGTGTTTGATTTCGAGAATTTTTAATTTTATTGAGTTTTTTTGTAAATCTCAGAAGTGGTACCAATCTATAAAATTAAAATATTGCTAGGAAAGTGTTCAGAAAATGGATTTTGAAATCTAAATCCAAAGGCAGACCTGTATCTTGTGTTGTTTTTGTAATACTTGTATTTATGTTTCCAAATCCAATCCGGATCAGATCTGGGGGAAAATAAAATACAGCTATTATTATTATTTACAGTACTATTTATACTAGAATTTAAGTTTATTTCATTGAATTGCTTTATAAGCAATTTTCAACTATAGGTGCGTTTTATTCGTAATTTATAGCTAGCGCAAAAATACAAGTTCAATAAAACGCTATATCAACTTTTATGTCCACTCTTTATTCTTTGGATGTATTCATACCCTTCTTTGAGTGAAAAACAAACTACTTTACTGACATTTATGGTCTTATTAATAAACATTGTCTAACTTTAGACAGCCGTCCAAGTTTTTAAAAAACCTTTCTAATTTTTGCTAAAGTAATCTATCTTTTTATCTTGCTTTAGACAACGTAATCTATTGTCTAAACCTAGAGAAATGCAAATTTTTTTTTTATTAAAAAAGCATATTTCCGACTTTTTCAAAATACTTAGACATAGTTTAAACAGCCAAAAATCTAATTAATAAGACCATTAATGTTCAAGTCCACACTATTTGTCCTTTTTTATATTCACTAATTTATTGGCTAATTTATCGGCACTTTTGGTTTTGTTATTGTTCATCAAGGGAAATTTTACTGCGCTAGCTATAAAATTGCCAATAGAACGCACCTTATGTAATGTAAATACTTATGTAGATAATTAGGTACATTTCTAAGAATAAGTTTAGACATTTCTAAATTTTCGAACACATAAGTTGTTGAGACGCAATTTTTGTGTATCTGTTATGTTACACAGTTTATTTCTATAGTTTTCAAAAACAATTTCATCAGTATCATATTCATAACTTAAGAGTGAGTGGTATAAATTACCATAAATATTGATTTAGCTGAGTGAATTTTTACTTTATTGATGCTCGACACCTTCCGCCTTTAATAATGTATTGTGTTTGTTCTTTATGGAAGGTAATACTTTTTTGACAAATATTTATTGGTAAAGGGTGACTCTGCGTAGACATTTACACTCGCAACTTGTGTTGGTTCTAAAGAGTTCGTAGAAACCACACGTGCACAGTAAAAAAAACTTGATACAACCAGTCTCCAATGTCTGATATATATATCAAGACATTTTCATATATGTATCTTCGCTGGGCAAATCATTTCATGATATTTCATTTCGTACCTCGACGGCGTGGAAGTTTGATGGTTGATTATTTTGCGAATAAATGTGAAACTGTTCGGTTGTTGTATTCTAGTCCAGGAAGATTAGACTTTCACTTAGAAAAAATTCCAACAAAACTGAATTTTTGTAGAGAGCTATATTATTATGTGTTAATCATTTTCCAAAAAGATGGAGGCCAAAATTTTAAAGGGGGTGAAAGGAGCAAATTCGTCAAAAACAATTAGTTCTTTTGAAAAAAATGTGAAGGCAAAAGTTTTAGCTAATTTAATCCTACACAAATCATCAATTCTTTTATAAATGCTGATTTTGTAATTCCAATCCAATGGCATTCCTTTTTTCTACATATTTATCAACTCAACAGCTTCGTTTCGATTGGGAATAATTTCAAATCAGTCATTCCTACTTTGAAAAGACAATAATAGTTTGTGCGAATGTCAAAAACAAATAAAACTTCAAAAAACCACGAAAACAATAAACGAACACAAATTAAATGAAATTAGGTATTCACCGAAATGAAACAAAAAGTCAGCAAACACCACTCACATGAAAAGACACAAAATAATAAGACTAAAAATAACATTTCTAGACAAAAAGCAACGAATAACAACCATCTGTCAAATTCCATGTCAGAGATCCATATCAGAGATAGATCGCTGACATCATATCATAAGATTAAATATCGCGACTCCACAAGATATTTCATGGTAAGATGAACATTCTGAGATGAATTATCTCCTGTGGAGTCGGGGTAATAAGATGGACTTATATTCTGTAATTTTTATTTGGTATTTGGTTTGGTTACTCACTGTCACCACACTATTGCCTTGCCTCAATGCCTGGCCCCGTTGCACAGTCATCGACTAGTTGACAAAAATAAAAAAAAAATAAAAATGCAATTTCTATGTTTTAACTCTTAACCTGTTTTAGAACATCTTGGATTACATAAATTTGTTTTTGTTTTGTTTTTTGTACTATTCTTCTTCGTGGACTAGCAGGACTTTTGTGAGCGATTGAGGAAATTTAAGCTGCATTGTAATTAAAAGTTGCCATTTTGTGCGAATTTGTTTAGCTCGCATAAGAAAAATATTTTTGCAACATACATTTTTTTGTTTCAATAATAATAATGGATACGCTCAAGACGTCGTAAAATCGTAAAGTTTACAATCGACATCATGAACGCCCTTAAAAACTGTTTGGGTAAATGTGGTAAATGATTTGGTAAACCATCAGTCAGCTGTTTTAGTAAACGTCAGGGTTTAAAGCATTTTACTTTAATTTTCATTTAATTAAATTTTCAGCAGTATCGATTGTTTCATTTTGTGTCCAGCGATGTGCTGGATTCAGACAACGGCGTTTTGGCTTATTTTGTTCACTGTTCTTAATAAAACATTAAAAAAATTATTTTTCTTTCTGTTGTACCTATTCTTTTAAAAAGACGTTTAAGACCACAGTACACATATAGAAGGTAATTTCTTCCGAGTTTTCATTTTGTTCAGTTCTGCGCATGTCTGAAATCTTGTTTTTGTAAATTGTGGACGAGGGTCACTGCGATTCGGAAACACTTGTGTTTTGTTTTTGTAATTTCTGACAGATCGCAATATATTACCTTCAGTATGTGTACTGTGGGTCCTGTCTACTACATAGTACTCATAGTCCCATTATTCATGCCGTCTGTGTGCATTTACAAGCATCGGTTTAAAAGCGTGCAGCGCCCGGTAGTGTTATAGTTTCATGGTATTTTTTTTTAATTTTCATTATATAACACGGACCACTAAAAAATTCTTGCGCCTGCAAAATTTAATATTCAAACTGACGTTTAGTTAAATGTCATACTTTGGTGTGTGAAAGACTTTTGACCCCTTATACTGAGCGGTTATCAATGTACCAAATTAAAAAGTACCAACCCTCAACCAGCCTCACGCTACGAAAACAAACAAATATAATATATACGTTCAAACAAAATTTATTCTGAAAATGGATCTTATTGCCATGATGACTTATTCCCATGATGAGTTGCCCCATGATGAGTTGTCCCATGATGAGTTGTCCCTATGATGAGATGCACCTTATGATGAGTTGTACCCCATGATGAGTTGTACCCTATGATGAGTTGGGTCATGTTCAGCTGCGACATGATGAGTTAGATATGATGAGTTGCGATGATGCCGAAATTTGAAAAGTTAATTAACAACAACACATACATTTTTATTACGATATAATAAGATCCCGCTTTTATTAATTTTCATAAAATGACTTAACTATGCTTACATAGTTAGTTACTATCAAGAGCCTCACCATTATTTTATTAAATAAATGTTCTCCACGAGCCTACCGAAATCTTGCAAGGGCCTTGCCCAAACTTGCCATTTTTACAGGTGGTGTTTTTCAATGCATGTATTTTCTTAGGCATTTACTAATAAAATAAGTTTTAAATAAAATATTTAGTAAAACTCGGTTTTGTTTGTAAAAAATACTCTTCGGCGTCATTTCCATTTGTGGTCATTTAAATGGTTTCCCGTGACATGAATGGTATAGCTTGAACCAAATTAGTTGGCCATTCTTCTGCGCAGGTTTCTTCAAATTTCTCTACTCATCTCTTTAATTTTGAAAGATACACAAAAATCACTGAAAAAAAGAAAAAAAAAGATGTATGTGATGGCGTTGTTGTCATTATCGCTGCTGCGAACATACTGATACTGAAGCACTAAGGAGGGTGGTTTTGTTTATAGCTTCGCTCACAGTAAAATAGAGATGAGTTTCCATTGAGATTATGATCATGGATTATTTTTCTTTCATAGCTTGATGTCTAAAAAAGTAATTTATTTCTGGTGGAATAAAAAGATAAAATTAAGAATTTTTGTTTTTATTATTGGGACAAATTTCAGTGAACCTATAATAAATAAAATAAATCTATTGCAAACTGCAATGGGGTTCAATATAAAAAAGTACCTGTGACTTCGGACTGATTTATAAATAGTTTTATTTAGGGATTATTGTTTGTTTCTATGTTTTATGGTTTTATGATTTGTAGCTAAGCAACATAAAGGTTCCGAGGGCGATGTGTTTATATTTATTTCATGGCGTTAGTGTTTATTTGATATATTTTTTGACCTGTGGTGTTTTGAGAAAACATTAATAGATGAGTGCTTACGAGTTTTAATAATTTTTACCTCCGAGTTTTTGAGAATGAATTTTTCCTTAAGTTTTAATAATTTTTACCTGCAAGTTTTTAAGGTGAATGTTTTTTAAGGAATAATTAACATTAATTTATATTACTTTAAAATAATTATTATAAATTTGTATTTCAGAAATAAATATAAAACATAACAATAAAATAAAATAATATAAATAACAATAAAACTGTTTATTTACATATGTTCATTTACTAAATTAAAAGAACTAATGTCGCTTTCATAGTCGGTTGAAAAATCGTCACCTGGATTAATTATAATTGAATCCGAAATTGTGTCCCACATCAAATCGTGAGAAAAGTATTCTTCCTCAGTTCCTATGGCTTTTTCACATACTTTTCGCCAATCTTTATCCGTTATTTTTGAAAATTCTTCCTCTAATTTTTGAACATTGAATGATGTATTTCGTGAGCCTACTCTTGCCTTGACAGTTGCCCAAATATTTTCAATGGGATTGAGGTCTGGATTATAGGATGGTAAACGTAGAACCTCTGTGCCGTGAATGATATCGTCAATCTTATGCTTTGAATTGTGTATACCTCGGTGTCCTTTTATTATCTTATACAGTTCAAGTTTCAACATCTGTATAGTATGCGGACTATTGTTTTCGGTTAGCCATTTTATCATCTCGAATTTTTTGCTGGCAGAAGTAATATATGTTTTTCTTCTAATTTATTATGGTAGGCATTGTCCATTACAATAACTGAAGGTTCCTCCAAGTTATTCAAAACTTGTTCTTGCATCTATTTGCAGAAAAGCAACATTTCGGACGCACGCCATATCAAATTTTGGTGTAAAACTGTGATTTTATATTCTACTCCATCATTAGAGCCTACTGCGTCAAAAAATTCTGTACTTAATTTTTTTTTTATATAGTGAGAATTTGTCTAGGATGATCGGACTAAACTTCTCGTGGGAAAGTAATGCATTGACACTTTATGGGTTGCGAAGCAACACAACTATTTGCTGACTTGCATTTGTGAAATTCGCGCGAGAAGTTCTGTTCTTTCTGTGCAATTCCGATTTGTATACCTACCTCTTGCTTAGTTCCTGCATGCGTGCCACTATATCAAACGATGTAAACACGTCGGAAATCAAAGTCGCCGCTGTTTCTAACATAACAAAAAAAAAACGACTGAGCTTTTTAAATTCTTGACTGTTATTAATACATCAATTTATTTCGAGGCCGTTACAAAATTTGAGAAGTTTTTTTTTTTTAAATTTGGCACAAAGATATGATTTTCATAATTATTTTTGCAAATATAATATTGTTAAGAAACCTAACGTAAAAACTATTTTTATATATTATGTACATACATATCAGTACATATTTATGTAAAGATTAAGTTAAAAACTATTTCCGAATTTAAATTTGTAATAAATCCTATTTTAATATTTAAATGTGAAAGTTTGTTTGTCTGTCTATTTGTTCCTCTTAATCTGGGCTAATTTTTTTCTACATAATCTTAGACCAACTTTCAAAAAAGAATACATAAATATAATACATACAAAAAGTGGATGAAATGAAAAATGAAAGAGTAATACACGATTTGACTGGATATGGATATCATCGGCAATCCTATTAATTTATAAATGTGAAAGTTTGTCTGGCTGTTTGTTCCCCGAGGCAGTTTTTAATGTTTTAATTGTTCGTCGATCATAAGGCCAGGCGCGCACATGCAACTAAACAGTTTGGATTCGATTTTGAGTATTATAGAATTATATAAGAGTCCGCGCACATAAACCCGCGCGCACTCCCATTCAAAATCGAAACCAAACTGTTTAGTTGCATGTGCGCGCCTGGCTTAACAGTCTAAACGCTTTAATTTGTAAGTGAACAACACAAAAAGGGACCGCTTGGTCAGGGCGTTAAACATGTAACAAAACGCAAAAAAAAAAGTTATTTGTTCGTCATTAATCTTTCGTGGGCGTATGTTAACTAGCATCATACGATGTCAAAAAAGTGCCTGAACCATCGCTGAACCTCAGTTAATTCGCCGAAATCGGTGAATTAAAAATCCTGAACCACGGTTCAACATTTAATCCTTTCTATTATCGAATGTGAAAGTTTGTTTACCCGTTTGTTCGTCTTAAACTCAATAAATACGGAAGAGAATGTTATAAAAATTGCTAGAGAGAAACCTTGAAAGATGACGATGGACATGTAGGCTATTTTTGTTTTAAAAAAGTCAATATATATTTTTTTATTCGATTATAACTGCCGTAATCTTCACGCCGTTAAAAACTCGGTTTAAAAGCACTTAAACCGACTACATTTAACCGAACTAAACCGATAGAATTCAAACATAAAAATCTCGTTTAAATCGGTAATATTCACTCCGTTTAAGCAAAAAATTCCATCTGGTTTACGTCGGTTAAAATTTGTGATTTAAACCGAACGTCGCATAGCATCGCAAGTATGAAAAAACTAAAAAGGCTTTTCTTGACATTTATTTTTCGAATTATCATTTTATATTTAAATAAAATAAATTAATTAATTCGTGTCAAACACAAATACGCGTTAGAAATGTCTTTCATTTCTCTATATCGTGTTTTACGTTGGGAAAAAATGTCAACAATAACGTCCACCGCATTGCGTCTTCAAAACATTCCTTGAACGATTTGTTTCAAGTTGAATTCTTCTTGACCTGGTTGCAGTTCCACATCGGTCGTTAATTCGATTCCAATATCTATCATATTATATTAAGCAAGATGACAACTAAATTCCATCAACCTAACAGCAATACCGCAGCCCAAACCCTCCATAATGCACATATAAAATGCAACAAAAGTTTTTTTAACCGCTCCAAATTTTGTATCTGTCCAAACTGAATTTCATTGGGTTGGCAGCGATACCGTGAAAATTACACTACCATTATGCACTTTCCGAACAAGAAAATATAGTATTAGCATTTTGAAAGTGCATTATAGTGGTGCTAGGTATGAGGTATTACTGTTAAGTTGATGAAATTGAGTGTGGACAGTAACCACGAACTATTCTGATTTTTTTGGTTGCATTTTGAAAGTGCATTATATAGGTGTTAGGGGTTAGGGCCACGGTATCGCTGCCAGACCGATGGCATTTAATTTGGACACATATAAACATTATGCTCACTTCACTCTTTTTTTTAATTTTGGAAGTGAAACGGTGGTCTTAGGGCGGCAATATCGCTAAAAGGTCTATGGCATGTAGTTTGCGCTGGTACAAATGCCATGCTCACAAATTTTGGAGCGATAAAAACACTTTGAGCAAATCCACCAGCTCTCGGTATATTAGCCTTTTCCGGTTAATTGGTCAACTCTACCCCGATGTGTGAATAACGTGCACAAATATGATGTGTTGGCTATCCGAACACATCGCCGAAAATTACATGATTGAATATTTTGAACTGACTGAATAAACCAATAAAATGTTGAATATAACTAAAACCATTTAAACCGTACCTAAACGACACGAAAATGCCTCGTTTAAGTTGGAGTCGGTTTATCGTAGTTAAACCGATCATTCGGTTTAAAATTTTGGTTAACGTCGGTTTAAGTGAGTGAATATTACCGATAAGTCGGTTTAAAAAATTTAAACTGACTTCTGAATCTAAACCGATTTTAAGCGGCGTGAATATTACGGGCATAAGACAGATAGTCTTGAAAAAAAATTATCAAAATAAAAGTATTTTTCTTAATGATGTTATAATCATAAAGTTATTTATTTAAACATGCGAATCAAGTCGAGCACGGGCCTGCTAGTTTCTAATAAATATGAAACATAAAATAGTAAAAATCTTAAAATTAATTTAAAGGTGGATTTCTTGACACGAGTAGGAACCTACCTAGGTACCTACTAATATGACTTCGAATAATGAGTCATTAAGGGCCATTTGCTGAAACGAAACTTAAGTATTTAAGTTCAACATAAGAGCTTATGTGACAATTTACGCTGAGGAAAAACTAGAACATAAGCGTTTAAGTTGAACATAAATATTTAAGTTTCGTTTCAGCAAATGGGCCTAAGGGCCATTTGCCCTTAAAATATTTAAGTTGAACATAAGAGCTTATGTGACAGTTTACGCTGAGGAAATAGTAGAACGTCAAGTTGAACATAAATATTTAAGTTTCGTTTCAGCAAATGGACCTCTTCATAAATAATTAAGGCCCATTTGCTGAAACGAAACTTATGTCGAATTCCTTTTACCAAAAAAATTCGATTTTTTTTCTAAACAGCATCCATTTTTTTCTTTCAATACAAGGAATTTGTTCAGAAAAGTCGATTTTTTCTTCTGAACAAATCGATTTTTTTTTTAAAGGAATTCGACATTAATGGCGATTTCCATGCAACATTTCAAATCGATTCTTTTTTTTTAGCTGCAAGGAATCTGTAAAAAATTCGATTTTTTTTTTGTAATTGTGTGTGTACCGTTTGACAGCAGTTTTGAAGCAAAAAGGTAAACAATTATTGCACGCACAAAGTGTTTAACAATTATTTAAAGTGCACTCAGTTTTACGTGTGGTTTTGTACGATTTAAAGCAAATATATATCAGAGATTGGTAGCAAAATAAAACAAAAATAGTTGTGCGTTCATACAAGTAGAAAAAAAAAACAAATTCCAACACTAAACTCATCAATCAAGGAACGCATCGGCAAGCTGGGATGAATTGACTTTGGACACTTAACTTCACAGTTAATTAAACCTGTTGATCACTTTTAATTCATTATCCACACTTTTTTGATAAATAAACACACATTTTTATAAATATTTTTGTTTTAAATCTATTTAAACACACGACAAACACTGTGAATATTTGTAAACACTGCGGCAAAAAACTTTTAACTCCTGAGAAATGTCAAATCTTCGTAGTGTGTGTGCAAATCCGTGTAAATCTTGCTAAAAACGAAAGATTTCATTTGTCTAGAAAATTCGATTTTTTCTTCTAAACAAATCGATTTTTTTCTAAGCAGAACCGATTTTTTTGTTGCATGGAAATCGCCATAAGTCTTTGCCCATATCTATATCTATATTTATTATAACATTATTAACAGCTTTCACAAAAAAACACGACTATGTTTAGCTTAAAAAGCTAATATCATGTTATATTGGATTCTGCTTTTATTTCTAATAATGCGATCGTGCAAACTGAGGTCGGCTGAAATGGAGGTGGAGGATTTCTATACCGACTCTGAACTATAAGAAGAGAAGCACTTTTTCATGAGATCAGATGAACGATTTTTCACATCCTTGTATCCTTAGTCGATTTAAAAATCTTAAACCGACTGCTGAAATTGAACCGATGCTAAACACGTGAATATTACGGCGGTTCCGAAGTGAAAATTAAAGGAAAAGTAGAGAAATTGGAAGTTATTCGCGGAACGATAGTTTAGAAAAGCTGTTGAAAGGGGGATGGGGTGTTTTATAAGTCTAAAAAGTCTGCCGATATATAAGGTTCATTCCAGTTTTATTTACGGGATTGAATCCCGACCACAAACCAGTAAAGTAAGTATCGTGATTCGTAATTCTTTCATTTATAATTTATGTAAATCATACATGCAAAAATGACTAAAAGGATATTATTTGTACTTGGTGAAGAAATTCGACGTTGATAATTTAAAACTAAACAGCTACTTACAAAACTATAAAGGATGGAGATCAAGAATATAAGCCTTATCTTAACATAAATAATGAATACATTATTTTTAGAGGTCACGAATAACGAATAATTCTTATGAATAAATAAATGAGTGAATACAAATAGATAATAAATTAATAAATATAAAAAGTATTATTAAAGGCTAAAATAACAAATCGAGTTAATTTTTTGGTTAATACCATCACTTTTTTTTGTTGGTAGGTGTACGTAATTAGTTATGTTTATGTATGTATGTACACTCAACAAAACTATACAAAGAATATCACGAATACAAGCATTAACCTTATGAATAAAAATTAAATAACAATAAAATATAATTATTATCACAAAAAATTCTAGTTTAAATCTATTATTTGACATTTTGGAGGATTAAAATTTTATATTTTGATGTATGCATACATTTATGTACATACAATATATGTATCTATAATTTTAAATGTTATACAAAAGGAATATTAAATCTATTTTACATAAATGTTCAGCCTATATTGTCCGATGTTATTATAATGTGATTTCTTCAAAAGTTTCTACATGCAATTTGTTAGTTATTCATTGTGAAGTTTTTTGTGCATCATTAGTGTCTGCTTACTTCTACATCGTTTTCCACAAACATCACAATCAAATGTTTTTTCTTTTACATGATCTAAACTGTGCTTATACAAGAGGCTCCGCGTTGAGTATTTTTCATCGCATTTCTTGCAACAATATTTTTTTACTTCAAAATGCAGTTTCCGATGATAGCTCATTTTCGATGTCGTTATGAACTCCTTACCACAAAGATCACAGCTGAAGGGTTTTTCACCTGTGTGAAGGCGTTGGTGTATTTGTCTATCGGTACTGGAAGCGAATGCTTTTTCACAATATTTGCACTTGTATGGTTTGTCAAGAGTATGGCATCTTCGAATGTGAACTTGCAAATTACACTTTTGATAAAATCCTTTTGCACAGTATTGACAAATAAATTGATTTTCTTCGGTGTGGGTCCGCATATGATGAAAGTAGCCAGAGCTTGATGTAAAAGTTTTTGAACATGATAAATAACGACATTTTATTTTCTCAATATTTTCATGAGCTTTTCGGTGATTTTCTAAAGAATTTTTACTCTGGTATTGCTTTTGACAGTGAACACATTCGTAGAGAGTTTTTGATTTGGCTTTGGTTTTGGTCGAAGAAGATTCGCTTCCCAATAGAATGCGATTATCATTTTTATCAGTCTTTTTAGATTCATGTAAATTCCCTGAATCTAATACCTAGAAAACAAAATACCTTCTTTAACAATTTATGTGTTTTATGATTCATTTAAGTTTGAAAAAGTGATAACCGAATATGGTAACATTTCATATTTAACAGCAAAAAATAGGGGTAACTCAAAATAAGACACAAAGAGGATCCACTCTTATTAAAAATTAATTACTCTGACCTAAAAAAAAAATATAAGAAACTAGCGGATCACGGCGAACGTTGCTTAGCTCGAACCAATTCACTTAGCCATTCTGCTGCGCTGGTTTTTTTTTTTTAATTTCTTTCATCGTCTCTTAAATGTGTATGTGAGATACACACAAAAATTACGAAAAATGCTAAAAAAAAGAAAGAAAAAGGTCGTACAACCGAACGTTGTTCCCATGATCGCGGATTCGACGCTGATTCCGAGAACCTGTACTCACGTAGCGTTTTTGTTTTTTTAAATTCTCTCTGCGCAATCGGCCGTTGAACAAGTGAATTGGTTTAAGCTATATATAGCTTGTACAGTTATAGGTACGGTGAGGTGACCATTTTTATAGGGGCACAAAAGAGGACAATTTTTTATTAACATAAAAAAGTTTAAGAACGAATTAAATACTTCATATACAACATTTTAAAGTCAGTTCATTTCAGTTTTTAAAACAAAATAAAAACAAAAGAATTAACACTTGAGCATATGATAAACATATGTACGTACATACACATAAGTTTAATTCAAAGGAACTGTGAGTTTGATGTTTGTATTTAATATTTTAATCTTTTATTATAGGTTCCGATTTCTCAGGGATCTCTAAGATCTCAGCCACCACAGAAATCTGAACTAATTCCTCAAAGAGATTCCTTACTTTTGCCGTCAAAAGCTGAGACAGATATTATTTGGATTCGCTTGCTCAATTATTTTTGATCAATTTATTAAAAAGGGGCAGAGATTGCTTTTGACTTTTAGGGTGAGATTTAAATTAAACCCGAGTTAACTCCAGACTTAATAATAATACTAGCCGTAATAAATTTATTACGTACCGAACGAGCACGATAAACAGAAACAAGGTATGCTCATTGCTCATTAGCTGTATGACGTCACAATCATCTGGTTTTCTTCGGAGATCAAAAAGATAATTCCATTTAATTGGATTGTTTTTATTCGTTGTTTTACTTTCACAGTCCCTATCACTTACAAAGAATTGGTTTGAATGCTAAATTCTAAATTATAGTCTTCATTTAAAAAAGAAAATAATACTCAAAGATGATTGTGACGTCATAAAAATGCCAAGATGGCGACTTGGGTGTATTCAATGAGCATACCTTATATCTGTACTGTATATCGTGCCGAACGAGTATCTTTTCCAAAAAAAATATAAAAAAAAGCAAAAAGAATGTCAACAAAAATAACTTGACGGATAAGAAATGACGGCAAGTTCTCTGAGACGTGAGACTTCAGTCCTTTAAATCGTGAGCAAACGAATGAACAAATTTTGTTCCTAAGCATGGTAGAAAAAGTGAGAAAATATCAAAAGTAGAATTGAATGATTTAAAGCAGTGCTGCCTAATTTGCATACATGTTTAACTGCTTAGGTTTCGAAGTAATAAAAATTTACCTATTTATTGTATTTTAATCGTAGAAAAATGTTTTAAAGAAAAGAAGAGGACAAAATACTGTCCTCTTTAAGAAACATAAACAGAAAGGACACGATACCAAAAAAGAGGACAGATGGTCACCGTAGTTATAGGGGTGTTACGGCAGGCAACCAATTCGTATCAATCGCCAATGTAGAAAGACCGTTCAAACAAAAAAAAAAAACTGATTCAGGAAGTTCGTAATTTATTGTTATCACGACTTTCCAAAAGGTCTAATTTTTCAATCTTTATCTCCGTAGTCTGGTTCAATACACATATATTTTTTTTTTTTGGTTTTGCGTCCTTGAGTATTATTATTGTCTTGTGCTGGCATAAGTACATTTATTTAGAAATAAAATGCACGACTGGATCGCACAAACTTGCTCATGTAGTAAAAGTTTATTCGAATTTTAATGTAAATAATTTTTTTTATGGGAGAGTTTAAACTAGTATTATGCATGTAACTTAGAGCTTAAATTGAAAAAGTATTGAAAATCAACACAATTCGAAATAAATTTATTAAAAAATCTTCTTTAATTGAAATAAATAAATTGAAAGAAAATATAAATATTAATTTGTTTTTTATTTTTTATTTTCCAGTTTTTGTTACACAACTAATTTTTTAAATAATATTGGCAACGCGTTTCGGAATTAGAATTCCATCTTCGGGCTACTCGAACTGAAAATGAATAATAATAATGATTATTCAGTTCGAGTAGCCCGAAGATGGAATTCTAATTCCGAAACGCGTTGCCAATATTATTTAAAAAATTAGTTGTGTACCAAAAACTGGAAAATAAAAAATAAAAAACAAATTAATATTTATATTTTATTTCAATTTATTTATTTAAATCAACACAACTGGAGACGAAAACCCAGCAATATGTTCTTTAATTGTTTTGAGAGCTTAATAAAGTACATCATCTGATTTCTTTAACTAATCTTAGTTTTTGAGGAAAAAAAAATTAAAATCGTAGGATCCGTTTTTTTTAATTAATTTTTTATTTATGAAATTTTGTAAACATTTTTAAGAAAAGAATTGGTGCACCATTTTGTATTATTTATTAATGTTGAATTAAAAATTAAATTTCGAAAAAAAATCATCTACCCGTGGATTTTCTTTGACGGTTTTTTTTTTACATTTTTATGGAAAGTATACCGTCAAATTTGACTATAAGAAACATTTTTGCGCAAAATATTCTAGATAATGTTAAAAAAAACTGCTCAGTACCAAGATTTGTATAAATAAATGGAGTCGTTTTCGAAATATTTGGTTTAAAAAAAAATTTGAAACTTTCTTTAAAAATCCAAAAAATATTTTTTTTGAAAATTTTGGTATATAATACTATTTTAATTTTTCAGAAGATCCTCAATAAAAAAAAATTATAAAAATCAGCTTATTCTTTTTCGAGAAAAACGAAAATAAAAAAAAATGGTTCTAAGGGAGGTACCATTTAAAAACATTTTTTGGGAATTTCATTTTCACCAGAAGGTAGCCCATACTTAATAAAATTTATTCAATTTCTTTTTGTAAAACTTGTCGAGCCATTTTTGAGAAAAATAAGATTTTTCAAAAATGCTAAAAAATATTATATGGCAGGTACCGTTATTTTCAGTCCTACACAAAAATTAAGAAAACATGTCGGGGGAATATTCAAAAAACACCACCCATTAGCCGAGTACACAAACAGACAGAGGGAAGTATGTAATGTCAGGTTTGATCAAAATCTCGAGTACATAGTATATATCGCAAGTAAGTTATTGAAATTTTCTAAATACGTATGTACATAATGAAAATAAATAAATTTGATGGCACAACAGCTCATGAAGATCTAGGGCCTAGTGACTTACAACTCTCAACCATTCCTGTGTGCGTGTCTGCAGTAATAGAGGGGACCTACAGTTTATTGCCGAATCCGAACGGCTAATGTCAGCGGCACTTTTCTATGACAATAGATACTCTTGGAGATTTCCTGAAGAGGCAGTAGCCTACCTACTTACATAGATTTTATTTTATAGGTAGGTACATATTTTAGAATCAAATTTTGTCGATCAGAACCAAAACGAAAAAAAAACTGAGATTGTAAAAAAAGTAGGTAATTGATTTCGATGGATTTCGTTTTTTTTTTTTATAAAAATTATTACTAACTACCTACAATGATTTCTAACAAAAAAAAACGATTTTCCTACTTTGTCGGTCTAATTTTCGGTCGAATCTTACAATTTTCGGCTCCGTTGAGTGTTAATACAAATCCAACAAAAAAATCCCCAACTAAATCGGATTTCACATTCGATGGTGGCACAATGAAATAGGTATTTGCTTCTTTATCGTTCGGCGTTCGAACCCTGCTGGCACACAATTTTTTTTTGAATTTTTCAAATAATTTGTATTTTTCTCGAAGTTTTGTTGTCACTTTGCAAAATAAGTAAATTGTTTCACTCATTTAACTACATTCACGTCACGTACTAACTTAAGGCTTAACTACATTCAAGACTTTTTGCAAAAAGTACAAAAGTGAAAAACTAAAACATGCGCTAGAAATGTCTGTGTGTGAAAAAGCCGACGAAAATAGTGTTTGATATATCATTTCAGACTGATACTACAGATAAAACACAATTTTTTCGCACACAGGCATCTCTAGGCATATTTTTGCTTATCACATTTTCACTTTTTGCAAAAAGTCTTTGATGTAGTTAAGCCTTTACAAACAATCATGCACACAGTCTGTTCCATTACTTTTAAACTCTGTCATTTTCTGTGCATTTTATTGCCATTTTAATTTTCTTTAAGCACTTTGACAGAACTTCACATTCACATAAATGCACAGAAAATGACAGTTTCAAAGTAAAGGAAATAGGCTAGTATGTACATCGTTCAAAAGCCGTCGTTTTGACGATAACGTTTTGATGATTATCGACTTACCTGAAGCAAATATTTGGTCGTCAAAACGTGATCGTCCAGACGAAGCAGGGGACTCATTCCGTAAGATTATTATCACCCGACGATAACGTTTTGACGATAGTGCTGCTTCACGTAACACAAAAAATTACTGTCGTCTGGAGACTTGATCCTTTTGACTCTTCTCACTTTTTTTAAAACAGCGTCTATTTATGGTCGTATTAATAAACATTGTCTAACTTTAGACAGCCGTCCAAGTTTTTAAAAAACCTTTCTAATTGTTGCTAAAGTGACTTTTCGTTTAATCTTGCTTTAGACAACGTAATCTATTGTCTAAACCTTGAGAAATGCAATACTTTTTTTATTAAATAAAGCATATTTTCGACTGTTTCGAAATACTTAGACATAGTTTAAACAGCCAAAAATCTAATTAATAAGATCATTAATACCGAGCGACGTTTTGTATGAAAAAAAGGAAGCTAATAAATGTGTCTTTGTTTTAAGATAGGAACCGGTCTCTTAGAAAACGTAAATACAAAGTTTGCCTCTTCTCCCCTATTTTTGACAAAGGATACCTACATTTTGTCATTTATTTTCACTGAATTACCCCGAAATGCGGAAACTCCAAAATTTACCGGAAAACTTTGAATTTTTCAGCAACATTGGTAAAAGTCAGATTTTGAAACTCCGTACTATTATGTACTAACACAGTAAAAGTACTGCCTTATTTATAGAAAATCTTCAAATCATTCATGTACTAAGACACGAATTCGTGTGTTAAACGAAGATGGTAAGCTTCCTAAACATCTTAAACTTTTGTAACGGTACTTTGACGTTAAATGTGTCGCAGTTTTCGAACTGCACAGGTTAAAGGTCTTTAATTTTAAGAAATACACTTATATGCTTAGCACACTAAAAAACATACAATGATTTTTGCCAAATAACTCAAGAATTAATATGTTTTTAAAGCCGAAAACAGATGTGCAGCTTTTTCCCCATGCAGCGAAATTAGAAATAGAGATATCATGCTGCATGCAGAGCCTGGAATGTGTCAGCCTTCATAAGAACCTGTGTAAATTTATTTTCGCTGCACTGGAAAAAGCTGCACATCTGTTTTGGGCATAAAGCAATTTGCACATACCAATCAACAAATTTTTGCTATTTATTTTTGTCATCTTCAAACTGCAGATCAAACAAATTACTTAAATGAAAATTAAAGATATATGTTTTAAACGCCAACGTTACTAAACAGTTGATTGGTTTACCACATCTTTTAGCATATTTAGACAAGCAGGTTTTAAGGGCGTTCATGAAACGTCTATCGTAAACTCTACGATTTTACGGGTGGTAGTGAGATAGGCTATCCACCTATCCCAAAAATTTTCAGATACCTTGAGTTGTTGTTGCATCAGCTGACATCAGAAGTTTTTCAACAAGGGATTACAACAACACAAACCTATCCGGATAGGTTTGGCTTGCCCCCCGAACGCGGCCAGTGACTGGCCGGCGAATACAAATAAAATACGAACACTCGAGTGTTGATTTTTTGATTTGCTGCAAATAAATTGGATGATTATTCCAAAAAAGTTGTTGTGCCACGAAATATTTAATTGAACTTATTAAATAACGTATAAAACTTGAAAACTGCCAAAATTCCGCACATAAAATTCTATTTATGACAATTATTTTTTTTACTTTGACATCTATAGCAAATCATTGACAATAAATGAATCTTGCGATGAATTTTTGGTGAATGAGTTCATTCCCCAACCCTATCTTCTTTTTACCACCAAAAAACACGAAAGAAACCAAGGCTAAGGATGAGATCAAGACCGAGACCGAGACCTAGACGAGACTGGCACATTAAAATTCTCACGAGAAAAAGGCGAGACCGAGATCGAGACGAGACTTGGTTAGGCGAGACCAAGACCAATACCGAGACGAGACTGAAATTTTTCGATTTTGACGAGACCGAGACGAGACTAATAAAAGTCTCGCCTGGTCTCATCTCGTTGCGAGCCCTAAATGCACTTTTTTTTAATTGCCACAAACGATTTAAGATAGGTGCATTCAAATCATAAAACAAGCTTCATGCCGGCCCCTTTTCTCCATTGGACAAGTGCCAAGGGCCCGATTTATCGTCAGTTTTCGTTTGAAATCTCTAATTTCGTAAGAGTTGAGCAAAAGTTGCAAATTCATCTATTATACAATTTTAATATAGGTACTCTATGAAAGAATGTATGCATTTAACAGAGTACTTCAAAACAGTTCAATAATGAGGAAACAAATAATATTTCAGGAATAAATAATTTTTAAACATGATGGTAACCAACTGGAGTGGGAAACGCTCCTTCTCCTAATTCAAAATAATACAAAATGAATCAGGAATACCTATGTAGATAAAGTACATACCTTGGTGTTAAATTCAGAACCAGTTGTATCAAATTGATGCCCCTCATTTATATTAAATATTTTTTCTGGTGAATAGCGTATCAATGCATCAAATTTTGCATCTGTAAAATGATCGCATTCATAACTTTGAATCTCAGCTTCCTCTTTCTGTACAAAAAAATTAGAACAGGTATAATGATAATAATTATACAAAATCAATAGTACATATTATGTAGGTACATTTATCTAATAGGTTTTCTTATCAATCATTTTTACCCAACATTCTATTGGGTAATTTAATTGCTGAATGTCCATCTCCATAAAGTGTTTATTGGAGGGATGTTTTACCAACAATTTGTAAGAATAAAATTGTTCATTGCAAAATACACAAAAGTAATCAAATGTACACAATTACTATTCTCATAAGATACCTACCTCTGCACTTTCGTATTGAATGTTTACATCGATTATAACTGGTTTGGTGGTTGATTCCATTTTGTAATATTTAAATTTGCATTGCTATGTTTTAGGTTTAATATCAACGTGCATCAGTCAAACAAAAATAGTGCGAAAAAGGTAAACAAATTTACAGAAAAAATTTTAACACACCTACTGATTCGAGTATCGAAGTTTTATTATCATTTTATTCATTTATTATTCAGTTCCTTACAACATGACTCCACGGGAGGATGCGCATATCAAGTCATGCAAATGTAACAGTAGAGTCGTAGACAGTACTACCATTTTACTTCAATTGAAGTAGATCTACTTCTTTTTTTGAAAAATTTTAAAAATCTACTTCCTACTTCGCACCATCACCAAAATATTGAAATCTACCTTATTTTAAAAATCTCTGTTTCAATCTACTTCAATTTTACAAAAAAAGGCCAAATCTACTTCTTTTTTCTATTTCATTCTGGTAATTCAAAAATAAAGAGTGAAAATGGCAAACACTAATGATGAAGATAACAAAAATGCGCGTTACTGGATTTGAAGTTCATGGAAGGAGCTGAATATCCTCAAAGTTGCATATTTTTATCTCGCCCCAGACATATTGATATTGTAGTCTAATGTTGTTTTCGTTTGAATATGATCAGTTCTGAAAACAATTTAAACACAAAATATATATTATGATGGGTATCTGAAACTTATGAGTACTTTTTGTGCGTTTGAACTTTAAAAAAATATTTTTATGAGTTCCTGGGTATCAAGAAGATTTTTTTGGCAATTATTCAAAGACAAAATCCTTTAGACTTGCCTTTAATAGTCCCAAGAAATACAATTGTTTTTTACCACAGATTGAGGCAAATTTGGAAAAGAATGCAAAAAACCCACATTTTAATTTATTTATCCTCGATTCGGTATAAAATTAGTGTAATTATTTTGGGCTACATCAAAAAAATGTTTTTTTTTTATTTAACTTATATGAACTTAGCACTTTCAGGAATAATTTTAAAAATTCGCTAACTCGTTTTCTCCACTCTCTACCAAAATCCAATCGAAAACAAAATGAAAATATTAAGTAGATAATGAATTTTTTGATAAAGAGTGGGCCGAATATGTCAGTTGTAGGTTTCATGAACTTAAATCTAAAAATATAAGCTAGTTACCTATACATTCTATAGTCAGTTAAAAATCGCAAAAAAATATAAAATATTAAAATATTTTTCATATAAACACCTGTCTTTCAGCTTGAAATAACTAACGTAGGCGCAGATATCTTTAATAGAGCCAAAAACAGTTTTTTTAAGAGCGAAAAATATTCAAGCATAAAAATAACGATTTTCAAATGTTTGCAGGATGCAGGGACATTGGATTTTCATATTTGAAACCCTAAAAAAAATGTTTGAGCAAAATTTAAAATGAGCTTGCTTTTCCATTAGACTTCATATATATTTAATATCTGGCTATTGAATGTGTAAATATGAAGTCTGGAAGAATTTCAGTATTTGGTTTTTTTTCGTTTAATTAAATTTAATTTAATAATTTATATAAAAAAATTTCATTTTAAAATCTACTTCCATTTTTCTCAATCTACTTCCCTTTTTTCTTCAAATCTACTTCCACTTTTTTTTCGGAAGTGGTAACGCTGGTCGTAGAGTATGTATGTACATAGTAGGTATGTAGGAAAAAAAAAGCCAAGTGTGGGAAACTTGATTATAATTTTACGTTACCAACAGGCATATTATGTACGATAGTGTGGAAGGGCTTTAAAGAACATGTTTCCTGTACCATAATAGAAACACAAACCGCCTCTGTCATTGACTACCGCATTTGCAATAGTTTTGAATTCCAATTTTGTATCTGCAAATAATATATCACTGTAAGTGTTTGTTTAATTTTTTTTTTACCTATGTACCTACCTGTATTCAAAATGGTAAAATTGTTCCCGTTGGCATCGAATAAGAATTTTTTGGACTCTTGATAGTTGATAATTTTGATTAGTAAGTTTATTTTTGTATTTAATTTATTTTTATTTCTGTTATATTTTTCTATTTATTCAAATTTTAGTTTTTTTTTTGTAAGCACAGCATAGTGTTAAATTTCAAATTTTGTAAATATTGAGGCAGCTTTTTGGGGGATTTTAATAATACCACTTTACAAACCCTTCCGCTGCTCATAAGAATATATTCTGTGAATGGGTATGGTATGTTTCGCCAGAATTGTTTGGCAAATTAACGTTTCGCGGTGGTACATTTCGCCGTTTCTCGTTTCGCATTTTTTTATTTTGCATTTTGTTATTTCGCAATTTTCGTTTTGCAAATTACGTTTGGTTTTTTATATGATATGACAAACGATCATTTCGCAATTTTCACTTAATATTTTGTTTGATTGGCATATTTAGGTTTGGCAATTTTTTATTTGGCATTTTGTTATTTGGCTTTTTCTTATTTGGCATTTTTTATTTTGCTATTTTTCATTCAGCATTTTGTTATTTCGCTTTTTTTTATTTGGCATTTTGATGTTCAGCTTTTTTTTATTTGGCATTCGATTGTTTTGATTTGGCTTCCATTAAATTACATGCCTTAAAATTTTGCGCGAAATTACGAAAATAACTGCCCAATTGCTTAAAACCCTTCTTTCCTTGGAGTAAAATGTGAAAATCCTCTTTCTGTTATGTACTTACCTAAACTAAGCAAACAAACTGAAATCTTAAATCGCGAAAGTGATTACGGCAAAAATTGCAAAACAACTAAAAAAATATTACCAACGCAAGCACGACTAAGCAACGGTTCAGAAAAAAACTGTTAATCTTGAAAATAGACGATGGTAATGATTGGCCAAACGATCAAAACAAATAATCGGCGAAATGATCTATTAGCGAAATAATAAAACGGCTTGACGATATTTCTCGAAATAATTAAACGGCGAAACTTTATTTCGCAAAATAACGAAACGGCGAAGCAATATTTTGAGAAAAAATACTTGGCCGAATAATAAACAATTTAACAAAGAAAAACTAAAGAATAATTTGCCAAATGAATTTTGCGAAATGATTGAAAATATTTTTAACAAAAAGCGAAATATAAAACCGCCGAATGTTAATTGCAGAATGATTGAAAAACGTAATGAATAAAAAAGAAAATGTAAATTGCCAATTAAGAATTGCGAATTAAACAAAATATTTAACGACTAAGGCGAAACAAGAAATGCCAAATGAATTTTGCGAAACAATGGTGACCCTCTGTGAATTTCAACGGAATCAGAGACGAACACACAAACATTCATTTTTATATATAAAAAGAAAGAATAGATTCCTTATATATGTATGTACGTTTATTTAATGTCGAATCTCGAATTCCTTTTAAGAAAAAAATCGATTTGTTTAGAAGAAAAAATCGACTTTTCTGGACAAATTTCTTGTATTAAGCCTTAACTACATAAGCCAAAAAAGTGAAAAAGTACAGAAGTGAAAATTTTCAAACTCATTTTGGGATAGTTTTTCTCACTGGAAAACTTATAAAAATGATGCAGAAAGCTTAAATTTTGGTTTAAAAAGAATTGTATACATTCTTTTTCACAAAACAACTGCGCTAGCGGGAAAAAAAATATTTTTACTTTTGTAATTTTGCAAAAAGGGGCCAATGTAGTTAAGACTTTAAAAAAAAAAATTCGATTCTGTTTAGAAAAAAAAATTGGCAAAAGGAATTCGACATAAGTGAAGAATTTTCGTTTCTTAAATGAGTCACTAAAATGATTCATATCAGTGTCTAATTGCCCAGGTAAAACGATTCAAATTGAATCATAAGTGAATTCTTTTTTTCTGATCCATTTATGATTGATCTTAATACCTCTTGTGGGCTTTAGGTCAGTGTTCCTTTTTTTTATATTAAAAATGTTTGAATTTCGATATTCAAATTAAATACAATTTTTGAAACGTCTTTTTTAGGATATTTGCCTAAAATAATATAATAACGCTTCCTTATCATTTAAATTTGATATAATCTGTCTGAAAACGTAACATAAATATTTTAAATAAAAATGAACACTGATTAAGATTTAGAGAAGAAGGTCACAAAAATAATATATAATATCATTTATGATTAATTTCGGAATCAAAATATTTGTTAATGCGATGATAGAATTGTTATTGATAGATTTGTTAACTTTTATATTTTTCAAGTTTTAAGTTATTTTATATTTACACTATTAACACTATTGTTTTTTTTAAATTTACACTGTTGTATGTATACGTATTGTTTTAAATAATCTTTTGCACTTTTTAAAATAATTACACGCCTGATCTTATCAAACACTTTTTCGAAATGATAATGACAGTCCAAACGAAACTTTTGTCGCAACAATGTTCAGTTATCATAACTCCTATGTAAGAAGAATACATAAGGATGAAAAAAGGATCTCCATATAAAGGATCCACCAACAATGTTCAGTTATCATAACTCCTATGTAAGAAGAATACATAAGGATGAAAAAAGGATCTCCATATAAAGGATCCACCGAAAAGAATTTTTTTTTTAGATTTTTTGTGAAGAAAAATGAACACTGAGTGTTATTTTTTGTTCCTTTGTAAGAATTCGTAGGACCTTTCTGTTTATTCATAAACTGAAGGTTTCACAAATATTATTCGTCATTTTTGGTGAACAAAATCTGAACCTTCAGAAAAATGTTTGCAGGGTGAAAGGAGGAGTGGAATATAATCTTAAAGGATCTGTATAGTGAATTGTGTGTGTGCAACAGCAATATAGTGCAGTGTCTGGTTTTTTTTTTGGGCAAATGTATTTAAGAGGTGGAAAATGAAGTCCAGGGGAGAACGAATTGTTGATTTCAGTTATGATTTGATTAATCGTGGAAGCTACACTATAAGTCATAAAAATATACCAATGTAGATAGGTTTTTTTCGGGTCCGTTTCAGTTGCCGTTGGCCCTATCGGCATGCATTTTTTTTTTTTTTGAAAAGGTCGTATTTCGACCAACGGGCGATACTAGTATTTATTAATATATCAATCTTTTCTTATATATAAAAATGAATGTTTGTGTGTTCGTCTTTTATAGGCAAGCAAACCGTTCAACCAATTCAGTTGAAATTTACAGAATTTGTTGTTATTAGTAGTGGGGGGGGGGGGGGGGGGGGGGGTTGTGGATTGGTTTTAGTAAAATCCGTCAACTACATACCCAGATAATAATACAAGTTGAAATCTAAAACTATATTGTGTATACAAAACTGAATTTTGTTTGGAAATTTTGAAGGACTTTTTTTCGTCAAAATTCTGTTAAAAAGGTAAGTTTTACACCAGCAGTCTTATAAATAAACCCATTCCAAAGTATGTCTAACTCTAGACAGCTGTCCAACTCCAAAATCGTATTAATAAACATTTCCATCGGTTGTTTAACTTAGACACCGAAATTGGCTGTCCAAACCTATTCTAAAGTCGGCACGTTCAATGAACAAAGTAAGGCAATTTTTGTTGTTGCTAAACGAAAAGTTGTGTAGAAATGAAAGAAATGTCCTTGAACGTAGCCAAAAAGTGGGCTAAATTCATTAATTCACTCGAGAATGAATTATTCCAGGCATGTCACGGGCAATATGAGGTCGTATTTAGACAGCTGCTGGAATGTGATTATTAATAATGAGTTGTCCAAATATTTAGACAGTGCCTATCTGGACAATACTGTCCAAGAGTGTTCTAAGGAAATCTAATTAATACGACTGCAGGGTGTCTGTAAATAATTTTTTTTTGTTATATACATAGAGCCTTACCAATAATCAAATTTAATTATGACTTAAATATTGCAGTGAAATTAACCATAACGTTATGGACCCCAAATAGTTAACCATACATTATATTCTCATTTTTTTTTTTAAGTCAATTCGATGTATGGTTCATTTTTATAGTCCACGTAATTTTTTAGGTAATAACATGCACGGATTATTATTTAGAGCCCATCCCATTATGGTATATTTTATTGAAATATTTAAGTCGTAACTAAATTTGATCATTAGTAGGGCCCATAGTCTATACAAATTAAGACTTAAAAAATTCAGACTTAATGCTTTACGAAAAAGTATATTTTTTTTTTTCACCTCCAGAAATAACATAATTTTTTTTGAAGATTTTTGTGGTCTTTTTTAAAAATTCCGTTATTCATGTAGGTACTGCAGCAGATGTCTGCTATTATAGTTCGTCCATTTATTCTTGTCAGTACAGGCCTTATGGGAAAGCTTTTTTCAAATCAGTGGGACCTACTGATATTCCAAGGCAATCCACGAAACGAAATGCCACTTAAATATACACAAAAGTCACAGACTTCCCACGGAATTGTTTTTGTAATTTCTTTTCCAAGCGACGTACATCCTTCACGACCTATCTCGCCCACAGCCGTAGGCACAATGAATAACCGATCATGATCTCTTGCTGTTTGTGTTTATCAAAAGTATTCACACAATATAGTCTGACCATTGGTAAGCTAACGCACATAAGACTCCTTTTCCTATTGCTTATCTGCTCTTAGGACCAAAAAAACACTAAGTGTGGTCGTTTGTCGTTGTTTTAAACTGCAGAAGTTTTTGTGTCTGTTGTTTTTGAGTATAAAAATAAAATGGCGCGGCTGTAGGTGTTGTGCGTCGGCTGCCACTTAAAAAAAAAGATGCAACCAATATCTTGAGGACGGCTCATGGTACATACACAAAATTTGTAAGCACATTGTATGTAGGTATTCATGTATTAAATATTTTGTTATTTTATATTTTAAATTATTTAAGTAGGTAGGCTTTTTTGGTCAATTTTTATCTTAATCAAATATTATTTTATATTGTTAAAATTATTCTGTATTGTAATTGCTCAATGAACTATTTATAAATAAATGAATTGGTATTTTTTGTTATTTGTTTCTTCTTTTTTTAATGGATTAGGCCTACTGGGCATACCCTTACAAAAACGCACCATTTTCCTACTTCATATTTTTTTTGTTTTTCATAATTGTATTTGTGCAATTTTACCTACTAGATGGCAACGCTGATCAATTTCAATTAAGCTTGAAATGATTTATTATGCAGACTACGGCATCGCGATAAGAGCTTTTACATGCGATAGACTTATGCAATACGCTGCAACCAAACTGAGATGCAAACGTCCTATCTTCCCTGTACTGACAAGAAATATTGGACGAACTTTAGTATTTTTGGATAACGGAAACTATATACATAGTATAACATATCAAAGAGGCAGACGTGCTGCTATAACGTTTTAGAGGTCGATTATTTTGACCTTTGGGACCCCCCAGAGGTACTATTAGCTGAGATTATGGATGCCCATATGATATAAATGGTGCTGAAATACCGCAAGTCTGCCTGCCACTGGCTCTTGGACTATATGTAGCATGTTAAAAGTAATATTTTATATAAAATTATTTTAATGAAAACACTTTTTAAATAGTCAAAAAACCATCATGGTGCTACAAAAGTAAGAATTTAAAACTTTACTACCTGTCACGCACACCTTTCTGTCACGAATTTTGTTTTTGAGGAGTAGAGCGCATAGTTAACGGCTAGTTATTAATATAGAGTATTGATTAAGTATACAACTTTTGTTTTTTTCTTATGTGTAAACGTCTAAGCTCTAGGTATAAGAAAATTGAAAAAGAGACAATTATTATACTAGATTTGGATGGCTGGGGATGCTTTATCAAATAAATAATGAGTACCTATTTAAGACCAAACAAACATTTTCATAATATAATATTTTAAACTCGTTTGAAGTACAAACATGTAACAGGTTTTTTGAACATTTATTAACATATGTAAGTAAACCCTCTCAAAAATTTTATACTTACATGTAATTCAAGTTCTGCAAATATCGAATGCATTCAAAATGCTATTGGCAGGTATTTATTTTAAGCAAATTTCGTTTCATAAACAGGTTGAATGTTTGAATAAATTAAAAAAAATAGCTTGCATTTGACTAATAGTATTTGCTTGTAAAAAAAAAAAACTATTGCAACACAGCAGCATTTGCAACCACACTAGGATTATTCACAATTTCGCCCAAACTATCCAACACTTCTTTACGGTAGTCATCGAAATCTCCATCTATTTCGTTTATTGTTTGATCTTCGATCACGTACAATGTGCAACCTGTCTCTCGAATTAAACGTTCATCGTGAGAAACTATTATCACACCTCCTTCGTATTCGTTAATTGCTTCTGCTAGTGCATCGATGGATTCGATGTCTAAATTATTTGTCGGTTCATCAAGGATTAGAACATCTGGCCCACTCAGACATAATTCAGCTAAAGCTACACGAGCCTTTTGACCACCCGATAGATCTTTCATTTTGATAATATGTGCATGACTTACTAGACCAAATGATCCAAGCGCTTTTCGTGCTTTCTCGTGAGGCAGATTAAAAAGGCGTTGCAGGTATTCAGCAGCAGTTTCCTCAGCAGTTAAATGTTCTCCTGAATGTTGGTCGAAGCGTCCAACGCGAAGACGATGATTTTTTCGTTGTTCACCTTCTTGGGGTTCCAGTTCCCCAAGCAATAACTTTAAGAATGTAGATTTTCCCACACCGTTCGGACCGACAATCGCCACGCGGCTAGTCAGATCAATACCAAAATCTGCTTTGATAAACAAAGGCTTTTGCCCGGAATAACTGAATGTAACATTGTGTAACCCAAGAATAGGAGGTTGTAGCTGTGATGGCTCTGGAAAGCGGAATTTCACAATATATTCCTTGGGTCTGGCTAATAGTTCCTGGGGACCTTCGTCTTCTTCAGCATTTTTAGAACCCTTAGTCTTATTCTTTTCCTGTTTGCGAGTCAGTGTTTCTTTTTGTTTCTTCTCAGCAGATTTTTTCGACTGTCCGTGTGCTTTAAGTTCTTTAATCCGCTTCTCCTGTTTTTCATACTCCTTAATCATTTCACGGCGCTTCTGGACGTACATTTTTTTGAACATAGAATAGTTGCCTTTGTAGTATTGCAATTTCTTCTGGTCTAAATGAATAATTTCATTGCATACATTGTCCAAGAAACTCTGGTCATGAGACACTATCAAAAGGGTTTTCTTCCATCCTTGCAAGTAGTTGTCCAGCCAAATTACAGCATTTAGATCCAAATGGTTTGTAGGTTCATCTAACATAAGAAGAGTAGGTTCTAGATACAAGGCACGCGCCAATGACACACGCATTCGCCAACCACCAGAGAAGTTTTTAGTCGCACGGTTTTGCATTTCTTCGCTGAATCCTAGACCAGCTAGAATACGCCGAGCCCTAGCTTCGGCAGAGTACGCCCCAGTCGCTTTCAACTCAGCATATACATCATTTAGATCTTCCTGAACTGACATATCACCAGCTTCAATTTTTCCCTCAAGTTCCTTGCATTTGGCTAAAAGTTGTTTTCGTTTGATATCCGCATCGAGAATTGTGTTAATAGCACTTTTATCATCAGCAACAACCTCTTGCTCACATAGTAGAACATCGATATTTGGAGGTATGGCGAATGCACGTGTAGCTATGTGACGAAGTAATGTTGTTTTCCCATGACCGTTTGGACCAACTAGACCATAGCGCCTGCCATGAGCGATAAGAAGATTTGCATTCACAAAGAGGTCATTACCTAAAAAAAAAATAAAGGCTCCATATATTGAGTTTTCAATTTTGGTTTTTTTAAAACATCAAAAGCATGTAAAACGACGGAAGGATATCGTTTTCAGTATATTACTGTTCCTATCTTAAGTTGTTCGTAGGACTGTCACCCCGAAGAAACTGCAGCTGAGTTCCAAAATGTGGAAAATGTTTTGATGCGGAAGCAATGCCTATATTTTTCATACACATCAGCAACGCAAACTTGATGCTTTGTAGAAATATTACATAAGTCTGACGTTTCGGAATGCAAAAAAAAATGAATCGAAACAGCTAAAAAAAATTTTGGATGCGCATCTGATGGATTTCGGAACTCAGCCTGCCTCTTGCCTGAAGTTTAAAAAACCTCCTAGAGCATATCTTGAAAATGATCTAGTCACCTAAGCTTTTCGGATTCGGTAAATTGTAGGTTCCCTCCCTCCTGCAGACACAACACAGAAATAGTTGAGTTATAAGTGACTAGGTCTTTACGAGCTGTCGCGCAAAAAAACTTTTTTTAAAATTTTTTTTCCTATCTTATTCAACTAGGCAAGTTTAAAATCCATGGTATGGCTTTTATTAACAATTAAACACCTTAAGCTGTTACTGGCTTTATCCCCGGTGATTGCATGCAATCACCATAGAAATACATAGAATAATATTAAGAAAATGGAGTAAGTACTAGCATTTGCGAAATAACTCCTGCAAAATATAGTGCAATAACTAAATTAAGAAATACTAGTATCGTCCCGTGGCTGAAACTCGTCCAACAAAAAGTGACGCACTCTAAAAAGGAGAAAACCTTTTAAGACTTTCAATTTCGCAAACAATTAGCCAATTCACGTTTCTGAGATCTCACTGAGATCTCACTTAGCAAGCTCCGTCAGCTCCACTGAGCAGAAGGAGAAACCTGAACAATATTTTTCTCCGCCAGAGGTCAAAAACAATTTCCATCTCTTTTTTATTAATTATTCAACTGCGACAAAAAATAATTGAACAAGCGAATACAAAAAATATCAGTCTCAGTTTTTTTACAGCAAAATCTCACTGAGGAATTACGTTCAGATTTCTGAGATTGCTGAGGTCTCTGAGATCTCAGTGAGCTTGAGAAACCTGAACTGGCTAAATTTGTTTTAAAACATTGAAGGAAAAAACCATTTTTTTTATTCTAATTTAATTTTTTTTAAATATGCAGTGTTCGACAGTACAAAAACAAAAATCACCCACAGTGTGTAAATGCGTGCCTTAAGTATATTCTGCACATCTCCGCAATTGTGGCTTTCCAACCATATAAAATTTATCGAAATCGGTCGAATACCTTTTGAGAAAATGGTACCACAAAATGTATTTAAGACTATTTATATATAGATGTTTACATCTGGTTCACAATATGTGATAAGAATTGATAATAGCACTGAATATTAGAAAAAATTAACTTTCTTCAAAAATGTTGACTGATTTTTAAAATGTTCCTATTAATTTAAACAACTTAATTTAAAAAACAAATACAAGAAAAGAATGTTAGTTTTAAAAAAGCTATAACACATAATTGTAGGTGCTTTTGTTGATTTTAAATAATTTTTATTTTAAGTCTGTTTTTCAGAAATTGTTACCCTTCCTCTTCAGGTGGAGATAGAATTTTTCCCCCATAAAACTTTTTTCTTATAATGATCCCAAGAATCATCCCCACAAAATATCCTGCCGGAATTGATGGAGGCCCTGTATAAACCCTCAACCATGATCATGATTACGGAATAAGAGTCCAACTATATTTTCCTATTTTATCGGTTTCTATTTTCAAATAAATTATGGTCCATATAAACCCGTTCCTTCTTTGCAAAAATAAAATTAGGAAACTTACCTTTAGCTGAAATTGTGAAGTTTTCAATCTTAATATCAACCGCAAACTCCATCTGAGCCATTTGACCAGCTGTTTTCTGTACTTGGGACATTGTAAAATTGCTGTCCAGATCAGAGTGTCCTTGACCACCTTTGCGGGTCATTAATTCCATTTGGCGTTCGTATTCTTGCTGCTTTTTTTGTTTCTTCTTTTCTTTATGAGTGAGTTTCTTGCCCCTGGTGGCGTCAATATTTAGATCTTTTAATTCTTGCTCAATAATTTCTTCTCCCTCAGTTATTTCTTCTTTTTCTCTCGGCTCAGTTGGCAGAGTTTCAGTTTCAGTTTCACAAATGTCCCTTAAATCTTGCGTCGAAAGAGGACTAACTAATTGTTCCTTTGTTGTGTCTTCAATGATCTGCTCTGGCTCCGAGGCATCATCAATTTCCGGAATCTCTTTTTCCGTCTCTTCATCGGCGTTATCATTTTCGCCAAAATCTCTCATTTTGTGTTTTTTAGAAGATTTTTTCGGTACAGGTTTAGAAGTTATTATCATATCTTCTACTTCATCACTGTCACTTGGAAGATTACTTGCATGCCTGCTTAGAGATTCGTCATCGTCGCTGAAATCATTTTTTTTCTTCTTTCCTTTCTTTGCAGATTTTTTGCCTGCTGGTTTAGCGATAACAACCAACTCTTCTTCATCATCTGAGTGGTTAGCAAGAATATCAAGTTTACTGTCTTCATCATCACTGAAACCATCTTTGGATTTCTTTCCTTTTTTTGATGATTTCTTCACAGGCCTTGGCACATCAATTTCTGGAAAATCTTCATCTGAATCGTCTGCCCCCTTTCGACCTTTTTTGTTGCCAGCAGTTTTCTTTTGTGATTTCTTAGACTTTCCTATTTCAATTTCATGTTCGTTGATTTCTGTTGCCTTGTGGCTAGGGACTGATTCATCGCCGCTTGAGTGGTCGCCACCTCGTCGTCCTTTCTTACCCTTCTTCGTAGATTTTTTTACTACAGGTAATGACACATCGTTTTCTTCATCACCATCAAATCGATCCTTCTTCTTAGATTTTTTTGAAGACATTATTCTATTTTATTAAATAATTAATTTTACAAATTTCTCATAAATACAAAAGTTTTGACTTGGTGGAAACGTGTGCAGTTTTCAGGTTTTCACTTTTGTCTCTGCTGCTAGAAATGTCAAGTTTTGACAGTTGGTTTGGTATACAACAATGTACTAGATTATAGCAGGGGTTCACATGACGGTGTTCACATTGTCCCCTTTCACACGAAGATACTAGTTGCTGGTGATTTTTTTTGACGTTTTCTTTAAATCTCCTTAACAATCTCTTGTACCTTTCACACGCAAGCAACAAAAACCCGGAGATTTTCTTTATTTTCCTTTTAAATTACCTTGGTTGAACGCACACAAACGTAGTGTGAAGAGAAACGTCAAAAAAATCTCCTGAATTTGTTGACCGGGGAGATTTCATTTCCCCCTCTTTCTTCCTGCCCTTCTCGCCTATGAACTAATTGTTGCCGGCAACTCAGTTGCCCTGTGTGAAAGGGGACATTGGACTCAAATTTACGATTTTTTTTGACAGAAGTCAGTCAGCTCGTATTCAGACACAAAGTAATGTGAACACAACCGATTCACTCTGACGTTCAGCAGTCATTAAAAAAATACACAAATATTTGCTCGTCGGAGAATTTATTAGAACTTTTTCAATCAGAAAATTGATAATTCACTAAATAAATTGTTTTCCAATTGAAAAAACTTTGATTCTGTAGTATTTAAGCTCCAAACAAAAACTAAATACTGAGAAAAAAAATGTCACAAAAGGAAACGTCAAAAAAAATCCACAAATTTTTAAAAAATTTAAAAAATCCTGCCTCACTTGCCCATCTCTTTCACACCACAAAGTGGGAACGAGAAAAAGTACATAGACGTCAAAATAAATCCGAGGAGTAAGTCCAATGTAAACACCGTCCATGACGGTGTTCACATTGGACTTAAATTTACGATTTTTTTTGACAGAAGTCAGTCAGCTCGTGTTCAGACACAAATAATGTGAACACAACAGAATCACTCTGACGTTCAGCAGTCATTAAAAAAAAACACAAATCTTTGCTCGTCGGAGAATTAATTAGAACTTTTTCAATCACAAAATTGATGATTCACTAAATAAATTGACTTCCAATTGAAAAAACTTTGATTCTGTAGTATTTAAGCTCCAAACAAAAACTAAATATTGAGTAAACAAATGTCACAAAAGAAAACGTCAAAAAAAATCCACAAATTTTTAAAAAAAATTAAAAAATCCTGCCTCACTTGCCCATCTCTTTCTCACCACAAAGTGGGAACGAGAAGAAGTACATAGACGTCAAAAAAAATCCGAGGAGTAAGTCCAATGTGAACACCGTCCATGGGTCGCGTGCAGGGGGTACACAGAGATAGGCTATCTGACATACTTTAGTATCTGATATGTTTTAGAACGAACCGGGTAGGTAACCTATCAAAAATCAAAACAGCTGACAAAAGTTTAAGTACGTACCAGAAATTATTTTTTCTCAGATCTCTGCTGTGTCTTCAAAAACGTATCTCTTACAAATCTAATCTCTACAAAAACGTTGGAAAAATCGCGCAAAATTAATGTTTTTCTTCTTTGTTTTCTTTTTGTAAAATTATCGATTAATAATAGTTGATCGTGTTTATCGTGCAAAATTATTGACCTGTCTGTAAGCTTTATTAGCAAAGAAAAAAGATTTTATTTGAGGAAAAATCACGTAACACGTCTTTACTTGTTTAAGATTACGTTGCAATTCAAACCTCTTTATTCAGTCAGGTTTTCAACTTAACAAATACAAAATACAAATACATTATTGTTGCCAGAAGGGCTATAATTTATAGTTTAAAGTTTTGACACGAAGGTGTCGCTGTCACATGGTACCCTCCTTATAAATTGACTCCGTCAATTAAATCTCATAATCCTCGAACCATTTTGGGACTCTTCGCGTGCGAGTGTGTTTCGAGTTTTCCAAATCCTCACCGCTGTTGTCATCTTCATCGTCTGATTGTGTGTCCATCCTTAAGTTGTCATTATTTTGAAATCTGGCATCACTTTGTTCTTCCTCATCTTCTTCATCGAGTTGTTGGTCGGTGTCTATCAACAGCTGACTGTCATTTTGATTTCGTTTGTTGAATTTTTTTATTTGTCCTGTGTGGACTGTCCTTGTGATTTCGTGGCCAAGTCGATCCATTCTTCGGATTTTAACAACATTTTCACCCAAAATATTTACGATTTCAAATGGGTGAGATTCGTATATGGGGTTCAGTTTATTTGTTCTAATTGGATTCAATGCCAGCACCAAGTCTCCAATCTGCATATCAAAAGCCTGTCGGTGTTGATCAATTCTGGTTTTGTTTTGGATTTGCGACGTTTTGACCGAATCCAGTGCCTCTTCCCTTTTTCGTCTGAGTTGCTCAAGCTGCTGGATTCTATCTCTAGTGTCCTCCACCGTTCCCAGAAGAACTTCGTCTCGAATTCGGGGCTCGAATCCATGTAAAAGGTAATGTGGTGATTGTTGTAATGATGAATGTTTGCTCGAGTTTATTGCGAATATGATTTCATTCCTGAAATGTCCCTTTCTGAGATGTACTTTCGAAGAATTGATGAGACCGTTTTAACTTCACGTTCTATTAGTCCGTTGGACTCTGGCCAGTAGGGTGGAGTTGTCAAACTTTTGATTCCAAATGTGGTTAAGAATTCTTGGATTTCTTTTGATGTGAAGCTCGTGGCATTGTCATTGATAATCGTTGTTGGAGGTCCGTGAATTGATATTATTTTATCTTTGATTAATGATACCACATACTTTGAACTGACGTCGGGTGTAGATTCTGCTATCACATAACGAGTTGTATGATCAATGATAATAAGAATATGTTTTTTGCCTGATAAGTCCTGTGGAAAGCTGCAGTGGTCCATGGAGATTACATCGAAAGGTCTGTGAGGTATGCTTCTTGGTTTATGTAAACCAATTCTTTTACACGTTCTATGATTAAACAATTGGCATGTACGACAACTTGAAACATAATCTTTACAGTCCTTTGCAGCTGAAGACCAAAAGTATCGATTGGACAACTTTGAAAATGTCTTTTCATGATCCATGTGGCCACTGTTGTCATGGCACATCTCGAGGATACTTTGTTGTAATGATTTCGGTACAAGAATCCGGCCGAATCCTTTATTGTTTTTATATAGGAGTATGTTATTTTGAATAAAATATTTCTTTTTTATTAGTTCATGGTGTTTTGTATTTGCATCGCTGTTAATTATTTGGATCAAATATTGGCATGCTGGGTCGTTGCTTTGAGCGGAGGAAATTTTTGTTTCGTCATTTGATTTGAGAATTAGATGCGCCAAAATGTTGTTGGGGATCCTTGACAAAGCGTCCGCGCTGACATTGTGTTTTCCGGATTTGTGTTTTATAGTGAAATTGTAAGACTGAAGATCTAAAAGCCATCTTGCAAACTTACGATTAAATTTACTATTTTGTAGTAAACATGCAGTTGTCCAGTTGTCGGTAATTAACGTAAAGCTTTTTAAACCATAGAGGTAGATATGAAATTTGTCGGTTATGGCCCAGTGTATGGCAAGGCTTTCTATTTGGTTGATGTGAAGGTTCTTCTCGGAGTCCGCTAATGCACGACTAGCATATGCGATGACGACTTCTCGTTTGTTTTGTTTTTGTATTAGGATAGCTCCTAATCCAGTTAGTGAGGCATCGACTTGAACCTCGGTTTCACAATTGTTCATGAAGTGCGCCAGTATCGGTGGTGATTTAAGTTTTTGTTTGAGTATTTCAACCGCATCAGCTGCTTCCTTAGACCAGATAAATGGAGTCGAGTTGTAGGCATCACGTATTGGCAATGCGATTTTTGAGAAGTCTTTTATAAACTTTCTATGATTGGATGCGAAAGCGTGGAAAGACTTGGCATCCGTTTTGGATTTGAATTCTTTGTTGTAACGGTCGATGGCGTTTATGCGATTGGGATCTGGACGTATTCCTTCGGCTGAAATGCCATATCCCAGGAAGAAAATTTCATTTTTAAATAGTTGGCTTTTTTGGAGTGAAATACGAAGTCCACTTGCGGTTAGATTGATTAGTGCATTTTCGAAATTATTTAATGCCGTATCTAGGTTCGGGGCTGATTGACCAATATCGTCCATGTAAGTGATAGTGTTAATGGTGTTTCTGAAAGTGTGTCGCATAATACGTTCCATTGTTTTAGGAGCGTTCGCTAGCCCAAAAGGCATCCTCAAGAACTCGAATACTCCATCTTGTGTGACGAACGCCGTTTTGTGGATATCTGTCGTCGCAATAATTGAGTACCTGAACGATGTCATCACCATAATTGAGCACCTGAACGAGGGAGAGCAGTTCGCATCTATTATTGGACGAAAGATACAACGATAAGTGCCACTTGTCTCGTATTTCTCCATTTTTACTTACTTCTTAACATTTCGCCGTGAGGAAAGCACCCTACCAACAAGTGTATTAAAATACAATTTTAAAATGATCGATTTAATTACTTTGTAACTTTTTAATAATTAACATTAACAATAAATAAACAGTGTTAAATACAATTTGTAGTCGTGAACTTTATTTTATGCCGAAGGCCGCCAACAAAGTTTTTAAAATTCTTAAAATTACATTCGTTGGTTGGGGTAGCCGCCATTTGCTTTCAACAAGAAGCCACCTGCCTGCCGTGTTACAGTTACTGCCGCCGTCTGGACTTTGCAATTTGTTTGCCAAGATTTTGTTGCACCTGCCCGACGTGGTACAGTCGCCGTCTGGATTTTGTGCATTTCTCCAGCATTGCCGCCTGGAATTTGCATTCACCAGCATTGGTACCACCCATCTGCCGTATACAATTGTCGCCTGCAACGTCTGGATTGCCAGTGTCTGTTCAACTTGGAATAGGATCCAAGTTAAATTGTTTTGCCGTCATCCCAGTGTGGAAAACTTGCCTGAATTTTTTGATAGCTGCAGCTTATAGAAGAAGCTGCAGCAGCTGTGTAAGTACACAATAATTTTATTTGCCGAGAAATTGCTGTCCGAGTTTTTATTACAGCGGGCAGATTGCACACGCCTTACTCTTTGTCTGCCGACATCGTCACCAACAGCGTGTGTGGTTTGTTCTGACAACGTATGCCGAGTCCACTTCGAAGAAGTGAAAGAAAAAACAAAGGGATTCCGCCGTTGCGATACAGATCAGAATCATCAGAGTTACCAACAACAGCAACAGATATGGCCAATGAACAGCCACCTGCAGAAAATCAAGTTTTAAACGCTTTGTTGGAACAAATAAACGCCCTTAAAACCTCAGTCGATCAATTGCGCACCGAGGCAAGTGCAAATCAAACGGAAACTCAACGTCTGCGGGAAACGATAGACCGCCAGGTCGAAGCCAGCCAAGTCGATTTGAGAACAGTCGATGCAAATGAAGGGACAAGGACTCAGTCGCCTGTGAGTACTCCGCCGTCGTCGTATGCAACAGCCAATGGAACCGTAGTAGCCCATTCATACAGAAAGCTGTATGACCTGCCGCAGTTTACAGGAAAGCCAGAAGACTGGCCGCTTTTCCTTGCCAATTTTGAGGAAACTACCGCAAATTTCGGCTATACAGCAATCGAAAACACGATTCGTTTGCAAAAGTGCTTACAAGGAGAAGCAAGGGATGCAGTTGCTTCCCTGCTAATTCATCCGAATAACGTTGCTAAAGTTATGAGTTCGCTTTCATTCCGTTTTGGCCGACCGGACCTGTTAATAAAAGCCCAACTTGCCAGAGTGCAAAGTTTTCCAGCGATTGTGGACGCTCGTATAGAGCAACTGATTCCGTTTTCTACAATGGTCGAAAATGTTGTGGCTTTTTTGGAATCAGCAAAATGCGAACAACATTTGGCTAACCCAATGCTACTGGAAGAGCTTGTAATGAAGTTGCCAATACATCGCCGGTTAGACTGGGCAACTTTTGCTTTAAGCATCCAGCCATATGCCACGGTGAAAGACTTTTCAAAATGGTTGAGTCAATTAGCAAGAATTGTGCAACTCGTGCCTCATGCATCTGCAAACGCTATAGCCAAAGGTCAGCCTTCAAATACACGAAGAATGCTCCACACCACAACCGCCGAAGGAGAAGCCGCAATTGTGAGGAACACTAAAAAAGGAAATTGCATTTGTTGTGGTGCATGTCATTTGGTGTATGAGTGCGGTGTTTTCAAGGCCCTTACAGTCGACGAGCGTTGGAAGTTGGTCAAGGATAAGCATCTCTGCTTTTCATGTTTGAAAATTGGTCATGGCACTGCAACGTGCCGCAGTCGCCGGAGGTGTGACGTCAACGGATGCCGAAAATTCCACAACAAAATGCTACATGATGAGCACGACACAGTTGCACCGCTTCACCGAATTCACAGTTGCCAAATACAAAACAGCAGTAGTCAACTTTTCCGGGTATTGCCGGTTGTCTTGATGGGCCCAGGAGGTCAGAAGTCTGTTTTCGCAATGTTCGATGAGGGTTCTTCGGTTTCCATCTTGGAAGAGGATGTAGCCACGCAACTGGGATTGAAAGGAAAGATGGAAAATCTAAAATTGCAATGGTTTGGCGACAAGGTGGTAACGGAACCATCTCGGAGAGTTGCTCTGGAAATTCGAGGAATGGAAAAGGGATCTCAGTGGTATGAGATGAGAAACGTGAGGACAGTTCCAAGCTTAAGCCTTCCAATTCAGTCTTTTGACAAAGCCCAGGTGAAACATTTGGACAGTGTGCCCTTTGACAATTACAAAAATGCAAGACCGGTTCTGTTAATAGGCTTGGACAACTGCCACTTGGGAGTCGCTAGTACGACCATCGAAGGAAACCAAGAAGAACCAATAATGGCTTGCACAAAGCTCGGCTGGGTCGCATACGGATCGCAACAAGAGTCTAATAATGAGATACCAATAGTTTTTCACGTCAAAGAGGTCGATGCCTTCGCGAAACTCGATAAGCTGGTGGATTCATATTTCACAGTAGAGAATTTTGGTGTGAGCAAAGGTGACAAGATTATTGAATCTGAGGATGATACAAGAGCAAGACTAATTTTACAGAAGTCGACAAGACGAGTAGGAGCACAGTTTGAGACCGGTTTGTTGTGGTGTCGTGATGATGTTTCAATGCCAAATAGTTACGAAATGGCATATAAGCGTTTACAGAACATCGAAGCGAAAATGAGAAGAGATCCTGAATTTGCCGAGCGATATAAAAACCAAATCATGTCCTATGTTCAAAAGGGGTACGCCAAAGAATTATCGCCAAAGGACTCAACGTTAACAGATAGCCGCACCTGGTATTTGCCACATTTTGGAGTCGTCAACCCACACAAACCAGAAAAACTTCGTATCGTCTTTGATGCCGCAGCCGAGGTTCGAGGAATATCACTGAATTCTATGCTTCTAAAAGGGCCAGAGCAAGCCAAACCGCTCCTGTCAATATTGTTTAAGTTCCGTCAAGGTATTATTGGAGTGGTCGCCGACATCAAAGAGATGTTTTCACAAGTGAAGATACGCGACGAGGATCAAAATTCCCAAAGATTCCTCTGGAGGGACGGAGAGAGTAGTATATTGCCGCGGGTGTATGCCATGACGTCGATGATATTTGGTGCCACTTGTTCGCCTTGCGCAGCCGAATATATAAAGAATCTTAATGCCAAAAGATTTCAGCTAGAGTCACCAGAAGCGGTTGAGGCCATTATAAATAACCATTATGTCGATGATTACGTGTGCAGCTTCTCAAATCAAACCGACGCAGAGCGAATCAGTACGGAGGTCAAAAGAATTCACGCCGAAGGGGGCTTCATGCTTCGAAATTTTGTATGCAACATAACTGGAATTCAAGAAAAGTTAAACCACCTTATAAGTCCAGTCAAATCAGCAGTTAACCTGGAGCCAGATAAAGGCCAGGAAAAAGTTCTGGGAATGTACTGGAACGTAGACGATGACACCTTTCGTTGGAATTGTTGAGACCGCCAACAAAAAGGGAAATGCTTGGAATTATTATGGCCGTTTTCGACCCGTATGGATTTGTCGCAGATTTTCTCATATATTCCAAAATACTTCTTCAAAAGACCTGGAAAACTGGAATCGGTTGGGACGATCCATTGACTCAAGACGTTTTTTACTACTGGAAACTTTGGTGGACAGGATTGCACACAATCAAACAATTCCGACTAAGCCGCTGCTACTCGCCAAACTTACAACATGCCGAAAATGTCGAACTTCACATTTTCACAGACGCAAGTGAAAGTGCATTTGCCGCAGTGGGATACTTTCGTATCTCCTATCAAGGGGAAGTGGACGTAGCTTTCGTTTCTGCCAAAACAAGGTGTGCTCCAAAGAAGATACTCTCGATCCCGCGCCTAGAACTACAGGCAGCAGTCCTCGGAAGCCGTTTGCAGACAACAATACGAGAGAATCACAACATTGCCATTTCACGTGTAGTCTACTGGAGTGATTCCAAAACTACAATCTGGTGGATTCGATCATCACACCGAAGATATAAACCATTCGTCGCCCACAGAATAGCTGAAATACTAGACACATCAGAGCCAACGGATTGGTATTGGCTTCCAACAGACTTAAATGCAGCAGATGATGCCACACGAGCTACTAATCCACCCGAGTTCACCATGAATAGTCGATGGCTGACGGGACCTGGTTTTTTAAGATGCCCTCAAACGCAATGGCCAAATTGCTTTAATTCACCGGTTCCCGAAACACTTGAAGAAGAAATACGCCCGAAGATGTTTCACATTGACCAGGCAAGTAACTCTGTAATTTGTATTAACAATTTTTCCTCTTTTACAAAACTAAGACGAGTTATTGCGTGGGTCTTACGAAGCCGTGCAGCCTTAAGCCGAGCCAGAGATAGAATCGCTGCACAACAGAAAGCAACACAAAATATTTGCACCTCAAACTATCAGGATCGTATTCGCCGAAATCAACTAACTGCCTCGGAGATTGTATCAGCAGAGAGATTCTTGTGTTATCAAACACAATGCGAAGCCTTTTTTGAAGAAATGCGCTCCCTAAGAAAAGGTATTCAAGTGTCGAAAACAAGTAAAATATACCAGTTATCACCCCATCTGGGCCAAGATGAACTACTACGAGTGAGTGGGCGTATTGATGCCGCTCAATGTTTGCCAGCCGATGCCAGGAGACCGATAATTTTGCCCCAGAACCACGCATTCACTAATTTAATAGTGAGCTACTATCACGAATACTTACATCATCAAAACGATGCTTTAACCATTAACGAAATTCGTCAACGATACTGGATTCCGCATATACGGACGGTACTAAAAGGGATCAAAAAAGAATGTCAACAATGCAAAATCGACCGAGCCAAGCCTGCTACTCCGCAAATGGGACAGCTGCCAGCGGATAGACTAACACCATACGTACGACCATTTACGTATACGGGTCTCGACTACTTTGGACCCCTGCAAGTCACTATTGGACGAAGAAGAGAGAAGCGATGGGTGGCATTATTTACTTGCCTAACGACTCGAGCTATCCATCTAGAGCTTGCTGGAGACTTGTCCACTGATGCCCTGATTTTGTGCCTAAGGAACTTCATTAACCGCCGTGGGACTCCCGTTCGTATAAGGAGTGACAATGGGACGAATTTCATCGGAGCAAAAAGAGAACTCGCCAAAGAAGCCGAACTATTTGACACTGATCACATTCAAAAGGAGATGTCATCAAGAGGAATCGACTGGAAATTTTCATGTCCATTAAATCCAAGCGAAGGAGGCATATGGGAACGCATGGTACAGTCTGTCAAGAAGATACTCAGAGTTACATTACGTGAAGAAGCTCCTCAGGTGGAAACCTTACGAAGCCTATTGATTGAAGCGGAGAATATAATAAACTCGCGACCGTTAACCGAGCTTCCACTAACTTCGGAAGAAGATGAACCGCTTACACCCAATCACTTTCTGATCGGGTGCACCAACTCCACGCAGACACCTAACCTCGATGACTCACCTATATGCCGCAGGAAACAATGGAGAATTGCACAACAACTTAAAAATCGTTTTTGGAAAAGATGGGTCCATGAGTACTTGCCGATGTTGACCAGGCGAAGTAAATGGTTCGATGTCGTACCACCTCTCAAGGTAAATGACTTGGTGATAATTTGTGATGCAAGTCAACCCAGAAGCAAATGGCAGCGAGGAAGGATCGTTCGTGTATACCCAGCCAGAGACAGTCAAGTTAGAAGTGCCGAAGTCAAGACAAGCCAAGGTACTCTACGCCGCCCGGCATCCAAGTTAGCCCTACTGCAAATACATGGTGAATCTCCAGGAGAATTCACGGAGGGTGGGATGTCGTCGCAATAATTGAGTACCTGAACGATGTCATCACCATAATTGAGCACCTGAACGAGGGAGAGCAGTTCGCATCTATTATTGGACGAAAGAGACAACGATAAGTGCCACTTGTCTCGTATTTCTCCATTTTTACTTACTTCTTAACATTTCGCCGTGAGGAAAGCACCCTACCAACAAGTGTATTAAAATACAATTTTAAAATGATCGATTTAATTACTTTGTAACTTTTTAATAATTAACATTAACAATAAATAAACAGTGTTAAATACAATTTGTAGTCGTGAACTTTATTTTATGCCGAAGGCCGCCAACAATATCTGAAGGTTTAACTTTCACTGTCATAAAGGCAGTTTTTATATCCATTACGTTGAAAATTTTTGATTCAGGTTGGACTAGTTTTTCTATTACGTCATCGATGTGGTGGAAAATTGTCTTTTAACAATTTTTTGTTAAGATGGGTGTAATCGATGGTCAATCTACGTGGTGTACTTGGATGGTGAGGTTGGTTGACAATTACTACTGGTGATGCATATTCGGATTTTGAATCTCTAGCTATTTTAAGTTGCTTCCAGTTGTCTACGGTTTCATTTATGAATTGTCGGTCGCTCCAGGAATAGCGATATGGCTTTCTAAAAATTGGAATTTCGTCACTCGTTTTTAGAGAATGTTCACCTATAGTACAGTGGCCAAGAATGTCATCGTCCGTCGAAAATGCTGATAAATTGTTGTAAATTATTTGTCGAAACCTTAGAATCTGTGTGGTCGAAAGGTTTGTAAAAGTTGTTATTTGATCTTCGATTTCTTTTGATAAGGAGTTCGGAACAGTATGGAAGTTTTTGAAAATACATGAGTTGATATTTGGACTGATTTCTGAGATTAAATTTTTCTGGATTTGGATATCACCATTTGATTCGATGATAATCGTTAAATTGTTGGCTTTTCTCCAATCACTGCCAAGTATGAGTGGTACTGGGCTGTTGCTTATAACAGCGATTGGCCCAAATGTGCAAGATACCTCTCCCACGGATATAAACAAATCTATTTGGCCTGTTGGGTGACACTCGTAGCCAATAGATGAAATGGAAGGTCCTTCGTATTTTTGAATATTGTAGTTGGGTGGTATAGATCGACGATCGATAACAGATTGTTCCGCACCGCTGTCTATGAGAGCCGATATAGGTTTTCCATCAAATGCGATGGCATCGACTATGGGTAGACCACGGTCGCCGCTTTTTGACTTTATAGCACAGTTGGCTTGTTTTGGAAGGAATTTGTTTGAGCAGTTGTTGATGGAATGGCCTGTTTTATTGCAAATATGACATGGTAAATGACATTGGGAAACTGGATGTGAATTTTGCTTGCAGCGTGGACATTTATAGTTACTTTGGCTATTTGATGAGAATTTATGGTAATTATATTGTTGATTGGATGAGTTTGGATGAGTATTGTACTGATGTTGTGTGGCTTTGAATATATTTGGACTGTGTGAGACGTCGTTTGGAAGGTATTTTGCGATATGTTTCGTGTCATAGTCTAAAGTTTGTCCTATCTCGAACAACTTGGCGATGGAAGTTGGTGCACTTATGCGCATGAGTCGTCGATCTGAATGGTCGATAATGCCCTCTATGAGGTATGATATTTGATCCTCTACAGGAATCTCGATGTTGTTGGGTGTTTTAAGTATAATTTCGAACTTACCGCTTAGGTACTGCGTTATGGTCTCGTTTGGTTGCTGGATTCGAGCGTTGACGCGTTCGTTCCATTCTCGCAGAGTTGGGGGCTTAACAAATCTTCTCCTGAATGCTTCTAGCCATGATGACCAGTCCGTCTTCTTTTCGCCTTCGAAATTTTGCCAGTTTTTTGCGATACCGGTTAGTTTACTTCCACCGAAAGTGAGCTTAATTTCGTCGGTCCACCCATTGATTTTTGCCGCTTTTTCAATGCATTTTAAAAAATTTTCATTTGCATCACTATCTTCACCACTGCATTTTTGGATTGTTTGAGTCATGTCGGGATTGAGGACAACATGTTGGACGTATGGAATTGATGGAATATTTGCGATACTCGCAAATGAATCATCTTTGCTTTGGACACTAGATAGAAGTGCATTGTTTTCTATTATAATTTTAATAGCATCATTTTTGTCTGAAGGTTTTGCCTCCAATCCTCTACTTTTAATTACATCTTTCAGGAAATCGAAAGTGAATCGATTAAAAACAGAGGATTCGGTTGTCGTTTGAAGCAATTGTTCCAGAAGGGACATTATTATTATTATTTTTTTGATTGGTTTAACTTTAATGTCTTTGGTTAGTCTATTTGTTGTTTAGGAGCCTAGGAGCGGGTAAGTTATTAATTAGTTCGAGTTACCGACTGCGCCATGTAAGCTTTATTAGCAAAGAAAAAAGATTTTATTTGAGGAAAAATCACGTAACACGTCTTTACTTGTTTAAGATTACGTTGCAATTCAAACCTCTTTATTCAGTCAGGTTTTCAACTTAACAAATACAAAATACAAATACATTATTGTTGCCAGAAGGGCTATAATTTATAGTTTAAAGTTTTGACACGAAGGTGTCGCTGTCACACTGTCAAAATTTTTCCCGCATCAAACAGATCAAACAGAACGCGGGCCGACGGGACGGTCAATACTTTAACATGGAAGAAAAGAACCATAACCTCAAACGCCCAAGTGGAATAGAATGTGTGATGGTTTTAGAACCAATCCTAAAAACTTTCATGTATTAACACATGTCAAATTGTGTAAGATGGGCTGTCAAGTCGTGTTGGATGAAATTCCATATTTTGTTTCCACACTATTATACCTAATGTAAACTTAAATCTAGATGAAATTACATTGAATTCGTATGATTTATATCCAGATTTAAGTTTTAATCTGGATGTATTGAGTTAATAATATCGCCGTAAGTGTGATCATTGTATATATATTCTATAGTACTCTCATGGAGAGGAACGAACGAAGCGACGTCTAGGCGAGCACACGCAGAACTTTTAGCAATTGCACTATCGTGGAGTGGTTGGAGAGTTGGGAATTGTCAGTTATTGAAAGACAAAGGAATAAATATTAGGATAAAAGAAATGATAAAAGAACGAGAGTGGCTTATTTTTTTTCTCTGGTTTAAAGAAAGAACGATAATAAATATAGTTCAAAAGAGGTTACATTTTTGTCTTTTGTGAAAATGACTAAGAAAAAAATTGGCACGGTTGCCATATTTTATATAAATGCTTTTTGGTTTTCAGTGGAAGGGAAAAAATTTTCTATTTTGTGTAAAGCTCGTCATGATTTAAGTAGGTAGGTAGGTATAGGTATGTATATAAAATGTATTGAATTAAAATCAATTTATAGGGTGTTTGAGAAATATTTATCAAAACGTTAGACCATGTAGGTAAAGTATAACTAAATTTTTGGGAAGGGGTTGACGGGGTTGTATTACCCATAGGGAGGCGGGGGTGGTGAATAAAAAGAAATTAAAAATAGAAAAAAAATATATTAAAAACGAAAGTCATTACCTAGCTACAAAACTTAAGAATCCTATGGTATTTTTTTTTCAAAAAAAAATATTTTTATTTGTATTGAAAATATTGAATTTGAATACATTAACAGGGTGTTTTGCATAATATGTTTGTGTGAAAATGTTTTATCGTGAAGGTACGTGGAACAGAATTTCTTTTGGAAGGGGTGTGAGGGGGTGCATTTTCCCCTAATGGGAGGGGAAATTATTTTTAATATTTTAAAATTAAAAAAAAAAAAAATTTAGTTAAAAAATTATTGCCTCCGTTAAATATCATAACATCATAAAATAATTGTTTTTCTTCTAACAAATTATTTTTGTGGGTATTGAATATATTGGACTCAATTGCATTTTTCACAGGATATTTTTCATCAAAATGTAAGACCGAGTAGGTAAGTGGAAAATTGTTTGAATGGATATGAGAGGGAGGAGGGGTTGGAAGGGGGTCTATTTTCCCCTAATAGTAGGGGCAATTAAAAAAAAAGATTTTAAAATAGAAAAAACGTTGGAAAGTCGTAAGAATAAAATAAATAAATTTTGTATGTCAATTTTGGGAACGAAAACATATGAAGGTATTCAAAAAAATAAAATTGGTGAATTTTTTCGAAAAATCGTATCGGTAACGCTAAAAATTCATTTTAAATGAAAAAAATTCTGAAATGCTCAACAAAGTTTTAAACAAAATTTACGCATCGCATAATATAAAAAATCGAAACAAAATCTTTAAACGCGATTTGCGGTTAAACTAGACGCGTCCTAGAGGCATCAAAGTTTACACCTTTAAAATTAAATTGCGGCTAAACTAAACGACCTAGCCAAAAAAGCATATTCGTAATCTAGGAAGTGCCAGTTCTTAAAAATCAAAAAAAAAGTTCGTAAACTTTTTTCAATAGTTTTTTTTTAATAGTTTTTAGATGTAAATTATATCAATTCTTTCATACCAAAATTCATATAATTTTGTTAAAAGGAATTTGACAAAAAATTTAGTTTTAAGTTTTTTTTTTCAAAATTTTGAGTTTGAAAATTATTAAAAAAAAAAAAACATTCTCTGAAAACAAGATAAAAAAAAATGAATTTCTGGTTACAAAAAAGGTACATGTATATCATTATATTTTAATGATATAATATTCTTTTTTAATTAATTTTATTTTTATTTCAAGACAATTTTTAAAAAAAACTTGGATTTCCCACCTAAACAAACGGAAATAGACCCCCTTTCCCATACGATTTTTTTTTCTTGTCTCAATTCAAGCTAAAAGCCCACTCTTTTGTCACATTTTATACAAAACACCCTTTATATGTGTAGTAGCCGTGGCGTGATGGTTAGTGCGATGGACTGTCATGCCGGAGGTCTAAGGTTCGATCCCCAGCCTCACCACCTATTTATTTAAAAGAAAAAACGGCTACTGCCTCTTGCGAGGAATTGACAAATCCTCCAAGAGTATCTCCTGTCACAGAAAAGTGCCGCTCGTTAGCCGTTCGGATTCGGCAATAAACTGTAGGTCCCCTCCATTCCTGCAGACACGCACACAGGAATGGTTGAGAGTTGTAAGTCACTAGGCCATAGTTCTTCATGAGCTGTTGTGCCATCAAATTTATTTATTTTTACCCTTTATATGTATCTACCAACATACGTAATGCATGCACTTACCTAACTACCCACGTTGACAGATACCTACAAAATATGCTTATTGCATACACCGATGTCACCATCTTAGATTCTTGTGACGTCACCAAACTAAAAAAAATAACAAATAACTATTTATATACCTACAGCCAAAAATCTATTTCAAGCATATTCGAAAACAAAGCAACTTTGTGAAATCGTGAAATTTAACAGCTTTCACAAAGAATTGAAAATTCCAAATCAAAGTATCAAATTGCAAAAAAAAAAAAAAAGCGGGAGAATACCATTTTATATATATTCTATAGCTACCTACGACAAAAAAAAACCTCGTTGCCACGACGCTACCAGCTGATTTATTTTTCTCACTTACTCCACTTAATTGTTGTCAGACGAAAATTAATACAAACCTCTCACTCTTACTACTTGTCGAAATCTTTTTCCTCAAGCCTAGTACGCAGATCGCGCTAAAATGTATCTTCCATACAAATTTCCTCCAAAGATAAATTTTAGCGAGGATATTTAGCTAGGCAGTACGCAGTTCACGCGCCAAATTCAAAAAGTCTCCACTTAATTTAGCAAGCGAAATAATGCTCAACGCATTCTTTCACAGATAAATTTTGACATTTGTGCTCTTAGCAAACGATTGTAGAGATAAGAATTGTAGGGATAAAATTTAGTTTAGCTTGAACTGCGTACCTGGCTTCACCTAATTCTAAAGTCTCCACTATCAGTCTTTCATGGTTTGTGGTGTCGACAGAGTCTCCTGTAGAGCACATGCAGTACTAAAAGTTTCCGTTCCATGAGAGTACTATAGAATATATATACAATGGTGTGATATAGGAAAGGGTAGATTGAAATGAAAGGATTTTTTCTTTATAATGTAAACACGAGAAACATTTTAATGAACAAAAACATGCTTAATATGATCATAGTAAAGCCAGGTACGCAGTTCAAGCTAAACTAAATTTTATCCCTACAATTCTTATCTCTACAATCGTTTGCTAAGAGCACAAATGTCAAAATTTATCTGTGAAAGAATGCGTTGAGCATTATTTCGCTTGCTAGATTAAGTGGAGACTTTTTGAATTTAGCGCGTGAACTGCGTACTGCCTAGCTAAATATTCTCGCTAAAATTTATCTTTGGAGGAAATTTGTATGGAAGATAAATTTTAGCGCGATCTGCGTACTAGGCTTAATGAATGAAAACATGCTTCTTTAAAAGCCGTGTCAAACAGAGCGCGGTCCGGCGGTCTTTGTAAGAAATTACAAACAAAATTTGCCCGCCGCGTTCTTTCCTTCCATGTTGAAGTATTGACCGTCCGGCGGCCCGCGTTCTGTTTGACCAGGCCTTAAAAATCCAATGTAAACAGGCACTATTGGTTATGGAAATATTAGAGTAATGAACGGACCTACCGTAAAACGCGAACTAACACCGCTGTACAAATTTGCTCATGTCAAAATTGATGATTGAAAAGACGCGCCATGTTGTTAAAGCGAATTGAATTGAGTTTAGTCATTATAGTGCACAAGCATATTACATTTTAAATGATTTTATTTCTTTTAACATCAAATATTTAACATAAATAAGTTTAAAAACTAATTCGCAATTGAAGTTAAACAAAAGCTCGTATAAACAAAATCCCATTTATACAAATCGTGTGTAAATAGTTGATAACGAGGTTAATTAATTGAAAACACAAGGTTTTCAATTGATCAAAGTTTATACCTACATCAACATGGTACCAATCGGTCCCGTGCACGGCCATCCTGGCGTCCACCCACCCCAACAAATTCAGAGCACTCCATCGGGACCAAATCAATTGCAATCCTCTTCCAACAGCCAATCGAATAAATCCTCCAACGCAGTGGTTTGTTTTTGTCCTGATGTATGCTACTAAATTATGTATTATTATACTATTAATTCTATTTTAGAAACCGAACTATACGCTCAAATTTACCCTCGCTGGTCATACAAAGGCCGTTTCCGCAGTTAAATTCAGTCCTAATGGTGAATGGCTGGCAAGTTCATGTAAGGGTTTCATTTTAATTCAATTATCATTTATGTTTTTATATAAAAAAAATTCCCTCTTACTTAAAGCCGCTGACAAACTAATAAAAATATGGGGCGCATACGACGGAAAATTCGAGAAAACAATTGCCGGGCATAAGTTAGGAATAAGTGATGTGGCATGGTCATCTGATAGTCGACTGCTTGTAAGCGGTAGTGACGACAAAACTCTCAAAATCTGGGAGCTCAGCTCTGGTAAATGTCTAAAGACACTTAAAGGACACAGCAACTATGTATTCTGTTGCAACTTCAATCCACAAAGCAATTTAATTGTCTCGGGCAGTTTTGACGAGAGTGTTCGCATTTGGGACGTTCGTACTGGCAAGTGTCTAAAAACACTTCCCGCTCATTCGGATCCAGTATCTGCTGTGCATTTTAATCGCGATGGATCACTAATTGTCAGCTCTAGCTACGATGGTCTTTGTCGCATTTGGGACACTGCCAGTGGACAATGTTTGAAAACATTAATCGATGACGACAATCCGCCGGTGAGCTTTGTTAAGTTCTCGCCAAATGGAAAGTATATTCTCGCTGCTACGCTTGATAATACCTTAAAACTGTGGGACTATTCCAAGGGAAAGTGCTTGAAGACATACACTGGACATAAAAATGAGAAATATTGCATATTTGCAAATTTTTCAGTTACAGGTGGAAAGGTATATTGGATTAATTATATAAAGTTTGGTATATTCAAGTAATGTCCGGCATAAACCGGACTTCATACATTGTTTCAAGTTTACAGTAAAATATTTTGAAGGTTTAAGATTTATTTTTTAACCTGGTTATTAAACATACAGACGTTATCTGGGGGTCACTTATAAGGTCTTATTTTGGGACGAAATTAAACTCCCATCTGCATCCAAATGAGTTTTTTTTCCGAAAATTAACACAATTTTATTATGTAAAAACAAACATAAGCTTAAAATAAAGGTTAAAATTCCTAGAAATTAATAGAATTTGATGTCAAAACCCCAAGAAAAAAAAAAACAGTAGATCCAAACAGACCTTGGGTCATAGGCAAAAAGATGAGCTCTAGCTCTTTACTCATGTTTTTGAGATCTTTCTTAACATAGTACCTAGGCAAAAAAAATTAAATCACTAAATAAGATCTCGTGCTCTGAAATCTATCGCACAGTTAAGAGATCGATTTAACATTGAAAGCTCATATCGATTCCATTATTTTTATAAATATTGCTATTACTACTAAACCGTCCTTTTTAAATTTTCTGTAATTATTAATAGATTTAATTTGACTGGGAAGATCATTATATAGGTGAAGTCTTTTAAACATTAAGGTGTTTTGTGCACGTGAAATAGATTTATAGCCTAATCTAAAGTTCTGGGCACTTCTGAGAGTGTAGGGCTGAGCTTTATTAATACATATATTTTAAATGATTGCATAAATACTTTGGTAGCAATCCGTTTTTCATTTTAAAGACAAATAACATGTGTTTTATGTGGGTCAATCTTGTGCACTTTTTGCTTTATTTTGCAGTCTTTGAATTCGATCTACATATATCTCTTTGGCATGATAAAATAAAATTGTCGAGCAGTACTGAAAATGTGGTCAAACAATCGCGTTATATATTTTTACAGCTGTACTAATCCATACTTTTTTTCTAATCCTTGCTTAGAAACTATATTTTTGTGATACTTTTTGGCAAACAAAATACGCATTAGCTTTTAAGTTAATTTTATTATCAATTACAACTCCTATATATTTAAATTCATCCACACGATCCACATTCTTACCATCAATTTATGATCGGGACAGTTAATGTGTTGTGAGACCAATGATTAATTAATATAATGCAGTCTTATATATAAAATTAAATGTTTATTCTAGGAACATGTTGTTCACTGAATAGTAAAAAACAGAATGAAAAATAATTTTCTAGTTTGAACAAAAAAAAATTATTTTAAAACAAAAGTCTGAGCTATATAGAAAACATTTGATACAGTAGAAGCTGCTTACACTTAATTCAAAGTGTAGCTTACGATCTCCAACACTCCTTCTTAAGCAGCTTCAGCCTCAAATCTTGAAATACTTTCTTGCTCAAGGCTTTTGTAAAAATATCAGCAACTTGTTGTTTAGTGTTAATATAAACAATGTTAACCGTCTTTCCAATATGTTAATTTACAAATTTCCGACGTATTTCAATGTGTTTCTTTCCTTTAGTCACCTTTCCTTCCTCAGCGTTTTCAAGCATATGAATTGCTGCTTTATTATCCATAAATAAATCAGTAGGTTCTTTCATAGCGATTCCTAGCTCCTTCATTATCCTTTGAATCCAACAAACTTCTTGTATACCACTTACTGCTGCACGATATTCCGCTTCAGCTGACGAAATAACTGCTTGTTTCTGAGCCATCCAGACAATAGGTCCTCCATATTCCACAAGAATTCCACTAGTTGAAATCATATCTGATTCTGTTCCACTATAGTTTGAATCCGTGTATGCTTTTAGATTTGCTTCTCTTCCAAAAAATATTCCAAAATTACTTGTTCCACTAAGATATCTTAGAACACGTTCTATCATTTTCCAGTGACATCTTCTAGGATTGCTTACTTGTCGACTCAGGTAATTTATAGTGAAGCTTATGTCTGGTCTTTATATAGTTGATAAATAAAGTAAACTTCCAATAACTTCACGATAAGGCTTGTTCTTCAATGGACTGTCATTTACTTGTTTTTCAGTTAACATTCCTGGTTCAATTGGTGTCGTAACAGAATATGCTTCTTCGAATCCATAACGAGCTAGAACTTTGTGTGTGTATTTTTGCTGCGTTACCATTAGTCCATTTTCTTTTAAATGAATTTCCATTCTGAGATAATATAACTTTCCTTCTTTTGGTTCTGTTGTTTTCATTTCAAAATTGCTTGCTAGCTCTGACAATATTAATTTTATTGAATTTTCATTATGACTGACAATAATTCCATCGTCAACGAATATTCCGAGAATAACAGACTTATGTTCATTATAGAAAATACAAGGATCATCGTCAGTGTCTCTTAATTTTAGTCTTTTCAAGGTTTTGGTAAATGTGACATTCCAGTCCTTTGGAGCTTGTTTTAATCCATAGAGACTTCTTCCAGAATTATCATCAAATCCTTCGGGTTGTAACATGTATATTTCTTCTGACAATATTCCATTAAGAAATGCTGTGTTAACATCGAAAGTATAAACCTTAAGTCTTTTGTTGGCGGCATAACTTAAAATTAAACGAATGCTTGCATATCTTGCAACCGGAGCAAAAGTTTCGTTGTAATCTATTCCTTGAATTTGATCGAAACCTCTAGCAACAACACGTGCTTTCAGGCGTCCATCTGCCTTCTCACGTAAAACACATTTACAAGTTAGTGGTTTACGATTTTTCGGTAAGTTTACCAGCTCCCATACTTCCATTTGGTTTAGTGCTTCAATTTCATCTTCCATCGCTTTTCTCCATCCAGGATCTTTTAGTGCATTCTTGACTGAAATATCTTCAACGTCACCGATCATAGCATAATCAGTATACGTTGGAAGTGGCTTGATGATTTGACGATTTCGTAGATTATAAATTGGAATCTCATTTGTATTTTGATGGTCTGACAGAATATTTTCAAGGCTTTCAAAATTCTCCTCCTGAGATTGATGTTGTTCTGCTTCAGGCACATTTTCATTTGTTTCTTGTCTTGGCTCTGATTCGTTATATTCTAAGTTCTCCTCTTGCGTTTTATGTTCTTCCACATCAAATAGAAATTCAGTTGAGGGCACTTCTTCTCGAATTATTGCATTATATTTTTGACTTTCATTAAAATTGTAATCAGTGTTGTCATGTGTCTGACTTAATTTTTCTTCGAAGATTACGTTGCAGGAAACTTCGACATGTCGGTCATCAGGAAGATAGACTCGGTATCCATGCTTTTCAATATCATACCCGACAAATTTTCCTCTCTTGCTCTTTTTATCGAATTTCCGACGTTTATTATTTTGAATTAGGATATAACAATCAATTCCAAATGGTTTCATTGACTTGAGACTAACTTTACGACCAAACCATAATTCAGCAGGAGTTTTACCAGGAACACTACTATTTCCTGTTTGGTTTATTGTAAAGACTGAATAATTAATTGCTTCTGCCCATAAAGATGTTCCAAGATCTTTGATGTAAATTTCTGCTCGTGCTGCCTCAACCATAGTACGCATGTCTCTTTCTATTCTGCCATTCTGTTGTGGAGTATAAATCAAATATTTTCTTACTTCTGGCATTTTTAATTTCTTTTCCATTGTCTGACATAATAACTTTGACTCTCCTTCCTTGATTTTCAACTTGATTCAAAAATATATTTAGCTTGTCTACTGCTTCTGACTTATGTTTCAAGAAAAAAACTGTTCGAAATCGACTAAAGTCATCTTTGAATAACAAGAAATATTTGGCACCGCCAAGAGATCGAACATTCATTTCACCAAGATCGACATGGACTCTGTCAAGTGGATTTTGCGCAACTACATCATTCTTTGGATGAGACACTTTATGCTGTTTTCCATACACACATCCTTTGCAGACATTACTTTCCCAATCATCAATATATCGAATCTCGTTCCTCACATGACAAATATTTTGATGAGCTAGTCTCTCGTGCCAAAGTTTCAAACTTACTGCTGATAAATTATATTCCTCAGTTTGTTTAAATAACATCTGAAACAAACCCCCAGACCTTTTTGCTATCAACAAAATTTGATTTCCTTCCATAATGAATGATTCCTCTGCTGTAGCATGTTGAGTATAACCTTTGTCAAGGACGGTAGTTACAGAAAATAGGTTAAACGTAAGTGCTGGAACAAACAAGACATCTCTCAACACAATCGGATACCATTTCTTGCCATCATACGCTTGCAAATGAACATCGCCAAAGGAAACACTTTCTAATTTTGTAGAATCTCCAATTTCTACTTGAACGGGAACATCCAAAGATCGTAAATTTGTCAAGCATTTTAGATTTCCTGTCAGATGATGAGTTGCTCCACTGTCTTTTATCCACAATTCTCGTTTATTTGGTAATTTTTCAAGAAGAGTTGATGATAAAGCGATTGTAATAAATGACTTAACTTTATTTTTTTTCATTGCTTGACTTCTTTAAACATTCATTTGCAAAATGCCCTTTCTTCTGACAATAGTTGCAGTTGTAGTTTTTCTTACAATATTCTAAATATTCAGAACACGGTCTGTTCGTGCAATCACGCTTCATATGTCCAAATTCACCACATTTAAAACATTTCTTTTCAAATTGACCAGACTGTGATTGTAAACTAGAACCATAATTTACAGACTTCTTTCCGAACGTATGGTTCCTCCTTTGGTGCTGTTTATTATACCTGTCATGTTTTCCAATGAGGGCATTGCTTAAAGTTTTTGACCTTGCAGTCTTATTTCTTCTTGTTGAAGACGATCGCGTAATTTTTGAGTGTTTTATCGACTTCTGCAACTGATTCCCAAGCAGCATGGAAATAATCAAACTTTGCTGGCAATTAATTCATAATTCTTGACATAATCCAACTATCCTTAACTTCTTCACCATTTGCTCGAAGTTCCTGTGCAAGAACATACATAACTTACAATATTTTACCGCCAAGACAATATCATTAATGTACAATAAGAAGATGAAACCACCCGAATCTGAAACCTGAGACACACCTGTCTTAACTTCTCCTTATTATTAACTGATGTATGTACGTTGCGTTCGAAAATTTGAATATGTCTCAAACCACTTTAGCTCTTTAATTCCGTATTTTAAAAGTTTTTTTTAAGAAGTATTTCACGGTCGACAGTCTCAAATGCTTTCTTGAAATCCAAAAACACTGCGATGATTTTTTCAAGTTTTTTTTAACTCAATTTAGTGCAGTTTCACACCAGTATCACTTACGGAAACCAGTTTGCTCATACAAAATCGACTTAAAATAGAAAAAAAAAAACAACGGCAACACTTACAATGTCATGCTATTCTTTGTACTTGCGATATATAGGTTTCTATATGGCAAGTTTTGGATTCGTAAAAAAATTGAACTCGAGATAACAATCAAACTTGACATTACGATAATAGGGAAGACGAAAAAAGTGGGTCTCGCAATTCTGTCCGTCTGTCTGTCTGTCTGTGGACTCGCCTACAGCCTAAACCCATGGGCCGATTTTAATTAAACTTGGTATAAAGTGTTTTCGGGACACTACCCCGACACGTTTTTTTTTTTAGGACCAAAAATAACGATACCTGCTATATAATTTTTTTTTTAGCATTTTTGGAAAATCTTATTTTTCTCTGGCGAAATTGTCAAATTGGTGTTAACTCAGCGAAGCAGCTTCTGGAAAAGGTGTACACCCTTCTTATTTATTAATCCAATTAATAATTTTTCGATCGTATATACATATGTAAATACTTTTTAATATGGAGGCATCGCCAGATGAATGACAGAACAGAATTGTAGCGTTAATCTTACAGGTGGTGGAGCGGTTAAATAAATAAATAAATTTGGTGGCACAAACGGCTCATGAAGAACCAGGGCCTAGTGACTTACAACTCTCAGCCATTCCTGTGTGCGTGTTTGCAGGAATGGAGGGGATCTACAGTTTATTGCAGAATCCGAACGGCTAAGGTGAGCGGCACTTTTCTATGACAAGAGATACTCTTGGAGGAATTGTCACTTCCTCGCAAGAGGTAGTAGCTCCGAAAAAAACTTAAGGTGGAAGCGGCTGGTATTGACCCCCAGACCTCTGGCATGACAGTCCAACGCACTAACCACTACGCCACGGGCTACTTCAATTTGAGTATTGACCATTAATTTTACAAAATATCGCCTAGCTGTTTCACTATTTCGCTGATTATTTGACTTCTATTGTTTTAAAATTTTTTTACTTCCATTAATGCCTTAAAATTACGCGCGAAATTTTAGAAAAGTTAACGTATTTATCTGAACTTGAGAAATTTAAAATGAAAAACGGCGAACTAAACACCCGCGAAACGGTAATTTGGCAAAAAATTCTGGCGAAATATATCATAGTCAGAGCTACGAAAAAATTTGGGAAGACTGAAATTGTTGTATGACCTCTATCCGTTTCAGATAAGTTAAACAAACGAAGTCCTTCTCTACAGAATAACATAGAAATTCTTCTTTTAGCAAATACATTTATGCTTTAGCTCAAACAACAACAACAAAAAGTGCATAATAACTTTATTAATTACCGTTTACTTGCATCGTTAGCAATCTTTAAGTTTTAGCAAAAAACTACACGTTAGTGTTGTGAGTCGAATTTTAATAAGGAATAAGCAAGCCCAAAAAATATTTTATTTAATGAAAATATAGGTGTTTTTTTTAAGGCCTGGTATATTTTTTAATTGAGTTTTAAAGCCTTTTTTTATTTTATCTGGCAATATGCTCATGCATCCATTTTCGTATATCATAATCGGTCCACGTCATGACTTTCGTTTTTTTGGGTATCGTTTGTTTTGCCTTTCGTTTCGAAATTCGTAGTACGGGCCCTCATTCTCTGATGATTGTTCTTCTAACCGGGATGTCAAAGTGCTGACTTGCGATGTTATAGCTTCCACATTAGTTTTTGTTGGTAAATTTTTCAACTTTTGGTCCAGTAAACACCCCATCGTGGTGTTTCGAAGGTTTTTACTCTTGTCTCTAGATCTTCAACCGAGAATAGACTCAGATCCATTATATTCAATAGTTTTGTTTTGATTTAACCATTTGACCGAACTTATTTCAGTTGATTCACGTAGAATTTCATCAATTCAATTGGCTTAGGATTTCTTTAATGGGTTTCCGAAAAGGAGATCAGAGATTATTATTACCGACTTTAGCATCAAGCTCATCCTTTATAATTTCCAGAGCTCGGAATAGGAGTATTATAGAGGAGAATTTTTTCTCTTTCTCCGACCTACCCACAGATAGTATGTCGTACATTGACATCGCACCCAATGAGCAGGTATGCCTTCTTGTTTTTGGTGACGGTTTTCAGCTCTCATACTTTCTCTAGCGATGACTGCCGGTCTCGAGCCAGGTACGAAGAAGCCAAAAACAAATTTGAAAAATTTATAGTGATCCATTATAGGATACCATTGTATTAACCTCATTTTATTCCATAAATAGCAGAACTGAAATTATTTTCTTACGGCAATATTATTCACTCAATACATCCAGATTAAAACTTAAATCTGGATGTAAATCATACAAATTCAATGTAAATTCATCTGGATTTAAGTTTAGATCTGGATGTATTGAGTGAATAATTTGACGGTTAGGAATCCTGAGATTTCTGAGATCTTAGTTTAGCGTGTATTCCTTTTACATTCAACAGATGATGTTTTTTCCTAAAATTTAAAAAAAAACGCGATCGTGTAATAGCGGTTTTATTATTCGACGATTCTAGAGACATACTAATTTATAACAGATATAACAGTAACGTGGGTGTGCATAGTGTGGGTTGACATATTATCTGGATGCCCGAAGTATGGCCAATGGCCAGGCGGAGGGCGCATAAACGGTAGTGTTATAAATTAGTACGTCTTTCTTCCTTTCTTACTTGACCAATTTTCTAATCAATCTAAACTGTAATTATTTAAAATATATAACAAAAGTTTTCTTTAAAATTTAGTGGATTGTATCAGGAAGTGAGGACAACATGGTTTATATATGGAATTTACAAAGCAAAGAAGTCGTTCAAAAACTACAAGGTCACACAGATACAGTTCTCTGCACAGCATGTCACCCAACTGAAAATATTATTGCATCCGCAGCATTGGAAAATGATAAAACTATAAAGCTGTGGAAAAGTGACACATAAATATGGACAGGTTAAATATTGAACTAAATAAAAAATGTTTTTTATTTAAAAAAAAAAAAAAATAAAAGAACTAAAGTATAGAATGTAAATACCTAAATCTTTACACTCTTATTTCTTTGTATTCATTTTTAATATAGAAAATTGTGTTTTATTTCCATTTAGATGTGAATTTTTGAAGGCCAGATAAACAAGCTAATGAAAATTCTTTATTGTAAGTCTTTCTTAAGAATAAAAGAATATACAGTGTGGTTCACATGGATAGACGCACCATTTTTAACTCAGTAAATTTTAGTTTTTGTTTGTTTGTTTTTTTTTTTTTTCAAGAATTACCAAACAATGCATTTATTTGAAAGGTTATTAAATTCTCCGGAAAAAAACCTAAATTCAAAATTAGTGAGAGACACTTAACGGTTGTTTTGACCTCTTTCTTCCCACTAGTGCAAAGAAAGCTGAAATGAATCGGTTCATGTTCATGGAAAAACAAACGGAAAAGCTACAATTTATTGAGAGAAAAATTCTGCGTCTATCCATGTGAACCACACTGTACATACGTCTTTATTTTAGAAAAATAACAATTTAATTTTTTTTTTTTTTAATATATTAAACAATCTTTTTTTTTTTAATTGTGAATGCAATATTGTTTAAACTATTTTTGACCACCAAATTGCAGAGCGATAGTAAACTGTGGCCTGTCATTTAACAAAAAAAAAACACGTGAATAACTAAAAAATATTTCAGTTTTCCTTAAAAATCGTCTATCAAACCAACCAACAAAACAACCAACCACCAAAGTTTACCAAACTATCTATCACCCACAACCATCTAAAACTAAACGTCTACCAACCACCTAATCTCACAAGCAACAACCCAGCCCATAACACTATTGGAAAGCAAATTGACTGCGCTGTCGCTTTGTATCAAAAAAAGTAGGAATCGGTGGCCAAACATGAATGCTCTCCAAAACTAACGCAAAACATTCGGAGCGACAACGAAAACAATAATAACAACGTGTTGCTTTCTTTGACAACCACATGTTGTTATTGTTGTTTTCGTCATCGCTCCGAATGTTTCACGTTGGTTTGGGAGAGCCTTAACACAGGCAAACGTGATTCGTGATATAAGGAATATAAGGCATTGACAGCTTAAATTTTCACTTATTATAAGTATTCGAATGAGCGATCAATAAGGCGGAAAATTTAAATTTCGCTCGTGCGAAGCTCACAATAACTTTGTTCAGTGAAGAAATAGTCAGAACAAAACAGAACAACAACTGATTTTGACATTCCCCACAAATCCTGTTCTAAGTTGTTCTACCTCAAAAGCAAGTACAGAAAATCCTGCTCTAAACTGTTCCAAACAGACTCACTGAACAGCAAGTCAGTTTAGAACAGAAAATTTCTCACTGAACAGCAAAAACCTGTTCTTTTCTGTTCTAAACTGCTCCAAACTATTCGGAACAGCCTCACTGAACACTCCTAATAGCTTTTGAAATTCCGGGCGAAAAAAAAATTTAAGGTGAAATATTGTTCGGGAGAAACTCAAAATCGGGCTGAATTACTTCGCGCATATCGATTACTTACACTCGGCCATAAACTGATGAATATTCGTTTTCAAAGCTTCAATAGCGGATTGTGTGCATAAACACAATCATTTGCATAGCCACATAAAAATAATCTAAAAGTGACAAATCACACATATCACAATATTCTTGCAATAAAGCGAAATCGAGTCGAGTTATATGAGATGTGGCACCGTCTTTTTGACATTGCATGTCTTGAACATAGTTATCTTTGATTTGGGGCCAAAAAAAAAATCGGTTAACGTGATGAAAATAAGTTTATATAGAGTTGATTTTTCAATCATCAATTAAGCATTCAGTTAACTATCAGAGGAACTGTCTGCAGGAATGGAGGAGACCTACAATTTATTGTCGAATCTGAACGACTAAGGTGAGCGGCGCTTTTCTATTCTATAAGAGATACTTTAGAGGTGCCTCGTAATAGGAGGGGGACCTGAAAAACATTTTAGTTTTTTAGGTGGAAGAGGCTGGAAATCGAACCCAGACATCTGGCGTGACAGTCCAACGCACTAACCATTACGCCACAGGCTACTACGAGATGAAAAAATAAAAACTATTTTTTGCTTTATCTGAAGAATAAGTACTATCTGATTTTTCATAATTTGTCCATCATTTCTTTTTTACTTTAACACAAATAATTTCGTTTAGAAATTTCAATTTTCTACCTAAAATCAATCTTCCAAAATTTAAATAACCTTTACCTGCAAGTTTTGTAAACACCTGTGGAGCAAAAACCCTCAGTTTTTTATAAGCCTCAAAAATGGGTCAAAAATATTTCCTTCATGTACATTGATGATGATTTGTCAACTAGAAGTACATAATTCAATTTTTTTAAAAATAGGAACATAATATATATACATTCGAGAACAAAGACTGCAATATGACGCAATCGCAACAGATATCCTCACCCTACCCAAATCGGCTCCTTTTGCAAATAGGGATTTTCATCCCGGATCACGAATTTTCTTGGCAAAAGAAACGCAGATTGGATTTGTTTTTTGTTTGCAAATGTGTGTGTGGGATGTCAAATTTAATTTTGTCATAAATAATTTTAATTTATGTCGAATTCCTTTTAAGAAAAAAATCGATTTGTTCAGAAGAAAAAATCGACTTTTCTGGACAAATCGCTTGTATTCAAAAAAAAAATCGATTCTGTTTAGGAAAAAAATCGAATATTTTTGGTAAAAGGAATTCGACATTAATAAAGCAAAAAATAATTTTGATAGGCAAAAAATCAAAAACGGAATGCAAATGAAAAAGAGAATCACAGAATCACATAAAAGCACAAAATAACGTTTTATAAATAGTGTGTATGCAAGTGCGTGTTTCATGTAGGTGTAAATATCTCTTTAATTCAGGATCAGAGATTCTGATCCCGAATTGTCAGGCATTGATTTTTTTGGTTGTAAGAAATGAAATGATCCCTGACGGATCAATTTCAAGAAAAACCACATAAAATTCAGCTTAAATTATTTTAATGCAAACAAAATTTAAGTAAAAAATGATGAAAAACTCGCATTAATAAAATTATAAGAATTTATTCGTGTTGTCTTTACATTTAAACAGTTAAAATTGATGATTCCTTGGCCATTGCAGACTGTTGCATGCCTGGGCGATTATCAGTTTTGAGGAAACTTATGGGATTATCTTCACTTCTATCATCTGAGGACACGCTTGTGACTCCAACAAGTAGTTCTAATGCACCCTGCAGTTCCAACAAATCGTATGTAAGTTGGATCTCCTTTTGCAAAACATCAGCAAGTTGAATGAACTGTTTACCAAGATCACCAGTAAACTCATGGAACTCATCTTCGTACACATCTAATAAGATCATACCTACGTCAATGAGAACACGCAAAAATCGATGTTCGCCTATGTACCGAATAAGAAAAGTAATGACTCTCGCCAAGGACGTATGCGAGCGTCCAGCAAGTGCACGATGCAGGCCTTTTCGATGAATCAACTCTTGCATCACACTCACTGTAACCTCTGGAGTTTTAGACATTACAATTGGCCTTATTGCGTCGTTGAGGCATTTGACATATTCATACTTCCGTAAACGGAAGTCGTAGAGCCTTTCTGGTTGTATTTTGGGATTAATAATTTCGTGATCCACTATGCTTGACGTCAATTTCCGACCCTTATTTATTTGCTCCTTTCCTTTGTTTTCGTCTTCTTCCATGTTCTGTATTGAAACCAGTCCATCGACCATACCTGCTACAACAGTTTGATCTTTTGGTGCAACCGCAAGACTGAGCACTGAGTTGGGAAATCTCAACGTGTGTACGTTTTGGTATGAAGCAACATCGTAGATTTTGACATGTCTATCCAAACCCCCCGATAGTATCCGCTTACCATTAGAAGCAAGTCGAAGGCAGGTAACTGTCTTATGATGCTGCGATAACTTGGTAAGTAACTTTCCACCGGCAAAAGCATCCCACACACAAACCTCTGTCCCTCCAGCACTAACAAATATTCCACCTGTCGGTAAGAACAGAAGCGACTCAACTGCGCTCCCATGATTGACGCTGAAAGCCACCTTCTGAGTGCGGGTGTCATAAAAATTTATTTTGCTATCGTATCCACCTGAAACCACAATGTTGGACGACGCAGGATTTACACAACCTGCTCTTATGTAATCAGAATGTTCACTGTATGTATGCACTACTTTTTCAGAAGCAATGTCCCAGAGCTTGACTGTTTTGTCATCGCTGAAACTGGCTATATGCAATAAGTCGGGAGTAAAGAACGTTCTATGAGTAGGCGCTTTGTGGTCTTTGAAAAGCCGGAGTACATTTTTACTTGTGGTGTCGAATAACTTTACTGCTCCCTGTTCGTCTCCAGCAACCAAAAGTCTACCGTCCTGCCTGAAACTACCGCCATAAGCATTCTCTTGAAACTTGGATAGGTTCTTGACCACAAGTTTGGTAATAGGATTGTAAATTTGAACTCTTACAGAGCATGTGACGGCAAAGTAATGTGGCTGAACTGGACTAAAATCAATGTAGTCAATTGCTCCGAACTCTTTCACCAATGTAGGCACCTAGAAATAGCAACAATTAAATGTAATCGGGGTAGTTTTATGTTAGATTTTCTTTACTTACACTCAGTTTTTTCCAATAATATGTATCTGGTGTTAGTTCGTGACTTGTTTTTTTAAATTTTTTCGTGTTTAGTGGTTTAAAATTTGTCATTTTTTGTTCTTTTTTTTTGTTTACCAATGCCGAAAGAAAAATGCACACACATTCAGCAGCTAAACTGTTGACTTGACGTTGACCTTTCTTGACAAGACTTCACTCACACGTGTTCGTGTCCCCCTTCACACCTGGTGATTTTTTGACGTTTTCTTTAAATCTCCCTTCAAGCAAATTCACTGGCCGCGTTCGGGGGGCAAGCCAAACCTATCCGGATAGGTTTGTGTTGTTGTAATCAGGAAAATTCAGCTGATGAACCAAACAGCTGTTGTCAAAAACAAATCTAAAGCTATCCTAAAATTTTCGGGATACTAATGATGGATTTACATGTATCTTCATCTGCAAACATCAAGAAAAGTAGAGCGGGATAGAGTGATACCAAAAAACCGAATGTGTGAAAGAGCACCACCATGAAGATGAACATGTTCGTCTTCGTTATAATCTTCGTCTGCGTTCCTATAATCAAGATCTCTGCATTTTGTTCTTCTCTCTCTATCCAACAAACACGCATTTTATATTTTGTATCCCTTATTTTTTGCAGAACTTGCATGAAGATACATGTAAATCCAGCATAAACTATCCTATGGGCAATTTGAGGAACAGCTGACTTTTGGTTTTCGGGTGACGCTTGGGTAGTTGTTTGTTTTTATTTTTTGTTGTTTGTTTTTGACTTTTAAACATAAAAATACATATACAAATTGTTGCAAAAATAAACAAAATGAAGATATCTGTCAATTGGAAGGACACAACATACGATTTTGAAGACACAGCAGAGATCTGGGAAAAAATAATTTTTGGTATTTATTTGAACTTTTTTTAGCTGTTTTGATTTTTGATAGGTAACCTATCCGGTTCGTTCGAAAACATATCCGATAAAGTATCTCAGATAGCCTATCTGTGTACCCCCCGAACGCGGCCAATGACCCAACTTTCTCGGTCCTTCTTTGGATCTTTGCTAAACTGATGTCGTTTTTTTTGCAAATAGGGATTTTGATCCCGGATCACGAATTTTCTTGGCAAAAGAAACGCAGATTGGATTTGTTTTTTGTTTGCTAATGTATGTGTGGGATGTCAAATTTAATTTTGTCAAAAATAATTTTAATTTAATAAAGCAAAAAATAATTTTGATAGGCAAAGAATCAAAAACGAAATGCAAATGAAATAGAAAATCACAGAATCACAGAATCACACATAAGCACAAAATGACGTTTTATAAATAGTGTGTGTGCAAGTGCGTGTTTCATGTAGATGTAAATCTCTCTTTAATTCGGAATCAGAGATTTTGATCCCGAATTGTCAGGGATTGATTTTTTTTGGTTGAATGTAATGCAAAAACTTGTCCGGGATCAAAATCCCTCACAGGGATCAATTTTTTTTGGCTGAAAGAAAAACGACATGAGTGTTTCACGCACACCTACAAAAATTCTTTGTTTCTATTCTACAGGCATTTTCCCCACACCTTTGTTTAGTTCATCTTTGCAAGTGGAGTAGCGAAGACGCAGTTCCTTTTTTCTCTTTTCTTCTATTTTCTTATAAAAATTGAGAAATGGCTGCTTCATAAATTAAAGGCCGTGTCAAACAGAGCGCGGTCCGGCGGTCTTTGTAAGAAATTACAAACAAAATTTGCCCGCCGCGTTCTTTCCTTCCATGTTGAAGTATTGACCGTCCCGTCGGCCCGCGTTCTGTTTGACCAAGCCTTAAGCTTCGTATTCATTATGCGCGGCAAACCAACGAACATTGTTATGCGCATCAGCCGCGCAATATGAATACCGGGTTTCTACGCGCGGCAGCTCGAACATTTGTGCACTCGAACATGCCGCGCATCGATCCATTCGTGATGGATTTTTGAAGCGCGGCAATGGTCGAACATGGTTTTGCTCGCGCGCAGTTGAGACGGTAGTTTGTTTTGTGATTTGGGCACTAGCTACTAGCTGTCAATTGGATCGACTGCCGCGAGCGGCTGCCGCGTTTCATCAACTTTTTCTCAAAAAATGATATGCGTGGCAAATATCAATATTTGCCGCGGACGAACATGGTGCGCGCGGATGCCGCGCATAATGAATACGAAGCTTTAAATGTTACTGTTTTTCGTTCATTTCGTGTTTTTCTAGTGCAATAAATTAGCTGTATTTTATTTTTCCCCAGATCTGATCCGGATTGGATTTGGAAACATAAATACAAGTAATACAAAAACAACACAAGATCCAGGTCTGCTTCTAGATTTGGATTTCGAAATCCATTTTTTGAACACTTCCCTAGCAATATTTTAATTTTATAGGTTGGTACCACTGCTGAGATTTACAGAAAAAAGTCAATAAAATTAAAAATTCTCGAAATCAAACAAATGCCGCCATCATTCCAATTTTTTTTTATGAGTTTTTCTTCATTCAATAGAGACGACGCGTCGCGAGGCACGGAAAAAATACATAAAAACTATTAACTTAATGAAAATTAAACTAAAAAAATAAAACTGTTCCATTTTAAACATTCAATACCAAATATTATTTCAAATAATATTTGTGAAAATTTTCCTTCTGTCAATTTTATTGTGCAAATAAAGCCAACTGTGAGAAATAAAAAAATTTGTGATCCAGTTTGTTTTATTATCATGATCTGATCCGGATTAGATCTGGGGGAAAATAAAATGCAGCTATTATGTTTTTAAATTGTATTTATATTAATTGATGAAAATAAAAGTGTCTTGAAATGAAAAAAAGCTTTGTTTGTTTGTTGTAGGTAAACTTGATTGGAGAAACTTTGAATGTAAAAAGCTTTATTGTAGGTAGAAGGTAGAACTCAAGTGGGGAAGTACTTTTTTTTGCGATTTATTTTGGATACGTTTCGGTCTCGGTTTTCGCTGAGTATGGTGAACTCTCACAATCACAATACATGCGCAAGTGGGTCAGTGGTGATTCTAATTTCCATACTCCCCTTTCACACGAAGATACTAGTTGCTGGTGATTTTTTTGACGTTTTCTTTAAATCTCCTTAACAATCTCCTGTACCTTTCACACGCAGATACAAAGTTGGAGGAGACTTGCTGTATTTTCCTTTTAAACTACCTTGGTCGAACGCACACAAACGTAGTGTGAAGAGAAACGTCAAAAAAGTTTCATACTAATTTGAGCCGACAAACGCAGTTTTGCGGATCCGTATTTGGATCCATGCGCGGAGTCCTCCATAGGTTTTTGACTACGTGTGCGAATCCAAAACGGAGTCTTTTGCTTAAAGGGGCTCCTTAACAATCTCTTGTACCTTTCACACGAAGATACAAAGTCGGAGGAGTCTTGCTGTATTATGTATTTTCCTTTTAAACTACCATGGTTGAACGCACACAAACGTAGTGTGAAGACCGGGGAGATTTCGTTTACCCCTCTTTCTTCCTGCCCTTCTCGACTATAAACTAACTGTTGCCGGCAACTCAGTTGCCTTGTGTGAAAGGGGACTAGCCATGCCGTAGTGCGGAAGTTTGCAAGAATTTTCAAATTGCTAAACGCACCTAGTGATTGTCAGGAGGTAAAAAAAACCATGTCGGATGGATTGACGGTGTGTGGGCGAGCAAGCTGACTTGATTTAATTATTACTAAAATTTAATTGAGAAGAAAGAAATTTCGTAAGAGTAAAGATCGGGCATTAATATTTGCTAAAAATGGTAAATATCTTATTTCAATTCATCATTATGTTATTATTGCCTGCATATTCCGCAGAGCGCTTTCTTTAATTTCCAAAGTTTGCTGTCTGTGATACTCTTGTTGATATGCACTTGCGCGTACTTACGTTCATTGTTCCCAAGCATTATGGATCGAAATAAAACTGGGTAAATAAATGAATGTACTTATACTTCCGTAACAAAACTAACAGCTTAACACTAGGTTACTTGGAGTGTTTTGGAAGCTAGCTCGAATAGGAGAACGATTATCACCCTACGTTGCAGTTTCATGTGTCATAATGGCAGTGTCATTGTTGTTTTGGAATTAGTTTTATCGTCATCGGTTTGTTTAAATAGCTATATTTTTTTTAATAAATTTTAAAGAATATGTATTGTTCAAGAAGTTATTCATTTGATCCATGTAGACAATCTAGAGAAAGGCGTCGTCATAAAGTGTTTTTTCTTTCTTGTAAGCAAAGACTAAAGATTGAACTAAGTCGAAACGCCACGTACGAGTACGAGGTCATACGAAACAGGGATTACAAGCAATTCAGTCGCGCCTATAACTGCGATTTGCTACTTTTTGTTAAATTATTTTTAACTTTTGCTTTCGGCAGCAAGGAGCAGTCATCCACCACTTCGTAAGTGGAAGAGGAGTCCTACAGGCGATTTTGGGTTAAAATTTGTTTTTAATGTCATCTTATATTTTCGGCTATGCGCTTTCTATTGCTGCAATCCAAATTATCCTATCTCTTTAGTTAACGAGGTAGAAAGATGTGTTTTTGTTCTACAGACCACTATTTTTCGATGATTTTTATGCTCATTTTTCCAATACACACTACCTTACTGCCTTATTTCATTTTCTACTTTGTTTTAACAAACAAAATTAGATATTCAGCCCAATTCTAAATGAAAATTCCCGGGGAAATGTTTCCCCGGGAATAAATTATTTTTCTTCTACAGTTTGATTTATGTGTCAAATACTGAATATGAATAAAAGCTGTTTGTATCATTGAGAACTCTCATTCCCACTATCAAGGGTAAAAAAATTCAACCGGGGAATTCGGAATCGGAGTATTTTACACCCGAAAGAATGCGTCTCCCGGGGAGTTTTTTCCCGGGGAATATTTAGAATTGGGTTGATTGAGAATTGTTTCCAATACTGAATAGAATTCTTTACACTAGAAATACAAAAATCGCATATGATTTCTCAAATGAAATTAGATGCAATCCTAATGGCCGCGTTCGGGGGGCAAGCCAAACCTATCCGGATAGGTTTGTGTTGTTGTAATCCCTTGTTGAAAAACTTCTGATGTCAGCTGATGCAACAACAACTCAAGGTATCTGAAAATTTTTGGGATAGGTGGATAGCTAGCCTATCTCACTACCACCCGAACGCAAGCAATGCTATAAAACCCATATGCTTTTTCTTTTGATAAAGTCATGAAATATGAGCGACTTCAGACGATTTGATATTTATTTTTTTGATAGGTCATATGAGAAGTAATATGACTTCTATTATCGTCTAAAGTGGCTTTAACTAAAATTCTATTAAATGTGAAAGTTAGTTTGTCTGTCTGTTTTTTATTCTTAATCTTCGAAAATACTTAATTGATTGTAATGAAAAGATTGATTGAGAAAAGAAAAAAATCGTATAGGATGATGGGGGGGTCTATTTCTCTCCGTTTAGGTGAAAGGGGAAATTAAAAAAAAAATTGACTAGAAATAGAAAAGAGATAAAAAAACAACGGCAACACTTATAATGTCATTCTATACTTTTTTACAGCTGGAAGTTCGTTCTTTGTTTTGTTTTTAATTCAAATAGTTTCAGACAATAGTTTTTGAAAAATTAATTTTCGAACTCAAACACTCACACCATATGCGAATCATCCTAATTATTTTTGTGCATTCTCCGCATTTGTATGGAAAACTAAAAACCTTAACTCCACCGGTTGAATTATTTTGAAAACCGTTATTTTTACGAAGAAAAGTGTTATGATCTTTTGTGTAGCAAATTTCCTAAGCTACAAATTCGTCATCAACGTTTTTTCTGTACAAGGCACTGTTAGGGAGATATTCCTGAAAAACGATTTTGGGGGCCTTTAACCCCCCGTAAAATTGTTAAAGGCGCTCCTATCGGTGGGAACTTTTTACAGTTTCTTAAGAACACCATCAAGAGGCTGTATACCAAGATCCAGCTTTCCAGCGATTTTTCCGGGGTGAAATATCTAAATTGACTGAACTAAAGTATACACATCAAGAAATACATCAATTACATATTTTCTTGTGTTTTATTTTGTGTTCTATATCCAATCCAAATTCCAATAGAATTGGAGATAGGACAAAAAATTTCAACTTCACATTTTAATATGTTTGCAATCGTATGGACAAGTGGTCTATATATCCGTTTTGCTACCTTTTTAAAAAATTTATTTATTATTTATTAATATACACATTAAGAAAATATTGCTCTTATAGTTAATGATGTTTTAAATTGAGGAAAGAAATAATTTTTTAATAAATAGAGAAAAAAAATAAGCTTATGTCTAAAGCCTTAACTACATAAGCCAAAAAAGTGAAAAAGTACAAAAGTGAAAATTTTCAAACTCATTTTGGGATAGTGTTTCTCACAGGAAAACTTATAAAAATGATGTAGAAAGCCTAAATTTTGGTTTAAAAATAAAATGTGTACCTATAATCTTTTTCCATTGACCAATTATATATGGACTGCCAGGAGCCAACTTCACGATGGTGCCACTTAAAACTAAACGCCACGAGCGCCCCGTGGAGCAAAGCGGAAAAGTAGGTGTAACTTTTGACAATTGGGTCACAAAAAATTTTTAAAAACTGTGGAAATCTGAAAAAAAAAAAATAAAATAAACTAAAAAATATTACAAAACCATAAAATCTTATACATTAATAAATTTACATATTGTTTCAGATAATGGAAAGTGGAAATGAGGATGTATCTTTCACACTAAAGAAAAAAATAAGCCGTCCAGAAACTCGAATGTGGTTGTCTCTGATAGTCAATCTGTCAAACGAAGGGGGTTAAAACAAAATCGAATTGGGCTTTTCCAGAATCTGACTCTGTCTTTCCTCTTTCTAATTTTGACAGTTCTTTAATCAAAAAGAAGCTCTAGATGGAGGGAAAACAACAATACAAACAAATATAAATTCACACCGATACTGCGCCCTTAAGCTAAGTATAGACGATTGTCAGATCTTACAATGTTGTCAGATCTGTCAAAGGTCTGACAATAGCGGACAATTAGCTGACAATTGACAAATTTCTTACAATGTAAAATTGTCCGTTCACACGATTGGTAGATTTTGTGCCAAAGTCCTACAATTTAATTGTCAGCTCTTGTCTGACAATTTTCGGACAATTATTATATCTGACAATATTGTCAGCTTGAAAATTTTCTGTTCACACGGTTGGCAGATCAATAAAAATTCAAGTCAATAAAAATTCAATTCAATTGAGGATTTCAAAATCAAACAAACTTTTATAGAATTTCACTCTTTAATTTATGTGATTTTAAATCTAGTGTTATCGTGGTAATGCCAAAACAATTGGACGAGCATTTGAAACAATTTAACTACAACTGGACATCGAGGGCGACGGACGACTTTACACACTACGAAGGAGAAATATGCCAGAGGTCGTCAAGACGCGCTACGGTGAACAAAAGTACATATTGTAACGTTTTACCACGGTTCGATATAAAACTTATTTCTTTTAACTGTCAACGGTAAATTATTTCCTTTTAAATTAAACACACTTTACTTCACTTCAAATATTTTATTAATCATCAATCTCAATAGTATGCAACTTAAATTCACTTCCGGATACTTTTAACTTCGAACTTTACACTTTCGCTTTCAAAAATAAACTGTGTCTGTGCTCAAAAAGTTTCTCCTTATATAGTGAGCTGAGAGGTTCGGGACTCTACTCGAAAGTACTGGCACAAAAGCTTCTGGAAGGTTCCATTCCAATGAAGAGAGATGGTGTTCTCTCCACTCTTCCATTCAGCGCATTTTCCCCTGAGAGAGATGGGCGCGCTCTCTCGGGATTTTTTATAAATGGTTGTTGTCTTCGATAAGGGTATTTTTGTACTTGGCTCTTTGTTTGTTCCGAAAGTAGTTAGGTGCTGATTTCATCGTTACATTGCCCCCCTCCTAAGATTGATCGTCCCGAACAATTCTGTCGCTCCTTTCACCATTATAACGATGCAAACGGTCACAATGAACTACTTTCAGTTTCCCTCTTACTCCTCTCTGTATACGGTAGACCACATCATTTAGTCTCTTCACAACAGTGTAGGGTCCTTCCCAGTTCTGTTGAAGCTTTGGTGACAGTCCCTTTTGTCGATGGGGATTGTAAAACCACACGAGGTCTCCTTCTTGAAATCCTGTTGTTGTTGCTCGGGCATCATAACGTGTTTTCATCCGATCACTAGATGTTTTTATGAATGCTCTGGTTCGTTGATGAATGTCAATGAGCCTTTCTTTGAGGTTATCCACATATTCTTCTGTTCGTTGTGGCTCAATTGTCCGGCATCCAAATTTCACCTCACTAGGCAGTCGTATTGACGTTCCAAACAAGATTTCCGATGGTGTATGTCCTGTCGAGCTATGTACTGCACTCCTATATGCCATTAGGAATAATGGAATATGTCTATCCCAGTCTCGTTGGTAGTCGCCGACAACCTTAGATAGATGTTCCTTTAGCGTCCGGTTGAATCGCTCGACCATCCCATCAGATTGTGGATGAAGCGGCGTTGTCCTCGTCTTTTTAATGCCAAGGAGCGAACAAACTTCCTGGAAGATGTTAGATTCGAAGTTCCTTCCTTGGTCGGAATGAAGTTCCATCGGTACGCCGAACCTGCTCACCCAATTGAAGACAATCTGATCCACAACTGTTTTGGTTTCTTGGTTTGGGATGGCAAATGCCTCAGGCCACTTGCTGAAGTAATCCATGACTACAAGGATGTATCGGTTTCCACTGTTGGTCTCAGGAAAAGGGCCTGCGACGTCTACTGCAATCCTCTCGAAAGGCGTGCCTACGTTGTATTGTTGCATTTTACTTTGAAGCTTTCTACCTGGGCCTTTGCTAGCAGCACAAGTATCACATTTTCGGCACCACTTTTCGACGTCCTCTCTTGCATGTAACCAGTAGAACCGTTGTCGTATCTTTTCCAAAGTCTTATTGACTCCCAAATGACCTCCAGAAGCTCCGTCATGCATCTCTCGAAGAACGTCATTAACTTTGGACCGAGGAACGACCAGCTGCATCACATAGGACTTACCGTCTGCGGTAAGAACACCTTAGAACACCTTCCTCCACATGAAGTGAGTCCCATTGTGCCCAATATGCTTTCAGGGCCGGACTTCTGTCGGAGATGTCACACCACTCTGGTTTTTCTTGGTGTTCTCTCCACGCAAGAATGGGCTCTATGTCCGAGTCTTCTTGTTGGGCAGTCCTAAGTTCTTCATTACTCCAACCGTAAATGGGATCAGCTCTTATTCGTTGGACGGCAATCATTTCCTTTTCTTCTTGGCGTGTGCAATGTTTGCAGTCCTGTTTGCAAGGCCGTCGAGATAATGCGTCTGCGTTTGAATGCAACTTTCCTCTTCGATGTTGAATTTGGTAGTCATATGTCTGTAGTCTCTCGATCCACCTTGCTACTTGACCTTCAGGATTTTTAAAGTTCAGAAGCCAATTGAGTGCTCCATGGTCTGTTCGGAGAAGGAACTTCTGTCCATAGATGTACTTATGGAAGTGTTTTGTTGCCAATATCAGAGCTAGAAGTTCCCTTCTGGTCACGCAATAATTCCGTTCTGGCTTCGAGAGTACCTTACTGTAGTAGGCGACAACCTTTTCTTCTCCGTCGTGGACTTGTGACAGTACAGCTCCAATTCCGACATTACTTGCATCCGCGTCAATAATGAAAGGTTTTCCTGGAGTTGGGTAGGTAAGCACAGGAGCGTTACATAAACGCAGCTTTAACTCCTGGAAGCTTTTCTCACACTCACCTGACCATTTGAACGGCTTTCCCTTCTCTGTAAGCTGATGCAAGCTTTTGGCGATTCCAGCAAAATCCTTCACAAAACGCCGGTAATAAGTAGCTAGGCCAAGGAAGCTTCGGAGTTGATGTTTGTCCTGTGGTGTTGGCCAGTTCTTCACAGTGTCAACTTTTTCAGGATCAGTCTTTACTCCTTGGAATGAGATGATGTGTCCCAAATATTTAACTTCGGTCTTGAAAAGAGCACATTTATCTGGATTAAGCTTGAGGTGTGCTTCTCGAAGCCTCTGGAATACAGCTTTCAGGTTGTCACAATGTTCGTCAAATGTTTTCCCATACACGATGACATCGTCCAAATAGACCAGGCAAGATTTCCAAGTAAGTCCTTGTAAAACGCATTCCATCAAACGCTCAAATGTAGCCGGAGCGTTGCACAGTCCAAATGGCATCACTTTAAATTGCCACAGACCATTTCCTGTGGAGAAAGCTGTCTTTTCACGATCTTCTGGGTGAATTTCTACCTGCCAGTAGCCGCTCTTTAGGTCTAATGTAGAGAACCATTTAGCACCTTCCATTGCATCTAAAGTATCGCTGATTCTGGGCAGAGGATAGCTGTCTTTCTTTGTCACATCGTTCAGCCTTCTGTAGTCCACACAAAATCGAGTGCTTCCGTCCTTCTTTTTGACAAGGACCACTGGCGATGCCCAAGGGCTTTTAGAGTTTTCGATCAGCCCATCTTTCTTCATGCCCGATATCATCTCTTCAACTTCTGCTTGTTTGGCTAAGGGGAGACGTCTTGCTGGTTGACGAATCGGTCTGGCGTCTCCTGTGTCGATCCGGTGCTGCACGAGTTGTGTTCGACCATACTGCCCACTTGGTGAAGAAAATATGTCAGCATACTCATGAAGAAGACTACCAGCAATACTTAGTTGATGTTGACTCAGATTTGTTGAGTTAAGGACTTTTGCCTTTAGTTGTTCAGAGTTCGCAGTCTTCTTCGTGTCCTCTTCTGTGATCTTAGTTATCGATGACACAGGTTCACATTTTCCGACTATTTCTCCTTTTCTCAACTTAACTTCGTACGGTTTGATGTTCAGAATCCGTACAGGTACCATGTTGTTCTTTGGTGCCACAAGAGTCTTCCCAACGATGATGTTTTGGGAGCCTTGGTCAGTATCTGGTTCCACCATGAGGTATCGATGACCACCCAATTCGCCTTTTATTTTAGCCCAAACGAACACTTCAGAAGAAGACGGCAAGCATATGTCTTCTTTGATGACACTTCTTATAGTTGAGGATTTTTCGTCACCATAAACCATAGGAATCTCTACATTTTGGTAATTAAGAACTTGCTTACCGATATCCAGAATTATTCCGTATTCTTTCATGAAGTCGATTCCAATGATGCACTCGTCACATATATCTGCTACCAAAAACAGATGTGAAAACTCCAGTTCTGCCAAACGAATCGGAAGACGAACTTCTCCGTACACTTTAGCTGCCTCTCCTGTAGCAGTTTTCAGACGATAGCTATTGGTGTTATGCAGCCATGTCATCTTGACCAAGTCCCTTCTTACAATGGAGGCAGTGGCACCAGTGTCGATTGTAGCCACGTGTTTCTTCCCGTTTAATGTTGCCTCCATAGTCAGACTTTTGTTGTTTCGTTTAGTCTGTGAGACCTGGATAATGGTTCTGGGGCCATCGATACCAGAAACCAGCTTCTGCCCCTCGAAGTTGGTTCTTACTCGTTTCCCGGCTGGGAAACAAGCTTAGCAGGAATGTTGGTGTTATTGACTACCTGCTCTCGAGTACTATTTCTACTTCCACAATGTTGACATGCAGGTCTTTTTGGTGGCAATCTGCACTGGCGCTGGAGATGTCCGGTCTTGTTACAGTTCCAGCATCGAGCAGGTCCGTCTCGCTGACTTCTTTGGAATGCGGTTCTCTGACAGGAGCATTCTTCAACTTCTATTTCTCTTACCCGATGGACTCCTTGTGAAGCCTGTTCTGCTGCTTCCATAGTTAGAGCGAACGCCAATGCTTCAGGAAGCGTGCGTTTTCCGGCAGTTCGAATCGCTCGCTGAAGGTTGATGTCGGATACAGCGCGGACAAATGCTTCTGTTGCGAACTGGTTTATTATTTCTTCTCCTGCAGTTGGATATGCCAGGTGAGCCAGCCGTTCGATATCTGCTTGAAGTTGTTGCAGACTTTCTCCTCTTTTCTGGACTCTGGTATTGAGTTGGACGCGGAAGACTTCTTGCATATGACCATCTCCAAACCGTTTGTCAATGGCCTGAACAAGAGCTGTAAAGTTGCCGTTCTTGTCTGTTGGTATGGTTTGCAACAATTCAGCAGCAGGTCCTCTTAGGGCAAGCGTCAGAGCTATAAATTTGTCTTCGTCATCCCAGCCATTTGTTGCCGCGGCTGCCTCAAACTGCTTCTTGTAAATCGACCAAGAAGTTTGTCCATCAAAGGTTGGCGGATGCATTTCCTTTCGCTTTACAAAGTCGCCAGAACTTTCTCGAATCTTCATTTTCCGAACTCTATCTAGTTCCATCGTAATGCTCTGAATTTTATTTTCGACTGTCTCGAACTTATCATGAACGTTCTCGATCTTTGTGTCTACTTTCGAAAATTGTTTTTCGATGCCTTCAAAACGTTCATCAAGAGCAATGAACTTGTTTTCAAATACAGTTAATTTACTTTCGAGGATGTTTTTCTGTTCCTCTAGAAGATTCTTATGCTCAACACTTTGTTTTTCTATTTGTTCGAGAAGATTATTTTGTTCATTCTTTTGTTCTCTTCTTTGCTCTTCGAGAAGATTCTTTTGCTCTTTGAACTGGGCGAGCAGCAGAGCCATCATATTGGTCATATCTAAACTAGTACTTACTTGCTCTTCCTCCATTTCAATCGTGAAAATAAACGAGTCTGGGTTTTCACCTTGTTGTCTTAAATGTTCCTGCAGACGAATAATGAGGTCATTTTTTGATCCAGCAGTAGGAAGACCTCGTTTGTTTAGTTCTGCTTTAAGTTCAACACAATTTAAATCATTCAAAATTTTACCCATTGTCTGTTTATTTATTTAAAAACACACACGCACTTTTATTTTAAGTTAATTTACTTAAATGCACAGATAAAATAAGTTTTATCCCTTATTCTGACACCAATGTAACGTTTTACCACGGTTCGATATAAAACTTATTTCTTTTAACTGTCAACGGTAAATTATTTCCTTTTAAATTAAACACACTTTACTTCACTTCAAATATTTTATTAATCATCAATCTCAATAGTATGCATCTTAAATTCACTTCCGGATACTTTTAACTTCGAACTTTACACTTTCGCTTTCAAAAATAAACTGTGTCTGTGCTCAAAAAGTTTCTCCTTATATAGTGAGCTGAGAGGTTCGGGACTCTACTCGAAAGTACTGGCACAAAAGCTTCTGGAAGGTTCCATTCCAATGAAGAGAGATGATGTTCTCTCCACTCTTCCATTCAGCGCATTTTCCCCTGAGAGAGATGGGCGCGCTCTCTCGGGATTTTTTATAAATGGTTGTTGTCTTCGATAAGGGTATTTTTGTACTTGGCTCTTTGTTTGTTCCGAAAGTAGTTAGGTGCTGATTTCATCGTTACAATATTCTGTATCAAATTATTAAACAAAAAAAAAAAAGAATTTAAATTTTAAATCATTTATATTTTGAAAGACGCAAGAATGAGAAGATCTTGCAATAAATTGAACTACATATATTGGTTAGAAGAAAAAATAAACCTTTGCGTACAAAAAATTCAGCAGGCTTTTTCTAGAGAGCTCGGCTGATTTAGAAAGTGACCATGAGACTATGTTAGGTCTGAGCGAGTTGGCGGCAGGCTGCCTATTGTTACCAATTGCTTGAGCTGTTTTTTTTGTCCAGGTAGTGTACCTGTCCACCCTCGTTTTGGCATTCTTCAAATTTATTTGATTGCTCTTGGCCATTTTGAAGTCCAATTTTGTTTAACTTGTTGGAATTTGCTGCTCACTTTATTTTCATCGTATTTAATCATCATTTGAGAAGATGATTAAAATGTCAAACTAAAATTCTTGGTCCCCTTTCACACAGGGCAACTGAGTTGCCGGCAACAAATAGTTCATAGGCGAGAAGGGCAGGAAGAAAGAGGGGGAAATGAAATCTCCCCGGTCAACAAATTCAGGAAACTTTTTTGACGTTTCTCTTCACACTACGTTTGTGTGCGTTCAACCAAGGTAGTTTAAAAGGAAAATACAGCAAGTCTCCTCCAACTTTGTATCTGCGTGTGAAAGGTACAGGAGATTGTTAAGGAGATTTAAAGAAAACGTCAAAAAAATCACCAGCAACTAGTATCTTCGTGTGAAAGGGGACTAAGTTCAATAAAACCATATATCAACTTTTATGTCCACTCTTTAGGGGTCAGTTATATCTATCAGTGAAATTCATCATTGAAAATTTTTAATTTAAGATTTAGGGCACTTAAAAAGCAAAATCAGTAATTATTTTGATGCCAATGTTAAGCTGACGACTCAATTAATATTTATTGCGAAAAAAAAATTTCTATTGGATCCAACCTTCCACATAAATTGACTTTTATTTTTTAAATGATTGCACTACCTTATCAATGATCATTGCAAAAATAAAAGACAGTTCATGAGTAAGATATATTAATTAAGTCATAATCTTTATTTTGGCATCAAAACAACCATACATTTTGCATCCTAAACATCTTAAAATTCATCATTAAAATTTTCAATGATGAATTTCAATGATAGCTATAACTGCTGCCTAAATTGATTGCACTACCTTATCAATGATCATTAGGCGTATTTTTTTTGCAAGCATGGAAGAATTTGGTCGAAAAAAACGACATCGGGGATTATCGACGCCATAACAGCAAAAACGGAGTTTCCATACAAACTATATCGATAACATGTATGGAATTCATGCCGGTAACACAGTTTTACTCCGTGATTAAGTTACGGTAACTAGTCACCATTTTAATTCAGTATACTCTGCAGATCGTTTGAAGCCATGGTGTACGCTAGCTCCTGAACTTGATGAGCTACTGTCAGATGATTCCGATTACGACATCGAGGTCGATGAAAAGTAGGAAGGCCGAGTTGTCACGTCATCTTTATGGTATGGCCCTAATGCCATGTGTACTGAACCTAAGTTTTTTCTTTTAACGAGTTGATGAATTTCAATGAAAGCTATAACTGGCCCATTTAAGAAGCAAAATTAGTATTTATAATGATCCCAATATGAAGCTGATGACTCTATTAATATTTATTGCCAAAAAAAATTTCATTTGAGCCCAACCTTTCATATAAATCGACTTTAATTATTTCAATGATTGCACTACCCAACTAACAATTTATATTGTATAAGGTCCAGTTTTTGGAATTTGGGAAGCTATAGCTCCTTTAGTATAATCATAAGACTTATGTATGCAAGTCAATCATTTTTTGACACATTTTATATAAAATACCTTGTTTTGTACCTCTAAAAATTAGGTCAATAGGAGTCTGTTGTAATGAGGTCTTATGGAAGTCTGTTTAAGGCTTGCCGAAATTGATTATATATACAAAAGATAAGAGCTTTTATAAAGCATTCAGCTAAAAGTCGTTATCTGCTTTAAGACTTTATTAAAAAAGCAAAAATGTTAACACAAATTTGAATTTTTGTCAATTTTTAGTAAATAAGTAATAAATAAAAAAACATGTCTGTTATTATCTTTGTCTGGAGTTTTCTCAACAATGACATTACGATCATAACACAAAATATTTTTGTTTTGAAAAGAAAAATATGGCTTTGCATTTTCTAAACAACAATATATACTTATTACAAATGTACGTATAGCTTTTGCATTTTGTTAATCGCAAAACTTATACAAATCAATAGCTTTTGCATTTTGTTAATAGCAAACATATAGAAATATATAGCCTTTGCATTTTGCTAATTGCAAACTTATACAAATGCATAGCTTTTGCATTTTGTTAATAGCAAACATAGAAATGTATAGCCTTTGTATGTTGTTAATCGCAAACTCATACAAATCAATAGCCAGGGTTCGTGCTTCACTTCGATGGAAGTAGATTTACTTCAGTTTTGAGGAAAAAATAGAATCTACTTCTCTACTTTGCTTTTTCAAGATCAGCTTCTATTTTTTTTAATTGAAAAAATCCTTAATAAATAAATGAAAAAAAAAAAGATCACCACCCACTTGTTACGTTTTAGCTAAAAAGCATTGTTGTTTCCAACGGGAAGGAGACAAAATCCCGAATCCCAAAATCCCGAATGCCAAAATCCAGAATGGACGGAATCCCGAATGCCAAAATCCCGAATGCAAGAACCCTGAATGACAAAAAATCTCGAATGCATTCGGTATTGAATCCTGAATTTCAATACTATTTTTAATACTATTTCAGTACTGTTTTTTATGGCTTGGCTTCTCTTCATTTTTGCTGCTTTGAAATTAAAGTTAATCTCTTTGAGAATCATTTTCTTTCATAAAAGAACGAATAAACGAAACAAAACTGAAAAATTCAATATAAACATATACATTTAACGCAAGAAATTAAAATTTAAATTCACGTTTTTAAAATCCACTATTTCTATATCAAAATATCAATTATTTTATGACAAAAAATACATTAAACAAATTAGAGTTTTTAGGCACGAACTTCTTCAACCGATCTTAAATATAGTATCTACAAATTAGCATAAAAACAAACATTAACAATAAAAAAAAACTATATTTTGAAGGCTAAAATCCCGAATCAGTACTTTTTTGGTATTTAAAATCGCGCGCGCGAGCCATTCGGGATTTTAGTATTCGGGATTTTGGCATTCGGGATTCTGTCATTCCGGATTCTGGCATTCGGGATTTTGTTCATTCGGGATTTTGGCATTCGGGATTTGGTACCCAACACGTTTCCAACAAATTCTTATGTCAGAAATGTTGTTCTGAACGATTTCTTTTTCTTTAATCTTCGTTTTCATTCTCTTTCGCGATTAATTTATTTATCTATGTGCTTATTTTTAATTTTCATTTCAACAAAATAATCGAATAAATTAAATTTGCGTAAATTTTGTAACTCTATAAGCAATAACCGAAAAAAATTATGTGGTACTTTTTTGAGTTAATAGTTTATAAAATAGAACAAAAGTCTCGATTGCAAATTTATTTAAAAAAAAAAAACAAGCAATTAAACATAAATTGTTATTTGAGTAAGGAATAGGTCTGAATTCATTGTACCTAATAATTATTTGATTTACCTATTTTATTTTGTTGAAAAACATAATTATTGTTAAAAATTTTTTTTTAAGAATATTTCCGAGTTTTGGAAATTTTTGATTTACTTCGCTTTTTTCCTTATCTGCTTCGAAATTTTTGAATCTCAAGTCCGAACCCTGTCAATAGCTTTTGCATTTTGTTAATAGCAAACTTATAGAAATTATCAAGCATTTGCATTCTTGACACGTGGAGTATCAACTCATTAAAATTTTTACACTCAGCTTTAAATTTGCGGTATGGCGTAGTGGGTTAAGTGCTGGATCGCTAATCAGGACGACGTGAGTTCAAATCTCGGAAAATCATGTGAGTAAAAGTGGGTTTTTTTAAAATTAAATTAAATTCTTAATATTCCAGAATCAACATAAAGGCAGTCCAAACCACGAAAAAAAGATAAAGAGAAATCACAGAAAATATAAAAATAATGAAATTGAAATGTAAAGCAAGAAATATTTTTTCTTTATACAATCATTGTCTTTAAGTTGTTTGTATAAGGCCTTAATGATCATTCACATACGAGTTATATGCCGGCTTTTGTAAGAACTAATTACACAATTTTATTAAGAGCTTTCATAAGGCCTTATTACATCTGTTCAAGAAAAGCAATTGAATTGCATAGCACTTTTGATCATAGGTCTTATATGAGTTATATTGCTTCTATAATGTGCGCCAAAATGGTTGGTAAAAGGCCTTTTGGTGGTACTATACAAGCCAGGGAATAGCTTGTATTGAACCTAACACAAGTTAAATTGTTAGTTGGGTACCTTATCAATGATCATTAAAAAAAATAAAAGCCATTTCATGAGAACTGTTGGGTCGAAATGAAATTTTTTTTTACCAGATATATTAAATAAGTCATAAGCTTTGTTTTGGCATCAAAATAATAATAGATTTTGCATCCTAAACGTCGAAAAATGAGTCATTAAAATTTTCAATGATGAATTTTAATGATAGCTATAACTGGCGCCTTAAGTTTTTACACATCTGTTCCGTGGGACTAAGTCCCCTTTCACACAGGGCAACTGAGTTGCCGGCAACAAATAGTTCATGGGCGAGAAGGGCAGGAAGAAAGAGGGGGAAATGAAATCTCCCCGGTCAACAAATTCAGGAAACTTTTTTGACGTTTCTCTTCACACTACGTTTGTGTGCGTTCAACCAAGGTAGTTTAAAAGGAAAATACAGCAAGTCTCCTCCAACTTTGTATCTGCGTGTGAAAGGTACAGGAGATTGTTAAGGAGATTTAAAGAAAACGTCAAAAAAATCACCAGCAACTAGTATCTTCGTGTGAAAGGGGACTAACCGTACCGGGTGGCAATGGCATGTTTTTTTGTAAAATTTTCTTCCTGAATACGTTCATTCATGCTGAGTCTGCGTAAAAACATTCCAACAGATAAGCTGTCTCACTTTCACTTATGTTTTTTGCTAGCTTTTTCACAACCATCATCTGAAAAACGAAACAGATATATTTACTTTCCTTCGAATTTGAGAAAAAAATGTCCGCTGTTCAGTACGTAGAAGAAATACATTTTCATCAACACAAAAGACTTCAAACAAAAAAGTCCAAAGAATTCATAACGAATCAATTTCATAATTGTTCAAAACGTGTTGCGAAACAATTATTTGTTCAGTGGAAATGAAATTGAATTGAAAGCGACACATTAAAAGGTGATTTTCTTAATTTTTCCTTTTTCCTTATGATGTATCTCTAAATCAAATGACTAACAATTATGTATAACTTGCTGTTTCTCTGCACTCACACCTCGGAAACATTCGCCATTTCCTTATACAAGAAAATATGAAAAACATTTAAAATTTTTTTTTTGCCTATTACACTGAACACTTGATTTTCTTATACATTTGTATGCAAACAAATCAGACTAGGAAATAAAGAAAGTCTTAATATTCCTTGTTGTGCCCATAATAAACTGCTGTGGGTATGATTTTTTTTAGTTTATAAACAATCGGTCTTCCTTTTTCAGAGTTGGGATTTAGGAATGAACCCTACGGATTATACTCCTTTAACTTTGAAGTTAAGTTTTAAGTTGCAATGAAAATTGGCCTTGATGTTATGTTACAGTTCACATCACATCTAATGAGACGGGACTCTGTGTAGGTATCTTGATTCCGACTGAGGCTTCTTTTTCTAAAACTACAGCAAAATAAAAGTACTAATCCAAATGCGGTTGTCGTCTTACTTAAACGACACAGCTTTGGGAGCAGTATTTACAATTTCAGAAAAAAAAATATGGTTATAATTATGTAGGTATGTTGGTAGGTAGGTACCTATATGGAATTGGATAAGAGAGTATGGAATATGAAACGCATAGATTTTATTCTTTATGTCTTTCCATTCAAGTAAGTTTAAAGTAAATCTCAATGGAAAATGAGTTATTTTTTGGGTAATTGGTTCCAAAATACAAAATTTAGTTTTCAGCATTTAGACACAAAAACCGTGAAATTTTGATAAGATTGTTGAGATTGTTCTATCGCTATTTCTATTGAAACATTTCTCCAACTCAAAACCATTTTATAAAAACTAACTAATAAACTCACATCTGTTTGGAACTCAGCACTACCATAGAAAAACTCAGCTGTCATTCTGGTTTGTCAACAAGCTCGAAAATCAGTTCAAATCACTTGCAAACTATGTGTTTTTTAACAAAGGATTCCAGTATTCCACCAACAAATACCTCTGTACAGTTTTTTATCAAGTGATCAAGTTATAGGGAAGATAGATCTCATAGGTATAACAAGCCCGTAACCTGTACTTCCACCAGCAGACGGGAAGGGAACTTCCGACACCATCTTTATTCAACAGCTTAAATATAACAATTTAGTTTAGTTCGCCAATTTATTTTCCTATATTTATTTTATTTATCTTTTCTAAATCGTTATCACTCATATTATTCAATAAGGGCCGAAATGTAAATTATTATTGCCGAAGCTACAATCCGTCGGGTCAACCTAGCAGAGATGATACTACCCGATTCTACGATGTGCGGGTTTTTAACATTAACTTATTCTTGAAGAAATGTTTAGGGTCTGCAAAAAACAGAATTGCGTTTAATGAGGGTAGTAACTTTTTTCTCAAAAATTAGGAAACAAACATCTTTATAAATTAATCAACTTAAAAACATGATTTGGGCCATATTTTAAAATTAACTGCCTTTTTTTAAAAGTAAACCAAACCAAACCGAACCATATTTCAAAATGTATACTGTTAGTTTGTCTAGCTGACCATTGTATTATATGTAGCATGTAGCTAAATAAGGTTCATTTTTCTATTGGGTTGTTTAAAACTATCTAAGGTTTTTGTCATTTGCCCTGTGTTTCGGCTGAAGAGGCTTTCATGACACAATAGGTTAGGTTAAGTTAGGAGGGGTGTGCCCAGCTCTGAGGCTGTTGCGTACACGGGGCCTGTTGGTCCATTGTGATCCCCTATAAACAGAGATGAAACCTAAACTATCGGTTGACCTAGACCGCTTCATTTACAAACAAGTTGTGCTTTCTATGTATTTTCTCTTATTTGCCATTGAGACCTGCGCTAAATCGTCCTGGACCCATGTTCTGTAACTTTCACATCGAAAAAATCAGTCGAGAAACGATGAAAAATGGAACAAAACTCATGTATTTTGTTTCTGTTTCCATCGTTTCTCGACCGATTTTATGCATGCGAGAAGTTACAGAACATAACATGGGTCCAGAGGTCTCCAACTAACCTGTTTCCAAGGTAACGGAGGCGGTTTGTTTGGAGGTTTGGGCAGTCGCAGAGCAGGTGTTTAATGGTTTCTATCTCCTCAACATTCTGACAACTCCTACAAAAATCGGGTGCGTATACACCCAATCTAGTGGCCATTATGCCAGTGGCACAATGTCCCGTCAGTACACTTATCAGGGTTCTACTATTCTTTTTACTCAGCGATAAAATATACTGAGTTTCCTTTTCATTAATTCTAGGCCATAAACTTTAAGAGATGGCGCAATCGTTCCTGGATATCCAGGAGTTATTGATTTGCTCTTTCGTTATAAGGTCTATCTTCTTTTTGATCACGCCTAGCGGGACATCTGGTCCCGTTTCTAATTGGCTACTACTGTCTCTATTTGTTACAATATGTACTTTGCTATACAGCCTGGCACATTTGATAAAAGTATTTGTATTCTGGACTCAGAATATGTTCGATATCTTTACATAAAATCAGGATTTTATCAGTTTAAGTAAAAATTATACAACAAGAAGGTAGGTACAATTTCCAAGCGCATTCGTAATTGGGCCTAAATAAAGAGGAGCCCCTTAATGTTTCTCTATATAATTTAGTTTAAAAATTTATGAAATGTAGTTCATTACCTATGTAGTTAACATAACGGGGGTATTCTGGATCCGGTGCAACTGGTCTGGTATCGTTGTAAAAGTGCAAAAGTGTAATATTTTCTTACACTCCAATAACAAAATATACTGAAGACAATCTTACAACACTTGCACTTTTACTATACCTCAACTCCATTGCAACAAAAAAATACAAGAGTTTTAAATTCGCATACGTGTATTGATAGCAAGCCAAATGTCATTCTTGCTGTTCATGTGTGTGGCCGCGTTCAATAGGAAATCTGAAATTTTAGTCAAAAGCCATTGGCCAAGTTCAGTATTCACTGGGATAGCCTATCTTGGATACTCGAGTATCCATATGTGTCTCTGAACGACTAAGATCGGATAGGTTATATTTGGTATCAAAAATCAGCTGCACTTGGCATTTCTCATAGGGTGGATGAGTATACCAGAATTTTTACGATAGCTTGAGATCTTATTGGCCGCGTTCGGGCGGCACTCAGATAGGCTATCTCAGATACTTTATTATCTGATATGTTTTCGAACGAACCGGATTGATAACTTATAAAAAATCAAAACAGCTGACAAAAGCTTAAGTACGTACCAGAAATTATTTTTTCGCAGATCTTATGCTGTGTCTTCAATAACTTATGTTGTGTCCTTTCAATTGACAGATATCTTCATTTTGTTTATTTTTGCAACAATTGTTGTAGGTATATGTTTAAAAGCCAAAAACAAAAAATAAAATCATTTTTCATTGGGGCCACTGAAACAAAATACATGATTTTTGTTCCATTGTTCAGCGTTTCTCGACTGATTTTTTCGATGTGAGAGTTACAGAACATAGTTCGCCAGAATATATTGATAGATTGTGGGAAGAACTTCTGGATGGATGCAACAGTATCTTCTTCTTCGAGTAAAATCAAAAGAGGTACATCCATCTTCCCAATTAAATACAAAAACCTTGGAGACATAACAAACATAACTCTTATAACTTTGTTTAAAACAAGGGATTAACTCACCGCTCAAAACCGCCTGCTAAAGAACCCAATAAATCCTTTCAAATAATTAAATATTATAAAAGAATAACTTTTGAAACCAGCTATGTACATTAAAATTAAAAATGGTTTGACAGGTCATCAGAACAGACACAGCTGACTTCGATTTCTTTTTTTTTATTTCAAGTTACTTGCACTGCAAATTGAATCCGTTCGAAAGTCAGAACGGAATCAGTTTTCGTTTCCATTTTACAATTCGGTCGGAAATCAGAACAGCCGTAAATATGTATCATTGTGGACCTCCAAGTAATATATCCTGAACTTTAAAACAAAATCGGACGGTGTTTCTTGAAATTAGCATGCGCTGCTGTTTTTTTGGCAAACTGCTAGGCTGATTTTGACCACATACCCTTGTGTTGTGGGAAGGGAGGAGGAGATAATTGGTTTTCTAAAAGTACTGATTTTTGTATTTATATTTATTTTCTATTTTTATTTATTTTAAACTATTTATATCGTAAACTTACTTTAACATTCAATTGCAATTTATATATAAACATTAAGGAAATAGGTAGAAATAAAAAAATTTAATTGTGGTTAAACGAACTGGCCCTCAGTTTATTTTAGAATTGGAGATAATAAATAATTTTTTCAAATACAAGTTACGTTAAAAAATAAACATACAGATTTAAAGTTTGTTAACCTGACTTTAATGTTTCCCTTTTCGTTAACAAAATAAATAAAAATAAATAAATAAATTTGATGGCACAACAGCTCATGAAGAACTAGGGCCTAGTGACTTACAACTCTCAACCATTCCTGTGTGCGTGTCTGCAGGAATGGAGGGGACCTACAGTTTATTGCCGAATCCGAACGGCTAACGAGCGGCACTTTTCTGTGACAGGAGATACTCTTGGAGGATTTGTCAATTCCTCGCAAGAGGCAGTAGCCGTTTTTTCTTTTTTTTTTTTTTTAAATAAATAGGTGGCGAGGCTGGGGATCGAATCTTAGACCTCCGGCATGACAGTCCATCGCACTAACCATCACGCCACGACTACTAACAAAATAAATAGCTTTGGTAATTGAATCATATTCACATGACATATGTAGATGCCTATACCTACATAGATTTCATAGGTTATTATTATATTATAAAAGATCCATATACACCTAACAGCTCCAAAAATAAATCAAAAAATCATAACTATACACCAAATACCTACCATCGACTAAAAAATGATCTACAAGTCTTTAATGCCTATGTTCTTTATCAGAGATTGCTGATAGCTGATGTTCTTGGTTTGGTTTTTTGAAGATTGTATAATATAGATACAGTTATATTTTTACATATAATCTTCTATCTTCTTACTTCTATACATATATATAAAAATGAAATTGTTTTCGTTTGTAACCACATCACTCACGAACGGCCCGGTGGATTTGCTTGGTTTTTTTGTATTATGTTCGGCATTTTCTTTGAAAGGTTTTTAGCTAAGAAATTTTTCAAAATTCAACTTCTAAATAGGTTCTTCTATGCAAAATGTTTATTTTTACATTTTGTTTATTTGGTTGCTATGCTGTTTGCAAAAATGTCCATAGAAACTAATTTAACTTTGGTTGATATGCTGTTTGCAAAATGTTCATTGGAACAAATTAAATTATTTATTAAAAATCATTGGAAGGCTTGAATCGAGCACTACAAGATCTACATGGAAATCAGCGCCATATGGTGGTTACAGTTATATTGTTGACCGGTGATTTTCGACAAACACTTCCCGTCATTCCAAGATCAACAGCTGCTGACGAAATCAATGCATATCTGTGGTCGCACGTCAAGACATTGTCTTTAAACATGCGTGTTCACTTGCAACATGATCAAATTGCAGAGACGTTTTTAAAACAATTGTTAGACATTGGAAATTGGAAAGTTGTTGCAGATATTTCTACCGGACTTATTACCTTGCCTGAAGATTTTTCAATTTCACTACGCTAAAAAAAGAATTCGACCAAAGTTTTTCCAGAGTGTGCACAGCCATACAGAAACCACATTTGGTTGAGCAAACGTGCTATATTGGCTGCCAAAAATGTCAACGATCTTAATGCGGCCATTCAAAATGCAATTCCCGGCCAGGTTGTTTCCTTTATATCGGAGGCGAGGTGAATCAACCACGACTTTGCAATGGCACCACACTAGCGTTAAAAAAACTTATGAACAACGTCATCGAAGCAACTATTCTAAAGAGAACTGATAATGTCGAAGACGTTTTGTTTCCACGAATTTCTATGATCTCGAATGTTTTGCCGTTTGACTTCAAACGCCTTCAATTTCCGATTCGGCTTGCTTTTGCAATCACAATAAACAAGGTGCAATGCCAGTCAATTTGGAGTATCTCTGTTTTTCACACGGTGTATTTTATGTCGCCTGTTCATACGTTGACAAACCATCAGCGTTGTTTGTGTTATGTCTAAAATGGCAAAACCAAAAACGTTTGTTTATTACAATGCATTAGAATAAATATATAAATATTTTATACAGATGAAATTATCATTCTTATTGTTATTATTTAACTTTAAATAAAAAAACTGCATCTTCTATTAACGTGCGCATTGGTGTTTTCTCATTTATTATTTGTGTTATCAATAATAATAAATATTGGTATATTATTCACATAATGAATTAGAGCATATCGAAAACCATGAAACTCGTTTTTTAAACTAGTGCCTACGTTCTATAATTCCCAAATTGGTAAAATTATTCGAGAAACGATGAAAACTGAAACAAAACACATACATTTTTCAACGACTGATTTTTTCCATGTGAGAGTTACAGAACGTAGGCACAATGTACGAAAACGCTGACTCATTAGCTACTCGTGAGCTGAGCAATTTTGAATGAGCACTTATAAGAAGTTCTCGCAACTTGCGCGCGAAAGCATTTTAATTTTTTTTTTCAAGCTCACGTCATGAACACTCTTGTAATACTCGATAACAAAACTGCTCGGCTCCTGACCGTGAGACAAGCGCTAGTCGATTTTCTGCTCGTGAGAAATTAATATTTGGGATGAAGGATCATCATTTTATTATTTATTTTTTTTTCCTCGTTTTTAATTAAATCATTTTTGATTTTATTATATTGTTTTCTAGAAAATTGTTTTCTCTTTCCTGCACCCTAAGAAAAATGTCTGTGACACAGCGTGGTATGGCGTAAGCGTAACAAAACAAAATAGTTCCCGAAACATGGCACTACGTATATGACTTCACAACACCATACTCTGCTTAAAACAAACCTCAAACATTTTTTGATTAGTTAAATCGAGTTTTTCCTCTGTAAGTGTTCCCTTAAAGCGGGATCTACTGTTCTCATGTTACATAAAAAAAGGTGCATATTCTAATTCTAAAAATAAAAACAACCAATCCATTAATATTAAACTATGTACCTACTGGGAAGATCACGTGAACGCAATAGAATTCATAATTCAAGTACAGCATATATAGACCGAGAGCTGACAGCAAATTTTTGGTTTGGAGATATAACCAAAATTCACAAGCGTTTATGTAGAGGTAGAAGGGTCTTGATTTCGAATTCAATCGTCTGGCAGGATTATTTTGTGGCCGGGCGAAGGGAGGTGGTGGCGAAAACAGCAATTTTCCAGATTCTTGTTCAGAGGGTATAACCACTTTTTTACAAATTTAAACTAAAGCTTACTACGCTTTGATTAAGAATTTTGGGGTCCCGCCACACCCAGCCAGATGCCTCCCAAAAGAGCAAAAAGTCAGACTTTAGCTTGGAAGGTATAACCAAAAAAAAAGTATGTCAAAAAATCAGGAAAAATCTCCTCATTTCGAATAAGGGGGTCCCAGACGTTTAAAGTGTCGCCACACCTAGCCAGACCCCCAAAAAAGGCAAAAAGTCAAACTTTGGCTTGGAAGGTATAACCAAAAAAAAAGTATGTCAAAAAATCAGGAAAAATCTCCCCATTTCGAATAAGGGGGTCCCAGACGTTTAAAGTGTCGCCACACCCAGCCAGACGCCCCCCAAAATGGGCAAAAAATTAGATTTTGAAAGATAAAATCGAAAAATAACCCTATTCCAGTGATAATGGACTTTTTTTTGTAATCTGATCAACATCTCCCAAAATTCCCTTTTTATAGACTCGATTTATTTTTCTAAAATTTCAAACTTGAGGTATAATTTGGGTTTAAATGAATTTTGTACCCGTCAATTTCATCCGCATTTTTTAAACTCGACAATTTACACTTTTATGTCCATAATATTCACTAAAAAAAAGCATCAAACTTGATGGAATGAGTAAAACGCATGTTAAACTGTTTAAGTGGGACAAAAAATCTCACCTGAGCGCTGAGATATTTTGCGGAGATAAGTGAGACGAAAATTTTTTGGATTCATTTCTCAGTTTTCTTTATCAGCCAAAACAGCTGTTCTTTTGACAATCAAATTTTAATTTTTTGTGGTGCGCAAGTGCAAAAGTGGTAAATAAATACAAAATAAAGACGGAATGTTAATAAAAACTAAAATAAATTGAACTTTTTATTATTTCTCATTCATTTCAATAAGTTTTCTGCATCAAAAATTAAATATTTTAAGCAAAAGTTGAAAGTGATTTTTCAGAAGTTCAGTACGGGAATTATAACACCTGAGTTTTTTACAATTGAGCGGAGAATGTTGTCCCACGAAATGATTTCGCTCCGTCAAATTGACATTGAGCGCTCAGTGAGATTTTATTTGGTAGGACGCGCCTAATTTCTTTAACTGCTCTCTGGAAGTCTGTTTAAATTGAATCGAATTAAACTTGACAAGGTTTAAACCTATTTTTATTCCCGGGTATAACGAGTTACTAGATGTACATTTAAAACCGGATTAAAGTCACTGAATAATAGGGCTGTAAGAAAAGCTCGATTAAAAATGTAATTAGATTTTGAATTCAGTTTAATAAATTAAAAAATTGTACCGGTACCGTACACCCGAAAGAATAGCGTTTTCAAAGGGTAATTCTGAATTATTCACCTTTTTTTTGACGTGAATGGATTCTGAAATTTGTCTATCACTGCATTTGTGAAAAATTGAATAATTTTATGACAACTACTGATTATTTACAAGCACTTGATTTCACACATGTGTAAAATATCCCATAAAAGGAATTTCTCTCATGATCCCCATTACTGGTTACGGATATGTTTTTTTTTTTTAATTAAAATTGATTGTGAAGTTATTGGTCTACATATTTATCATAAAAGTGTGAATATTACTATATTCTCTTTCGTTTCTAATAGTGAAAATGACTGAAGCGGAAAAAAGAAACCATTAACAGGCATTGATAAAAATAAAAATAAATCCAAGGTGTTCGGATTAGCTTTCGTTCATCGCCGATCTGTTCATAAAGATTATTCATTTGTTTTGGTTGTGTCTGAAATATTTTTTAAAATGTAGCCCTGTTCAAGACCTATCTTTTGAGAATAAAGAAATAAATAATAAGTAGAAATAATAATAAACCTATGAAAAATTTCAAAGCTTATGTATTGTTTAAATATTATAAAGCTTTGTGCAAAATGAAAATACTATTGGAAACATACTTAAAGCGAAAGTCGAACGAAGCTTAAGGCACTCCTTATTAAAATACGAGTTTCGGGTTTTTTACTATCATTCTCGTTTTTCGTAATCGCAATTTAACGAATACGCGGTATTACTTCTGATTATCGTTTTACGTAATAAGCAACCTGTTGCAGGAAAAAAATTCCAAATTTCATAAAAATATTAACTTTTTGGGAATAAAATTATGTACAATTAAAGTTAATTAATTCTCCTACAAGAAGCATCCCTAAAATGTATTTCTCGGTTGTTCTACTTGAATTCCCTACAAGTAACACACCTTAATCATTGATTTTGGAACAAACCGTGTAGCCTCTAGACAAACCCTTTACAAAAGATTTACTAGAGTAGGATTCAATGAAGAGAAGATAACTTTGGTGAAGAATTTTATTGGATCTAATGTAATTGGTAACTGGAAGCACCATCTTGAAATCATCCATATTTTCTACGAGGGTTGCCAATTCCTATAAGCCAAATGTGCTCAGCTCAACTATATCTCCATGCTTATAGACAAAATGAAGAATACTATATGCCATCATAGAAAGCCAACGCTCTATGATGAAGTGTGTAGTAAATATTCACGGTCAAAAAAAGAGCCAAACAAATTGTTGATGGTTTGTCAGACTGTGCGAAAAGCACGAAATACCCAAAGGATCACAGGAGAAATTTCTCAAAAACATAAGTGGATTTATTGATATAGTCATATCAAAACTTTTTGAAGGGAACATGAAAATAGAGACAGACTGATCGTAGTAACATTGTAGCTTGGATCTGATTGAAAAACAGTTGTAAGTTGGGTTCTTTACTCTTTCCAATGCATACTTTCTGAAAAACGAAGTACATGTAATAGCCAAATACCAACCGCCAACTGATGCATATTCACAGTTGCCTAAATTCTATTTTTACACGCCATGATACGACGCACATTAAAACCAGGTTTAAATAATATGTTAAACGTTGAAGAAGAACCAAGACCAAGTTTTTGACTTTTGCAAACACTCAGACTGAGTTTTGACAAAACGCTTATTCAAGATTTTTAGAACGAAGTTCTTAAGCTCAGGGTTGGGGGGTAAATCAAAAAAACGACAGATCTTTTTCGACCCATGAGATAGTTGGTTGCTTCTTAACCGAAGGGTTCGGCGTTCGAATCCTGCTGGTGACAATTTTTTTTTAAATATATTTTTTTTTAAATTCTGTCACATGCACAAAGTGCATTCAAAACATATTACAATTTGCATTTAGTCAAATGTATCATATAATCCAATGAGAATACTTATAGGATTTTGAACAGGGGGAGATGCAAATGAAAAAATTTCATTCTGCACATCTAAGATTCAAACCCGCGACCTTCTGGTTAATAGCCGCCTGTGCTTCCGCTAGGCTAAATCGAGATATAGAATTTGTATCTCGAATATTAATCACTTTTCTATTGAGCGTTTTAATAGCTACAAAATGCGTGAATCATATTATCATTGCACTAATGTAAAGTGGTGCCTTCTCAATTTCGGAAGTTCCTCTAAAGGACGATGGCTAAAGTAGTCGACATAAATAGTAAAAAAAAAAAAAAAAAACTATGCTGAGACAGGATTCGAATGTTAACGGTTGACTTCATTCCGTCAGGGTTTCTCGTCTCGACAAGTGCAAGTGCATTATTTATTTTTAAGAACGAAGTTCTTTAAAAAAAATTTTAAAATATATAAAAAATTCAGTCTTATTGTGAGTGTTTCACCCGAAAAATATTTCACCTTAAAATTTTCGGAACATGTAATATTTTTTGGGTGAAACTCACAACACACGAAAAAAAATTCAGGGTGGAATGTTGTATTGGAGAAAGTCACCATAAGGCAAATTATGTATGTATTATCTTGTACCTAGGTCTTTTTTATGTGATTTTCATATTTTCTAATCGTTTTTCGAAAGTAAAAACGAGAGCACATTGCGTTTTAAAATGGACTCTGTTAAAAAATAATAGGTATATCGGATCACGCTGAAATTTTACACACAGCTTTGATTCTGATGATGGTTATAATATCGACTGTTCAATATTGTGATAGGCCAAAACCCCCAGGTGACGGCTGACGGCTGTATGTATGTATTTATATGGGAACTTGGTTCTTACCGGGGGTGCTTAGGACCCGCATCTACTAGTTTTCTATCAAAACCTTCAGGTTTTTCATTGTTTCACCATCTTTCGACCTACAGCCTAAACCACTCAAGCGATATTCTTTGAACTTGGATCACAAGATTTTTAGGTGATTTTCTCTAGAGCTCAAAAAATAACGGTTACTGCCATACAATCTTTTTGAAAAAGGTTATCTCACTCAAAAACGGCTCTAACGATTTAGATTAAAATTTTTGTGAGTACTAATGCAGGTATGGTCTACATTTTGGTGAAAAAAATTACTAAAAACCGTTATTAACGGTACCGGCCATAGAACCGTTATTTTATTTTCTACTTTATCGTTAACGGCTCTTTTTGGGACTACATCAAGAAACCGTTAATGGAAAAAGAATACAAAAAATACATAAGAACCGTGGAACCAAAAAATATTTTCACATAATTTCTTGAATTGTGTTTTCTTGAGCTTTGCACTATAGAGCTCATCTTTTATTTTTTACCGATTTTTGTTTTTTTTTTAATTTCTCAGGAATTTCAAAAAAATAATATTTTTTTGTAAAATTTTTCAAAAAAAAATGATAAATACAAAACCATTTATAGGTACTTACACTTTCAAGCATAATTAAAAAAAATTCACTAACTCGTTTTCAAATAATGAAATTTTAAAATTAAAAGAAACGGATATGAACATTTTTGATGTAAACACCATGGTGGATCTGGAGAGTTTTTTTTAGCGATATTTGATAGCGAATTTAAATTGGTTGTAGCTAGTGCTAAAACATTTTGTTTCGAAATTACTAAATGAAGTGAACTTAACAAATTTGCATTAAAATCTCAATTTTTGATTAAAGTGGATATGACCAGTTATGGTTCTCATTTAATCATAATGTATATAATTATTATTATTATATGCACTTATAATATACTCAATCTGTAAAATTCGAAGAAATGTTTACTAAAAGAGGAAGTTCGTGCGATCCAGTCGTGCATTTTATTTCTATATTAATCGATTATTTTTTAATACAAAACTGATTGATTAAATCTCAACCTTCTGAAAGGTTCTTTCTTATTTATTTTAATTTTCAATTCAAGTCACCATTATTTAAAAAACAAAAAATCGGTCAAGGTCAGAGAAACCTTTATTCTGATTTTTTGTAGGTTTCGGTCAACTATTGAGATTTATCTTTGAGAGAATAAAATAAATCTCATCTGGAATTTCATCAATCAGAATGTCTCTATGACCGTTACTGTTTTGTAAGAAGTCATCATCATTAAGTTTATTTACATATTTTCTAGCCGTCGCACACTGGGGCAGAATGGCCCTATCGGTGGCATTAAATCAGCCAATAGAGCTAGGAACCTACAAATTTCTGGAAATGTTTATATAACCAATCTATTGATATTTTTGAGCCCAACAATGACCACGCCCACCAAAACGCCCACTTTTTTGTACTTCAAAAAAAAAAAAAATTACTAAGCACATCCTTTCTTCTTATGTCCTCTGTTAAAAATAAGTACACAAAATTTTTTCCAGTAATAACCGAACAATAAAGAAATTTTTAATTTAAAAATAAATTAAATTTACATAATTGAGTATCCATTAATTCAAAACAAAATCATCATCGCTTTCTTCACCACTGTCACCTTCCTCGGCCTCAGAATCATTGACGTTTTTCACAAGTGGAGCTTTAAGCAAACCCAATGCTTCAATTGACAGGTGTTGTTGTTTTTTTTCGGGAAGTTTCCTCATGCCTGTGATCATGGGATCAGAACTTAACAAAAAGGAGTTAAAAATATCTCGGTTTGTATTTTCTCTGCTCTTTTTGTATTCTTTTTTTATTCTGTCATCTCCTCGAGCTTGCCATTTCTTAAGAGGCAATTTGTAGGATAAGTGCAGTAAATTTTCGAAAAACCTTATCTATCCATGAAGAACGGACAGGCCAAACTGCAAGTTTTCTGTTTTAATTTCCCTTGTCAGCATACTGCCTATATCATTCAAACTTTTAGAAGAAGCACCACATATGAAACACTTTTGTGTTGATGACGTCTCCGTAATAGCGTACTTTCATCGAACGAAATACTTGGTCGACTACGCTTAGACCTTTCTTCAGGACAACAAAGAAAAGCAATAGATATTTCAAGCCAAGAACTATTTGTTTTTGAAAAAGTCTCGAATTTTCGAAAAGCCTTTTCCCATCGAGATTTATACTAGGATTTAAAATACGATAGTGTTTTATTTAAGCCTATGTTGTCGAAGTTTCGAGTTCGCTTTTTTAACTCCTCTCTCAGAAAAACAAACTGGGCTTGTAAATTATTGTTCTCTGCTGTCCGACTTATATTTATAAGCTCCCTTCGGGTTATAAAAATCGTATTTGAGCTTATACCTAAAGTTTAAAACAAATCTTAGAAATAAACAAAAAATTTTTTTTTTTTGTCAGAAAGCACATTTTTCAAAACAAACTTTTTAATGAAAACCTCAAAAATCCGCAAAATTTTTCCTTAAAAAGAACATGACTAGCTACCAGAAACAAAAAAAAATTTTGCTTGGAAACCCTCGGAACACAACTAAATCGATCAATGTTTGCACAAAGAAGCAATTGCTGAAACGAAACTTAATATTTAAGTTCAAAATAAGAGTTTGTGTGACAGTTTACGCTGAGGAAAAGGTAGAACATAAGCGTTTAAGTTAAACATAAATATTTAAGTTTCGTTACAATGGGCAAATGGGCCTTAAAGAAATGAGAAAAGAAAAAACATAAAAACCGGTATAAGTCGAAAAAGAAGCGTAAAACGAGAAAATTACCTCTTAGGATTTTCGACTTAAAATTACCTCAAAACCCATGTTCGTCTGCATCACCGACCGCGGGACCACCTGTATAATATTTTTGAAAAAAAAAATAAAGACATTATCGACATTTATGTTTTTTAAAATTTTCTTCGAATTAACAATTTTTTATTTATTTTTAGCGAAAAAGGTTAAATGTTGACTTTCCATTTATTTTTTCGTAAAAAACTCAACAATGAAGAGATATTTTTAAAAATAAAAGATAAATCTCAACCTAAATATTTTTTTTAATAAATACTTAAATCTCAAACCGAAACCGAAATCTTATTTAAGTAATGTGGTACCTTTTAGAAAGAAACCAATTGAAAATAAAAGTTATTTCTGATCTCTGATTAATTGAGGTTTATTTCCAAGATTAAGAAGAAGGAAAACACAAACAAGATAATTATTTTTGTTTTAGTGAACTACATTGAATGAAATTCAAATCAAATTTTTTGTGACCTTTAGTCCAATGCATGTCGCCAAGGCACCTAGAAAAATGATTGAAATCAATTTCTGAAATAAACAAAATTACTATCTTACTCACTAGTCTATATGGTTGAGGAATTCGTTATCATTCTGAAATTTTTGCATAAAGCCTAGCTCTGCTTTCATGAATACGTTCATCTACTAAGGAAGTCCAGCTTCCGCCATTATGTTTTGTATTGGACTGGAGCATTTATGCTCCTACCCGCTGCTTGATGGTATGGGGCCTTGATAATGTTGATTGTTGTCTTAGGAAAATTGCCATAGATTAGGATACCATAGTCAATCTTACTTAATACCACAGACCTAGTAACTTTACATAGAGTGTTTACCAGATTTTTTACATGATAAGTAGCTAACAATATTTGCCCTAGCAGCTAGGCTTTTTTTTTTTAATTCAATGCAATGGCTTTTAAAGCGATCCGCCGCGCATTTGGTAATAACCCGCCAGAGTAATCTTTTCGCAATGATTTTTTCTAAGACTTTTGAGGCGCAGGGAATAAGTGATGTTGGCCGATATCCATTAACACAATTATTTATTTTGTTAGGTTTGTGCAGAGGAAGTATTGTCGCGTGTTTCCAGTTCTGTGGGATTTGACCGTAGTTGGTAGGTTCTTAAGCATGGGATATGAAATGCGGTCTCTACCGGGTGTTTTCCCTGTCAGTTGGGCTAAACAACTTTCGAGCTCAAATACTGACATTGATTTTTCTATATGCTGGCATTGAGGCGACAAGGAAGAATAATTGAAAGGCGAATTCAGTGATTTGGCTTTGCTTGTATTGAAATCAGCAGAGAAGTTTTCATCTTTGGAGAGAGTTGACCACGCATTTGCAAAAAAGTTGCTTATTTCGGAAGGTGTTGTTATTTCTCGATCTTGATCTAAGATACACATAACAAAGTGAGGAGTATAAGAACCGGTAAGGCAGCGAATTTCTTGCCATATCTTTGACGGAGAGGAAGTGGGATTTATTGAAGATGTAATTTCACTTAATTTTCTGGCTTTACAAATTTTTACTTCTCTACGATATTTAGCGTTTGATTTAAAAAAAAAAAAAATAGGTTTTGCTGGTTAGGGTATTTTTTAAGGAGTTTCCATGCTTTATTTTTTATTTTTAGCAAGATGCTGAGTTCCGAATTCCACCAAGATACTGTATGACTTGGTGGCTTTGGAGAACTGTGAGGTATTGAAAAGTTGGCTGCAAGTCGAATGCCTTTAGTAAGGCGGGCTGCCTCTTGATTTATGTTAGAGGATATATTTTTGAACAATAAATTATTTGTAATGTGATTTTGAAAGCTTGTCCAGTTTTCTAGGTCCATTTTAAACTTAGGAGTAATTCGATTATTAGTAAAGACTTGAATAAGTGTTAAAGTTGTTATTATGGGAAAATGATCACTGTTGCACAGATCGTCTAAAGCTATCCATGAGAGCTTTGGACACAATTCGGGAGAGCAGGTGGTAATGTTTGATGCGTAGAAAAATGAGTTGGGGAGCCATCATTTAGAATTACAAGGTTAGGCCCAATTCCCACAGAACTAGCATATAATTTTGATGTGGTTCTGGCGTGGTGGATTCATATGCCACGTTGCGGAATCCGCATGTTACCTTATGGGACAATACACACATAAATGACATGACGAGGGAATGGTGTGACTTGCCATTGCCACGCTGTTTCAGAAACAAGAGTGGCCTACATAAACGGCGCACCATAATGAAGTCGCCTGAAGATCTCGTTCGTATCAAAGAAATTCTATAAAGTAAAGGTACGAAACCTTGACTGTCATTCCTGTTTGCTTACAAGATTACATAGGTATGTGTGAGCAAATTGATAGGATTGCAAAAGTATGTGTAAAAAACACTCCGAGAATATTTATTGAAACTGGCGCATCGGCATAATTTGGTTGGAATTTATACCCTTCTCTTTCTTACTCACATAAAATCTACCCATCTCACTAGATGCGCCGTTCATCAAAAATTATTTTAAATTATTATCTGTGGTTTGGTTCGTACAAACTACAAAATGCAATGCGAATGCAAACAAAATGACAATGACAATGACAATGAGGGATGATTATGAATTCAACATCTTCTGAGCTGACTGGTTCTCTCCAATTTGTGGATTTCTTTAGGAGATCAGTTTTTACTAAGGTAAGTATCTTATTAAAACATTCAATGGACATCCGATAAAAATTTTGGAAACGTTCGGGGTACATGTTAAGCTCTCGCATTCCATTGAATGTACCACTACTTTTCCTTTTTTCCAACCATAAAGGATGAACCCAGTACCTCCTCTGCTTTTGTATCTGAGCTAGATACGTTAGATCAAAAATATCTTCATCTTCTTCGTTAGAAATCATTTTAATGGCTCTGCGTGATTCGTGGCCTAAATAGAGAACTAAAAGAATGTCTATTCGCTGTCACTTCTGTTTGAATTTAGTGCATCACATCCGTTCCACGCCCGTAGCAAACCAATTCCACGCCAGCACCATATGCCACTTCTGTGTGAATTGGGTCTTCGAGTTCTTTAAAAACCTTTCTAAGATCGCACCTCTAGCATTAGTAACAAGGGAACCCCACAAAACACTGCAGGAATTAACGTCGCCAGCTATAACAACTGGAGTATTAATTTGATCGATTATGTTTACCAGATCATGGAGAATATTTGATTTGGGTGTATATATATGGATACTATTGTGAATTTAGTTGCAAGCTGCATTTCGACAGCTAGAATGAGGATATTTGAGTTTATGACAGTTTGTTTATGTGTGTTTACTTGCGATATAGAGGTACTATAGGTACAGGCAGACGGCAACGCCATTGCCTCCTTAAACTATTATTATTATTATTATTATTTTTTATTCAATTGTATGTTATAGTTTTATTTAAACAAATGTTAAATTAAAATAATTTATTAAATCCTAAAATCCTATCCTGTAGGTACTATATGGCAAGTTTTGGATCCGTAAAAAAAATGGAACTCGAGATAAAAATCAAACTTGACATTACGATGATAGGGAAGACGAAAAAAGTGGGTCTCGCAATTCTGTCCGTCTGTCTGTCTGTGGACTCGCCTACAGCCTAAACCAATGGGCCGATTTTAATTAAACTTGGTATAAAGTGTTTTCGGGACATTACCCCGACACGTTTTTTTCCTTTTATTTTTAGGACCAGAAATAACGGTACCTGCCATATTTTTTTTAGCATTTTTGGAAAATCTTGTTTTTCTCAAAAATGGGTCGACAGATTTTTCTAAAAAAAAAATCAATAAATTTTATTAGGTATATGCTACCTTTTTGTAAAAATTAAATTTCCAAAAAATTGTTTTAAATGGTACCTCCCATAGAACCATTTTTTATTTTCGTTTTTCTAGAAAAGGAATAAACTGATTGCGATAACTTTTTTTTATGAAGAATCTTCTGAAAAATTGAAATTTATACCAAAATTTTCAATTTTTTTTTTTGATTTTTAAAAAAAGTTTCACATTTTTTTTTTGAAAACCAAATATTTCGAAAACTACTTTGTTGATTTTTATGAAACTTGGTAAAAAGCGGTTTTTTAACATTATCTAAAATATTTTTAAAAAAAATTTTTCCTATAGTCAAAATTAACGGTACCTTCCATATGAATGTTAAAAAACCGTTACAGGAAATATAAATTTTCTCGAAAACGACTCCTACGATTTTGATTAAAATTGTTCTAAATACTAATATTAGTATGGTCTACGATCTGCCAAAAACAAAATATTCAGTTAGCCATTATTAACAGTACCTCTGATGGAACCATTTTTTTTATTTTGGACTATCTCATTATGTGTGTTACCGATTTAAATTAAATTTTTTATACAAGAGCTTCTTAAAAGTTAAAATAATACTGCATAGCAAAATTTTCAAAAAAAAAAAAACAAATTTTGGATTTAAAAAAAAAAAATTTTATAAAAAATATTTCGAAAACGAGTAGATAATTTTTTTTCGAAATTTAATTTTTAATTCAACATAAATAAATACTAAAAAATTGTGTACCAATTTTTTTTCTTAAAAATGTTTACAAATTTTTATATATAAAAAATTTATTTAAAAAAAACCGCTCCTACGATTTTAATTTTTTTTAAAACAACGGTACAATTTAAAATGCCATGCTATGCCTTTTTGGAAAGCCAGAAATTACTTATTTGATTTTCATTTTAAATTAAGTTGTGTTAGTGAATAGTTTTTGAAAAATTAATTTCCAAACTCGAAGTTTTGAAAAAAAAAAAAATTTAAAAAAAAGGTTCAAACTAATTTTTTTCAAAAATTTATATAATTAAGTAAAGTTTTTGTTTTCAAAATTCAATGCTTTTATTAGCTTTCAGTCAAAAAAAGAAAACCGGATGCTAAAATGTCTTTTTTAGTTTTTGAGAAAATTGAAAATAACAGGAGGAGCAATTTTCTAAAATAATTTACTTAATACAGAAAAAAAAATTTTAAAAAACATCGGTAATGGCTAAAACGACTAGCTATACTTTTTTCTTAAGCCAGAAATATGTGCTTCCATTTTGTTTATAAATTAAGTTCTTTTAGTGAACAGTTTTTTAAAACTTAATTTTCAAACTTAAATTTTTGAAAAAAAAAAAAAAATTAAATTGTGTTCAAACTGATTTTGTTCAAAATTTTACGTTATTTAGTAGTATTTTTTTTTTTTTTTTAATATTCAATACTCCCATCAATTTTTAGTCAAACATTGAAAACCAGGGGCCTATTTCACCAAAAACTTTGCAACTTTGCAAAATAATAATTTCCTGCAAAGTAAAAGTGCGAAGTGTTTCACAAAATTTGCAAAGTGAAAAGACTTTTCACTTATCAATTTTTCAGACTGTTTTTGAAAAGTGAAAAGTAAAAGTGTTTCACCAATTTAAAAAAGAACTTTGCAAATACGAATTTATTTTGCAAAGTTGCAAAGTAAAACTTGACCCAAGTAGATACATTTGGATCAATTATGCATTCAAAAAATATCATTGACATTGAACCCTGTTTAATCTCAGAATTTATCCTTAGTGGTGTTTTTAACACTGCACTGGGGGATGGTCGATATTCTCATTGGAACTTAAAAATCGTCATGCATCGGATAAATTTGAGACGCTTCTGTCTGTTTCATAACCTCGATTTTTGTACTGCACCAGCTGATATGCAGATGATATTTTCAAACATTCGATCTGGGCCACAAGCCATCATTGTATTTAACTTAACTACTCTTTGATCACTATTATCTACTTCTTCGTTCTCAAAACGGTTATTTATTTTTTATTATTATTTTCCGACAACTTTTCATAAAATACGCTTATTTGAAAATAAAAATTTCTCTTTGCACATTAGGTACTGAAAAACTTTTCAAAATTCTAAATATAATTTGCAAAGTTTAGTTGTTTGGTGAAACGAAAAGTGCAATATTTTTTAAAATTAACAAAACTTTTCACTTTGCAGAAAAGAACTTTTTCACTTTACAAATTTGCGTTTGGTGAAACGTAATTTGAAAAGAGGAAAACTTTTCAACTTTTCATTTCAATAATTTCCTCTTTGCAAATTTGCGTCTGGTGAAACGAAATTTGCAAAGTAAAAGTGAAAAGTTGCAAAGTGAAAAATGCTTGGTGAAATAGGCCCCAGATGTCAAAATGTAGTCTAGTTTTTGAGAAAATTGAAAATAACAAAAGTAAGTTTTCCTTAAATTCGACCTCCATCCGTTATTTTGTTGTTCAAAAGATCCTATTTCTACAAAATATGTAGTAAAGCACTATTCGTTATTTTCAATTTTCTTAAAAACTAAGACATTTTATCATCCGGATTTCTGTTTTTTTATTGAAAATTAATAAGAGCATTGAATTTTGAAAACAAAAATTATACTTAATTACATAAAATTTTGAAAAAAAATAGTTTGAAACTTTTTTTTTATTTCATTTTTTTTTTTCAAAATTTCGAGTTTGGAAATTAATTTTTGAAAAACTATTCACGAACACAACTTAATTTAAAATGAAAATCAAAGAAGAGATTTCCAAAAGGTATAGGATGGCATTTTAAATTGTACCGTTGTTTTTAAATATTTTTTTTGTGTCTTAAATCAATTTTTTAGAAAATTGCCCATCCTGCCATACGATTTTATTCCTGTTTTAACCTTACCTACCCCCTCCAACAGTTCGGTGCATCTAATACCAATCACCCTGTATATGTATATAGCAAAAATAACATATGCGGTCTTAGTCGATCAGAAACAAACATGGATACTCAGTATCCAAGATAGGCTATCCTAGTGCATTCTGAACGTGGCCAATGACTATCAGTTATCACAAATCACCTTATGTCGAATAGATTTCAAATGGATTCTTTTTTTTAGTTGCAAGGAATCTGTAAAAAATTCAATTTTTTTTGTGTGCCATTTGACAGCAGTTTAGAAGCAAAAAGGTAAACAGTTATTGCCCGCACAAGAATCAGAATTTATTAATATAAATAAGGCTACACTTATTTTTGTATTTATATGTAAAATTATATTTCCTTTATTATTGAACTATACTATTTTTAATGAATTACTTTCTTGCAAAAAAAAAAAAATATACGGGTGCGCGAGTGTGTGGTTTGGTATTAAAACGGAAATGGTCAGTAATTGTAATGTAAGTGATGTTTTTTTTTTTTTTAATAAATGGCATAATATGTTAATAAATAAAAAATGAATAAAAATGATGATAAACAAAAGGCATATTTTGGTAATTAAATTGTTTTTTTTTTACAATATGAAATGCACTGGTCAAGTAAGTTACTTTCTTGTGTTTCTATACAAGAGCTTGGGCACCAGAAAACCTACAACAATTATTACATTTATATTTTGATAACCATTATAAGAAGAGCAGCAACACAAGGAGCAGCAGAATCAATACAGTAAGCAGCATTAAGAAAAATTACTTTGATTTTCTGAAGCACAAACAATGTACAATTTTTACATTTACAAACAGAATTAATACTTAAAAACATTTTGCTACATTTTCGCTTTTTTACTATTACCGCCGCCGCTGCCGCTTTAAATAAATCTCATTCACATACACATAAATTTGAAAGATGATCAATTTGTGTAAACTCTTTCCTTTTCTAAAGCACAAAATGTTATAAATCAAAAGTTCGATCCATTTTGTGTGCCTTATCTCATACCCTGTCTCAAGACTTGTGCACTCGTTCACTCTATCTTTCTGAAGCAGAATTATCTTGAAAACAACACGAAATAATGTTTTAATCTAAAAAAAACAAAAACAAAAAAATGTGAAAACAATTATTTTTGTGACCTTAAAAAGCTTAATGATTCCCGATTGCGAATTAATAGTAATTTATATCAATCTCAGACAAACTTGAAGGTATTCGTTTCGCTGCGAAATTGCTGCTTTTCGGTGAATAATTCATTTTGGGTGCAAACCTACCATTTCATTAAAAGTAAATTAATAACGGTGCATTACATTAAATAAAAATAAATCTCAAACCAAGTTGTTGCCTTTTGTTTTTAAACATATATTTCTTTTTTATTTATGTTTTATTTCAGACCTACAACGCATGAATAATTAAACTGTAAAGAAACCTAAGAACAGTTATTCCCCGATTAGGAATTCCATTCGAAGAAAGTATATTTGCAATATAAATATTGTGTTCTGCATAAAGCAAATTGCAAAAATTTGCAAGTATTCCTACCACGCGTGATGCTGTCTTGCATATCGTAAATTTTGTATTGAATATATATTAGACAAGAGAAGGATACCCAAGTCATAACTTCAAATAATTCCATTGTTAAAAATCATGGACCCTCCACGGTACACAACTTCACCATCACTACGGGTTCGAACGAAATCTTTGAACCAATTAAAGAAATGCACTGACGTTGCTGCTGAAAGTGAGTTGCATCTATGTCCAAGTGTAATGTCAGAAGATACAAGAAAAATGCTTCCACCTACTTCGGAAACCGTTCTGACCAAGCCGTTTCCCATTCGAGGTGAACGAGCAATAACTGACGTCTCAGCACCCCATGTTATAGCTATGGTTGGGCTACCAGCCCGCGGAAAAACTTTCATTTCAAAGAAGTTGACACGTTACCTTAATTGGATTGGCATTGGCACAAGAGTATTCAATTTAGGTGAATACAGGCGACATGCAACATCTGCTTACAAGAGCCACGAATTCTTTCGACCCGATAACGAAGAAGCAATGGCTATTCGTAATCGTTGTGCTACTCAAGCGCTGGCTGATGTCTGTCGTTGGTTGCATAGTGGTCAGGGCAGCGTGGCAGTGTTTGATGCAACAAACTCCACCATTGATAGAAGAAAGCTTATTTATGACATTGTTGTTAAAGAAAACAATTTTAAATTATTCTTTGTTGAATCTATATGTGATGATCCGCAAATAATAGAGCAAAATATAAAAGAAGTGAAAGTTAGCAGCCCAGACTACACAAATATGAATACAGATTTGGTGGTGCGAGACTTTTTGCAAAGGATAGAACATTACGAAGAGCGATACCAACCTCTAAACGAAGACCAAGAGCCCCATTTGTCCTTTATGAAAATTTTTAATACCGGCAAAACTGTGGTTGTCTACAATAATGAAGGGCATGTGCAATCTCGAATTGTGTACTATTTGATGAACATCCATATAACGCCACGTACTATCTATTTAACACGGCATGGCGAGAGCGAGCATAATTTAAAGGGATTGATTGGAGGTGATTCGGATTTAAGTGCTCGAGGTTTTCTTTACGCTGACGCTTTGGCTGCTTACATAGAACAACAATGCATTAGTGGGCTGCGTGTTTGGACGTCTTGGATGAAGCGCTCCGTTCAGACTGTCGCCCATCTTAAGGCACCACAAGAACGTTGGAAGGCACTTAACGAAATAGACGCTGGTAACTGTGAAGAAATGAGCTATGCTGAAATTCTACAAAAATTTCCTGAAGAATTTAAGGCACGTGATCAGAATAAGTTCGCCTACAGATATCCAAGAGGAGAAAGCTACGAAGATCTAGTGGCACGGTTAGAGCCAGTTATAATGGAACTGGAACGTCAAGGCAATGTTCTCGTGGTTTCCCATCAAGCCGTTTTGCGATGTTTGTTTGCTTACTTCTTGGACAAGTCAGCAGATGAACTACCATATTTGTATGTTCCACTCCACACAATTATCAAATTGACCCCGGTGGCCTATGGTTGTAAAGTGGAACATATAAAGTTACCAATAGACGCCGTGAATACACATCGACAAAAACCAACCTCACCTGGTGAAGTGGGAAAACTTGAACCCGATCATATATGAAGAAGTTATTCTATTGGTGTTTCTTTGCTGGTCAAACCAAAAGAGAACCTGTTTTATACCTTCACTTTATAGGCTCTAAAATATATCGATTGCATTTTTAAATTTAACAGTTTGTCCTTCTTTTTTTTTCAAATAAACTAAATTCATTGAACTTTAACTCAAATCTAAATGATAACAAAATAATATAAAAGGTTATATTGTACAGAGATTAGAAGTAAATAAATAAACTTATTTGTTGTATACTCTAAAGCTATAACATATGTTTTACTTCTTTATGTTTATCATTAAAATTTGAAAGAAGGCAACTGTAATATAATGTGTGTAATAAACATAATTACATTTGCTAAGCTATATTTATACAAACTATAAAACAAATTGGTCAAGTGTGCTAAAACGAAATAATTGATTAGATAAATATTGGTATTTTAATTAGATATAACTCAAAGTCGTTTCTAAAACTGACATGTATAGTGGTGTGCAAAATATGTATGTGTGCATTTGAAATACATACTTTTCAGACATATATTTTGATTATAAAAGGTTCCAGAAGATAGCCTAGAATTGAAACCTTGCAAGTACCTAATTGTTTCAAAATGTATTCTCTATTAATATTAATAAATTTAAATGCCAATAAAAAATGCAGAAAAAAAGAAAGATAAAGATCTAGTTTTTTGACTTTAATTTATGAAAAATGCTTTTTGGATGCACTTATCTTTTGGGTAAATTAGCGCCGAAATATTCCGTGATGTATTATAAAAGTAGTGACTAATAACAACACAGTTAAAAGAATCGGTTGAGAGATTTTTTTTAACATTAAACAAAATAAAACTTTATTGCTATTTACGCACACTTTTAATAGAAATTTAGATTGAACATTTACAACTTAGACTTGAATGCAATTTATTTCTTTGAATTTTAGAGTTGGCTTTTTAAGTGAACATCTTTTAAAGTTTCTACAGTTGAGTAGCGCGAAGCAAACTTTATTGTTCACAAAAACACCATGTCTGAGGATAATGTTTATCAAGATGCGGAAATTGTTTGGGTTAAGTTGCGGAGCTGCTGGTGGCCTGGAGAAGTGTGCAGCCACCAAAGACAACCCGAAGGTTTGCTAAAACAAACAAAACGCAAGCCATATTGTGTAGTAAAATTTTTTCAAGAAGAATCTTTGTAAGTTTTTTTGAATTTTTCCACTTTTGTATTAAACATAAGAACTTGCTTCCAGTGAGTATGTGAAAAATGCAAAGATGATATATCCTTTTAACTGTAGTAAAAAGGACGAATTTATTCGTAAAGGTCATGGTAAGTTATAAAATTAATTATTCTTTTGAACAAAAATATAAATTTGATTCATAGCACTATTGGCAAAGAACAAATACATGGAACAATTTCCTGCTGCTGTATCAACTGCTGAGCGCCTGACGAGATCGGTAACAAGGTCCTCACTCTTCTTCAACAGCCGGCCAGATAGCATTATCAAAGCAATTCTCACAGATTCACCACCACAAAGCGAACGCATTCGAAATGGAAGACAATGTGTTAGTCAAATTCTCAATAAAACAGATCATTTTTACATTTTACTGTATTCCAGGAAATCGTAGACAAAATACTTCAAACCAAACCAACTGCAAGAGCAGATACAAACCAATCTCCTGATTTGTCTCCAACATACAAATGCAGTTTATGTGATTTTCAAAGCACAAGACAAAATGTAATGGTTTTACATAGGAGAAGTCATAGTGGTTCAGGGACAACACCTCATAGAAATTCTTTTGGAAATCGTTCAAATATAAGTTCAGCGAAAGCAGGTGGGCTACAAAAATCGCCTGACACAATCGAAGATGGTGATAAAGCACCGAAAGCTACAGTAAACAAAGTAATGAATCAAACTGCTGTGAGTAAAGAAATAGAGTCATCGCAAGAAATTGAAAGCAGTGGGGTCACTGAAATCGAATCTGATTTGATAAATACAGTTTACAACAAAAATTTGGCAAACGAACGAACATCAAAAGAAAACAATGACATTGTGTCCACAGTGTTTATCAGACCACCGCCAAAAAAGCAACTTAATTTTATAAACTGTAAATCAGAAAGTATACAAAAAAGTCTTTTAGCCGACTGGATCGATGAAGAAAAAGAAGACGAGGACGAAAATGAAGATGAGGGCAGTAGTTCTAAACAAATTGAAAGCGTTGACATTATTTCGACTATGAATAAAAGTAATGAATACAGCTCTATTTCTATTGCATCAACTTCAGCTTCGGCAGAAAAGTTAAGAAATCAAGAACCTGTTGATCCAAAAACTTCTGTAGCACTCGTAGAACCACAAAAACCAACTTCTAAGATTCGAAATATTCCTAAAAAAGATAGAAGAAATATAGTTTTTACTGATTTTAATGAAACTGAAGACATTTCTCATATGTACTCCCAGTCACAGACACCAATTAATGATGATTGTTCGCAAATATATGTCAATAAAGAAAAAGATACATCTAAACCAAATGCATCTACAGGTGACATACAAACCCTAGCTTCACTTAACGCTGAGCTCCTTACTAAAGAACAATTAAAAACAAGTACAAATACAAAAGAAATACCAAACATTTTACCAGGGGAACAAATGGGCAAAGCTTATGAAGATAGTTACACCCCTAAGACAAGCAATAAAGGAAAATCACGTGAAAGGAAATCAACACGGCACGAAGCAAAAGTTATAGAAAATTCCATTTACACAAAATCTGCTGCTGAAGTGACAGAAATAGATTCGATTTTAACGGTGACTACAAAAGATGGACCTACTGAGAAATATATTACGAAAGAAATAAATACTGTGGAAAACTCTACAAACAATACGGCATCAATAGAATCTGACACTTTAAATTTGAGTTCAGAACATTTAACAGACGATTTATCTCCATTAAAAGACAAAGTTATGGTTGAACTATCTATAGCCGGATCAGGAACTGAGCAACCGGCTACTGCCGAAGCATCTGGAGCAGTAGCTAACCCTACAACACTCACATCAACTGAACTAGAATCAAAGACTGTGGATTTTATTACATCAGAAGATACTTTAGTAGAACGAACAGTAGAACCCATTTCAGTGGAACTAACTTCAGTGGGAATCAGTGCAGAAGAATATAATACCGTAGAGTCTGCTTTAGAAGAACAAATAACAAAAAAATTCACTTTCGGAGAACTTATTACATTAGATTCAAGTTCAGAGGAACCTATATCTTTGGAACCAATTACAATTGAGTCAACTGCAGAACAATCTTCTGTAGAATCATCTACAGAGGAATTGGTGGAAACTGAACCAACTTCGTTAAAGCTATCTTCTGTGGAATCACCTGTAGTAGAATTGGTTGCAGTAGAATCAGCTGCAGTAGAATCAGCTACAGTAGAATCAGCTGCAGTAGAATCAGCTGCAGTAGAATCAGCTGCAGTAGAATCAATTGCAGTTGAATCAGATGTAGTAGAATCAATTGCAGTTGAATCAGATGTAGTAGAATCAGTTTCAGTAGCATCAGCAGTTGAATCAGCTGCAGTACAATCACCTGCAGTAGAGCCAGCTGAGTTAGAATCAAAAAACTCAGAAACAGTTGCAGTAGAACCATCCGTAATTGAAAAATCTGCAGTGGAACCATTAACCCCAGAGCCAATTTCAGAAAACATAAATACAATAGAACAAATATCAGGGGAAAAAACTGAAGTGCAGCCAAACATAGTAACAAATACAGTAGCTACTACTATAGATGAAACTCCCACTCACATAAATACTGCTAAAATTGTACCAAATTCATTAGAACCATCTGGAATTGAACTTGATATAACAGACACAAAAGCGGTCTTCAAAGCTGTAAAATCAAATGAATCAAATTCAGAAGAGCCAATAGCGATAGAACGAACTTTTGCAGACCATAAAGGATTAGAATCAGTTACCGACGGTTGTTCGGCAGTTGAATCTCCTCTTGTTAAATTATTTTCGGATAATTTTTCTTCACCAGAACGTTCTTCAACGTTTGAAGTTGAGACAAACGAACAAAATACAGCGGGTAATGATTTAAAACCCGAACCAATTTTACTACAGGATAACGCAGTAGAACGAAATAAAACCGAATATATCACAGATATATCTTCCCAAACAAAATCCCCTACAGCAGGACTCTCAATACAAGAGTTTTATTCAACTGAAAAGCCTTCATCTTCTAATAAACAATTAACAAAGCAAACATCAAATAGAAAATCTGCCAACACATCAGTAGGACTGCAAACTTCATTTTCTTCTGAAATAGAATACCAAGCAGAAGATGATAATGTGAAATTATCGGATATAGAAAATAAATCAGATGATAAAATTTCTGTGGATCCAGTTTATTGTGGAATGAAATCATCAGATGAAGTACCAAAAGTTATAAAATCCACTAAATCCAAAAATAATGCCGATGTTAAAAAAGTATTGAAAGATAAAAAACCTGCCTTAAGATCATCAACACCCAGGGAGTGTAAGAGAGATACTTTTGAAGCAAAGGATACCTTTGCGAAAAAAAGAAGAACGAAAGCCTCTGAGAAAAAAACAAAGTTTATAGACAAAAATTCATCTAATGAGGAAGAAACTATTGATTCATCTTATGAGACTTGTAAAGCTGAATCATTGACCATTGATCAGCCATTATCAATTCAAAACGATGAAGAAATACATAAAATGCCTACAGAAAACCAGTATGTGGATAAAGTAGATTGTAGTAAAGAAGCTGAAGAAGAAACCTCCATTCAAACAACTTTTAAAACTCAGGAAACAGCGTGTAGTTTACCTATTCTTAAATCACAACCCGAATTGTTATCGAATTCAAAACCAAGTGAATCTGTAAAAACTGACGAATCAACCAATGGTGCTGAATCATGTATGGCCGAACTACATAATGCAGATAAATCTGATGTAATAAATAATCCACAACCTAACATAATAAACTCAACTCAACCTACTGAGTTAAAATTACATGTGCCAGTTTATTTAGAGTTGGGAGAAGAAAATCCTGTTTTAGAATCGACCGAATCGAAGCCTCGGAGTTCTTTCAGTAAGGCATCGTTAGCCTGTTTCGACTTCAATGAGGAAGAAGATATTTTAACATCTATAGCAAATTTTAAAAAAACATATGTTTCACCGGAAAAAAGTTATAATTTTGGTGTGGATAGTCGACCAAAGACGCCTGACGCGCAAAAACTTGAATTGGAAATGAAAGACAAACAACTATCAGCAGATATTGAATCCCTGTTGAAAACAACTACCCTGCCAGCAAATCTGGCGTCGTCTTCTACTGCGTTAGTCAGTAACAGGCCTTTTTCCAATGAAGTGCGAGGGTTGCCCATCAAGGAACGAGGAAAGCGAATTTTCAAATCCAGAAACCGATTTCGTGTTGAAAGTTGTCCTTCTGTTTCAACCACATCAATAACAGAAGTAAAATCTGTGAGTTCATTCCCTTTAAGCACTAACGCAAAAAATATTACTCCAATTGAAATAATTAAAGGAGTCACACATACACAAGCAATACAAAAACAAGAATCATCTAAGGAAACCATATTAACTTCCCATGTCGAAGCAAATGTTGATGCAATTGAGAAAACTGAAGAAAAGTCAATAGATAATAAAGTCACAAATTCAGAGGAAGAAATAATTGGGCGTATTGTATTTTCTCCAGCTGAAGTTTATGCTACTTCAAATGAAGAGGCTTTGAAGGAAACTGTACATATACGAGAGAGTGATGTTTCTTCTAGTGGTATGGAAGTTAACTCAGAATCATTATTAATAAATAGTGAAAACATGGAAGAGCTTACAAATAACATTACCACAGTCGTAACCAATGCAAAAGAACAGAATTTTCAAAACCCTACGTTTTTCTGCGAAACTGAAGAAAAAGATGAATCAAACCACAATTTCTTGGCTTCTTATAGTAAAACAGTTTGTGATGAGAACAAAGAACTTCTTGATGAAGTAAGTAATCATTCAATAAGTGGGAAAATAAATAAACATTTCGATCAGAACGAGACAGATGTGTTTAGGAACGATTTTAACCAAGAAGATGCTCAAAAAAACGAAACATTCGACTCTACAATAATTGTTAGTGAAGAAAGTCATATAAAATATGTGGATAATATAGAAATTATAGACACTAAATTCAATGATGAAAAAGCAACTTTAATAGAAGATCGTGGCAATGTTTTTGCAGAGCAAAATATTGAGCCTATTTATGATAAAGAAATGTCTGTTGATGAAGAAATTGGCAAAGCAAATGAATCTAATTGTGAATCACCCTTTGAGTATGAACTAGTAACAACGGAAGTATCGACTATTGTTGATAATAATTCAAATGAAGAACAAAATTTGGAAAATGCTAAAGAGTCTTTAATTGAGGTGTCAGAAGAAGTTGTGTCGTGCTGTGACGATGGAACATTTTTAAATGAAATGATTATTGCTGATGTCACAGAATCTCAAAGCTCACTTATAGAGAACGAAATCGACAATTCCAATGTGACTTTAAAAGATGTCGAAACAGAATCAGGTGTAATCGAAAACGCCACTGATGAATCGAATTCTTGCTCTATTAATGAAATGAACGCAAAAATATACGTCAACGAAGAAGAAGATGTTCATGTTTCAAAAGTAGAAGAAGAAAGATTACAAGCTGAAGTAGAACATGCGGAGACCTCCAGCGATGACTCCAGTTCAATTATATCCGATGCTGAGGCCGAATTCGGTTCCCCGACTTCAATGTTAGAAGAAGAGAGAGTACTTAATAGATCAATATCAGGTTGTGAAATACCAGCTTCTAGTATTGAAGGAAAAGGACAAAGAACACTCAAGAAATCAACCCGTAAAATACAAAACGCACTAAAACAAAATAAGCTAATAATTCCATCTTTGCAATGTGATACTCAAGAAAGCACGTCAAATGACATTGTTAATGAGTTTGTTTACGATGCAAACAAATATGAAAGTGATGTGAAAGAATGTCTTATAAAGCCGAAACTATTTCGCGTTGAAGAAAATTCTTTCTCTGATAAACCGCTTGAAAACGAAACAGATTCACACGAAAATAATGAGTTGCTAGGAAAACATATAGAAAGACTAAAAGAGAATGAAAAGGATGTTGTGGACTCAAATTATGAAAACTCTGAGTCATCTGAAGAAGAAGAAGAAGAAATTTGTTCTCCTCCTATTGAACCTCTTCTAGATGAAGAGACCGATACGGAAACCATTGAAAACTATTCAGCTACAACCAGCTTATCGAAAAGTGAAGGCGGGCCACAAGTTGATTGTGAAGTCGCAATTAAAAGTGACATTGTACCCGAGTTGCAGCTTGACCAGGCGGACAAATCCAAAACTAAAGATAAAGTCTCAGAAGAACGTGATTCTGAAATTACAAACAGAGGGAAAGATGAGCCTTGCGCAGACCCGAATGGAAAGCAGTCTGATTCATATTACGTTATCACAAAAAAATCAGATACTATAATAAAACTAAACAAACATAAAGAAAAGTCAACAAATGAAGTAGACGTTAAAGGCTGGACAGAAACTAGCGTAGATGTACGAAAATCAGAATTAGCTGGGGAAGAGTTAAGCGCGGCCGAAGCTTTGCTTCTTATTCCTAATCAACCAAGAAATATATTAGAAAATTCAACTGATCTCATAAATAAACCTGTGGATTCGGCCGACTCTTTAGCTGAAATGGAAGATGAGCAGGGTCTTTTGGCTGAAGAGGAAATAAAAGAGGAAACTATAGAATGTAGTGAGCCGATTCCTAGTCAGAATTTAGAACAAGACGCCAATGGAGATGCCCCAAAAGAACTAGTTCGAAAAAAAAGGCGTTTTCATATGAAAGTGACACCACGTAAACGTATCATTGAAAGAGGTAAACTAGAAGAAAATCTAGAAGTATCACATATTGAAGCTAAAGTAGCGAAGTTGACAAATACTGCGAAAAACTCTGGTTCGAAATTGATTAGACCATCTGAAAATCTTGAACTACAGAACAAAACCTTTGCAGAACATTATGAAGACAATTTTGTTCTAAAGTACATGAAAGAACAATTATTAGAGGAAATGGAGTCAGTTGAATCGGCCAAAATTAGCACTGAAGACTTAGAGAAGTCATTAAATCCTTCTGAAAAACAAACTCTTGAAAAAGTTCACATAACTGTTGATATTTCCAATCCACTTTCATCTCAAATTGCAACAATTCTTGGTACAAATCGACCTTCATCTACCGAAGTACCAACCCGAAGCGCAGTTAAAAAGCGAAAGCAGAGCGTGGAAGATGATATTCCTTCGTTTATAATAAAAAGACCTTGTCCTAAAACAATGGCAGAAGAGGAAGCAGCGGACAGAGAGACAATTGCTCAAATACAGAACCTCTGCCCCCAAGTACAAATAACCCGAAAACCATCTAAAGACGAGCTAAGCTCATCAACAACTACGTCACAGCAGGCTGCAACTAAACCCCAAATAATTAATCAACAAATTTTGCGAGCCGGAAATAGTAAACCTTTAATTACAGTTACAGCCAAAGGCAATAAGCCCGAAGATGGAGTGTTTGATATTTCTAGTATGCCAATTGTTCTGTCCAATGAGAAAATTGTGAATGAAAAAGTACACCTCGTGATTACTCCAACAACGAATCCACAAATAATAAAACAATTTCAAAACCAGCATCAAACACAGCTATCGAACACAGTAACAAATGCAGGCAATTTCTCTGGAAATACTACACCAAATGTGCCAAAGCCTGGCATTCCTGTGCGCAGGCCATCCTGTGTTCGGACTAAACGTACCCCATCCAGACAACAATTGCCAGAACAACAACAAATTTCAGAAAATCAAAATTTTGAGCAAGAAAATTATGAGCAACCAATCGGCGCTCAACAACAATCACATCAGCAGCAAGAATATGTTCACCAACATCAACAGCTACAACAACATCAGCAACAAATGCAAGAGGAAAATAATCAAATGCAGCAGCAGCGGCAAAACCAACAAGGACAGGTTCAACCACAGAATCAATTTCAACAGCAGTTTCAACAACAGCAGTTTCAGAATCAAATCCAACAGCAGCTCCAGGAAGAACAAAATATTTTATTTCAACAACACCATCAGTTATTGCTGCAACAACAACTACAATTACAACATCAGCAACAACTTCATAACCAACATCAACTTGTAGCTAATGACAAAGCATCTCAATCAAATCTTTCCGAAAAACAGATAGGGATCGACAATCGTGGTAATAAGTATGTTATTATAAGAAATCCATCAAACACTGTTGTAATGGCAAATAGCCCTGATCCATGCAAGGTTCCACAACAACAAATTCCAGTAACAACCGAATCGTGCGATCAAAGTACACAGCGGAAGCAAAGGCAAAAGAAACAATCTCCACTCACAGTTCAAACAGGAAACCCATCAAAATCTCCACTTCCCGTAATACAGCCGCTACCTGTTACATCGCCTCCACCACATATTATGTCTTTATCATCAACTCAAACCAACCAGCAACAACAATATTTCAAAGATCAACACAATACTTCGTCCATTATACCTGTGACGCCAGTAGCGACAACGAAACCTAAAGGCAGAGGACGGGGTCGACCACCTAAAAACAAAACAGAAACTGTTTCATCGAATAAGCAGAGCACGAGCAATAATATTAAAGTTAATGCAAATGGAAGGCGTTCGACTGGTAGGATTTGCGAACCACCTCGTCAGCGTTCAACGCGGTCCCTTGCAGTGACAACATCTTCGGAAGTTCATCAAACGGTTATGTCATCCGCACCGGTGTATTCAACAAACCAACAGCAAACACAAACGGTCGGTTTTATGGTCAATCCGCAATTTACTTCGATTCCAGTTGGTTCTTCACCAAGTATTCGCGCCAATAATGATTCTTATCAGACGCAGACATTGAGCCTGAGCCCACAATCTAGACCACCAACTGCACCAGAAATTTCAATTGAAACATCTGAGGCAAGATAGTAATAAAATATATTTTAGCATTTTTTTAATTAGTATTTATTTCAGGTGTCTGGCGGTGGTTACGCAGTACCTTCACTTCCAGTGCCAGGATACCCACAGACATATTTGCTGTGCGAGCTAATTGGCAATAAATACAAAGAAGTTTTTTCGAAACCTCTCTACTTGTCTCAGGATCGAACGAGATTCTTAGAGGTACCCGACGAATTGGTTACTGACGCCCATAAAAAATTGTCAGACTCTCGCCGAGAACCGAATCCAAATGCTTTAAAACTAGTATCGGACGGGACGCCACATATTTTGCAATCGAGATTAATAGAGATTAATTCAGAAAATATGGTGAACCAAAGTGAAGCCAATGCTCAACAGAATGAGGTGCTTATGCAAAAACACCAACATCTCTCAGCAGAAGAGCAAGCCTCAGCATTGTTATGTCTACAGGAACAATTGACACAAGAGCAACTTGTGCAAGAACGACTTGTTCAGGATCAGCTTGTACAGGAGCAACTGGTCCAGGAGCAGTTCGTCGAGGAGCAGTTCGTGCAGGAACAATTTGTGCAAGAACAGTTTGTCCAGGAGCAGTTTGTACAAGAACAATTTGTACCAGAACAATTTGTGCAGGAGCAATTCGTTCAGGAACAATTTGTTCAAGAGCAATTTGTACCAGAACAGTTTGTTCAGGAACAGTTTAATTTGCAACCACAACAATTTTCTTTGCAGTTGGCTAGATTTGAAACAGGTGAAGTTATAGAAGATGCGGAAAGAGGTCAAATGATGGTACTGACTACTGGCACCCATAACATGATTTTAGATGATAAGTCTTTCTTTGAGTTTACTGGCGAAAAAAAAATTGACTTTTATAACGCAGAAAAGGATACGTATGTTTTAACACCGCAAGTAATAAGTAGCCTTCTACATCATTATGCGTTAGGGCACATCACAGCTGTACCAGCGTTAAATACGGAAATTGGAGATCAGCAAGAAGTATCAATAGCTGATGTTATTCAAAATGCGGATTCATCTACAAATATTCTTGAAGTTGCATTAGATGAATCGGGATTGTATTCAGAGCAGCAGTTTTTAAATACCGGTCAAATTCTTCAAATAGAAACACCCGAAGGTATGCAATTGATTGGAACACCTGCAGAGAATGCGGATTTGATATTTCATCACATGACTAAAGCAAATACCAATGAAACAAACGTTCTTCTCAATCAAGCACCAAAGATGTCTGCAGTGGAAATTCCTTCGGACAAAAGCAAACGGAGATTCGAAACAAAACCATCAACTCCTGCAACTTTGGAAGATTGTCTCAATGTAATAGGAGTTCCCATCCAATCGCCAAATGTACCCACGTCGCTTGAGTTGCCTGCGTCTGTTACCAACCCAGCCATAGTGGCCAAAACACGAACACCAACTCCAGGTACAATCACAATGAATGAGATTATTGCAACCGGTCTGTGTCATCATCCTGATATAACTTCCTTGCCATCAATGAGTTCTAATGACCAAGAACTCAGCTACGAGTTCTTCCAGTCAAATACGGAAGCACACGAGGATAAGGAACAGGTGAACGAAGAATCCGTTGTGACTGAGATGGGTGAATATGCTGTCGTGACAAGCAGTGCAAGTTTTGATGATCCAGGCAGATAATATCCACTTATGTTCTTCGAGTAGGATGTACCGCGCTGGAGCCTCCTTAATTAGGTTTTAAGCGTAATCTTTCGAAGAATAATAAAACAAAACTCAAACCGATACAACATTGGTGTATAAAAAAAAAACAAAACAAATTGAAAAAAAAAGTAAAAAACTCGTCGGAGACACAATTTCGACCATATTTTAGATACATATTTATGTACTCCATAGATATTGTTAATCTTAACAACGCAGTTGCTACTTGAATTAAAATCTGGATTTTAATCAATAGCGAAGAACCTTGTGAGAAATAAATAAACATTATAGCAGCTAAGTTATTTAAAGTGTAGCCGCATATTATAATAAAATATTCGTATTAATAGCCGTTTCTTTCCTAATTTGCAAAAATATTACGAAAATTTTTCAAATCGGCGAATCCAAAAAGGATTTAAAATAAAAAAAAAAAACATTCATTAAGTAAACAATAAGCAAAAATATTAATATTTTTATTGTGTAGATAATAAGAAAATATATGCATCCTTATACATAATTAAACGAAATATAATACATAACATTATAAAATATATACATATGTAACATAATATGTATTTTTTTTTTTCGACAGAAATAAAATGGTACTTTAATTTGTAAGAAAAATTAAAAAAAAATGCATGTCCCGATGTAATGGCAGACATATTGCACCATGTACCTGCAGCATATACATACATAATTACATAATTGAAAAGTCAGACCAAAAAATTATTTTTATTTCTCTAGAGGTCTAGAAGTCTGCATGAATTGTATTCATTTTATCTTTTCAAATTATTGCACTACTTCAGTATACTCAATTCACAAAACATAAAGCAATTACACTCACAATATTGTAACGATAAAATCAGGTGCCCTACTATGTAATTCGATTCTAAAGTAAAAATATTCGAATTCGCAAAATCGAAACTCTGTAAATCGATTTGCTAGTTTTAATAAACGAAAATCGAACAGGGGCCCTACTCTGTAATTCGTTCCGCAAGTGAAATTTCCTGAAAACGAATATTTTATACTCTCTATTTCTAAAGCGGAATGAAATTTACTACTTTCTAATTGACAATTCTGAAAGTGGAATTTTCGTACCTGGTAACACGTTTCCGAATGTCAAAAGCATTAAAATACGGAAAATTTGTTTCTGCAACAAATGTGGTAACGGAAAGAACAAGGAATGTGTTAAAATTTAAGTTTTTTTTTAGGAAAGTTGACTGATGATAACAATTTAACCAAATTAATTTTATGTCGAATTCCTTTAAAAAAAATAGATTTGTTAAGAAGAAAAAATCAAATTTTCTGGACAAATTCCTTGTATTGAAAGAAAGAAATCGATTCTATTAAGAAAACAAATCGATTTTTTTTTGGTAAAAGGAATTTGACATTACTTACAGGGAATCGTTGAGCAAAAATGTCCACATAAAACAAAAGCAATTCGATATGTTGGTCGAATTTAAAAACCCTTGACGCTAAGCAAACACCGAAATAGAGAACAATAGAAATAGAAGTGTTCGTTCCTTTTTGGCCTTACCATTTGGATGTGTTTTCCCACAGTTTTCATATTTGTTCAGTTCTGCGCATGTCTTGTATTTTGTTTTTGTAAATTGTGGACGAGGGTCACTGCTATTCGGAAACACTTGTGTTTTGTTTTTGTAAATTCTGACTGGCAGGTCACTGTAATTTTCGAAGATGCGCAATATATTACCTCCAATATGTGTACTGTGGTGTTTTCCTCCCGGAATTCCCGACTTTGAAAAAAAATGAAATAGTAACAGAATCTCGAAAGACTAAGTTTTGAAAGACGAAGGTTCGAAAGACAAAGGTTCGAAAAGTAACGTTTTGAAAGGACAACGTATCGAAAGACAAAGGTTCGAAAAGAAAAAGTTTCGAAAGACAAAGTTACGAAAGACAAAGTCTCGAAAGACAAAAGGTTCGAAATTTAAAATTTTGAAGAAATGTATCTAAGAATGCTGCGACGAATTCTTTTCGTTTTAATTAGTATACTCGTAAAATAGAGATGAGCAAAACTCAAAAGGTTTAAAAGCTTTTGAGGAAAGTTACAAATATTTTGGTTGAACTCTTCTTATGCATCACAATATAGATTACATTTTCAAACTAAATATTTTTTTGAAAACAATTAGGTACAGTCGTGCGCAGCAAAAACAATTGCATTCCTTCCAATGGATCTTGCAAAGTGGTAGCAGTACATCAGGACTACACAGCGGCAGATCTAAGGGGTCATAGGCGTCATGACCCCCCCCCCCCCCCCCCCCCCAGAATCCCAGAAAAAAGATCAACACAAACACTTACCTATAGACCTAAAAATGCGGAGAGAAAGAAGTTAATTTTTATAGTTTGTCATGGTTACAAAAATTCTGTTGCCCATTTCGATTATTGGAATTATAAAAAGTTCAGTAAGCCTTTATGCAGTTGAACGCGCGGAAGTGGTACACGCGAGCGACAGCGTGTTCCTGTGCACAGTGGAACTTTGTTTCCTTTGCGCTTGAAAACAATTTATACACTCTTGTCAAAGAAATTAAGGGAACAAAAAAAAATCACTTTTTTTTTAGTGTTTTTTGAAAAGCTGTATCTCTGTGAAAAAAGGTCGTATTGAGATAAAACAAAAAGCATTCTAAAGCTTTATATTTTTTGTATTGAGAAATTTCAGCAAATGAATTTTTTAAGAAACCGTTATTGCGCAATCATATGAAGAAGCACGAGCCAAAAATTTTATTTTTTTTGTTGTGAACATTGAAAATCAATGCGTTTTAAAATGCTCTTTAAAAAACACAAAAAAAAAGTGATTTTTTTTGTTCCCTTAATTGTTTTGACAAGTGTAGTAAATGAAATGTTTCTTAACTTTGAGACTTACTTAATCATCGTTTTTGTTTTTAACGAGTTTCACCCATATTATTGACTTTATAGAAATCTGAAGACTAATGGCCATATTGTTGGCATTCTTCAAAGCTAGTTTTAAGCAAAAACTAGTTTTTTTCAGGTTTCGAGTTTTAAGTTTTTCACTAATTTTTATTACTTTGACATCTTAATCAAAATATTCATACATATGACATCTACATCAAATCAATATTTTTTTTTTGAAAAATTTAAAACTTGAAACCCTTATAGTAAAACTAGCTTTGAAGAAGGTTAATAATATGGCCGTAACTATTTCTTCTTACCATTCTATTAAAAACTTCAGAAGAAATTTTTGTTATACTAAACCTATAGTGCTTCTACTAAATTTTACTGAAACAAATTGTATGGGGTGAGCACTTACGAAGGGATTCTGAAAAAAATGCAGCGGAGAAGCATAATTAAGGGGCCGGTTATAGCGATCAAGAAAACGCATCAGGAAAAAAATTTCTTTTGGATAGTTCCATGTTTTATCATACGATTTGAAATATAAAAAGGAATAGGTACGAATTTTATCATCGATTCAATTGAAATATTTTTTTCATAAAAAAAATTCATTTGGAGGAAATACTGTCTAAAACAAGTACTTATTTATTTTCCTGATGGAAATTCCGTACAAAAAACGAGTTTCCTGCATTTTAGTCATGCATAATGCTGATATCTATCCTTTTTTTTCGGGATTATCCCTTTTTCTGACTTTGAAAAAACTATCCCGTGAACGCTTCTTAAATCCCGCGTTATCCTTTTAATATCCCTTCTTCAGTCTCGGAAAATTTCAAATGAAAAATATTTTGAATTAAGTTGAAAACGCTGAAACGATCAAAGAATGCGGCGATTATACGTACATGTACTGTAACTGTACATTACACAGTTAGCTAAGCCTAGCTGTCATTGTCTTAATTGTATTTATCAGCTCGACACTGTATGTAAATTCGTTCGGCTTAGCTAAGTGTTATTATTTTGAATAATTTCGAATTTATTGAAAAAATGCCAATACAAACTAAAGGGAAATGTGTTTTGAACGCTGTATTTTTAGTAAATTGCAGTTTGCCATACACATGCATAGAATTCTACCACTTTTTAAAATCGAAGCCCGGATTTGCTCCACCAAATCTCTAAAAAAAGAGAAATATAAGACGCAACTAAGTGCTGCCGTTGCGAGTGACAATAATGACATCGAATCGAAGACGACGACGATGGCATAATATTGATCGATTGATTATCAAAAAGTTTTTAAAAGATTAATTTCTTTCTGCTAAATACAGAATACATTTATATCAAAACTAGTATTTTTTAAAAATATAATGGTAAACTAAAAGATGATTTGTGGTGGAAATTTCTTATTTTTGTATCCTTTTTTTCTGATTTCGATATCCCGCGAAATCTCCTAATTTGGCGGGTTTGTCCTTTTTTCCAGAAAAAAAAGATATCAGCATTAGTCATGCACGATAGTCATGACATAGACCGATTTCGATTTACGAAAATAAATACGTGTATTGCCAGATAAAATCAAAAAATAATCAGCAGTACATAATCAGCCCTATCATACTATCCGATCGGAACGGAAATTTCTCCGACTCATATGTTTTTTTGTTTTTCATTTAAATGCTACAAATTTCTCATAAATCTGTTACACCTCCGGAAAATTATTTCAACGTGCGGTTGAAAGGAAAAATTAAAGTGATATTTCTTATATTTCTAACATTTCTTAAAATTCGGAGAAAATTCCATTCCGATCGGATACTATGATAGGGCTGAATAAACCTCATTCAGAAGTGTCAAAACTATAAAAAAGACAGACATAAGCAGTCGTAAAAGAAAACGACTATCGTAAAATGTAATCGCAACTTAATGATTACGAGGGATTTTGAACGATGATCGCAATTAGTAATACGGCCCTGATCGTTATAACCAGCCCCTAATATGGGTTTAAAATTGAAGTTTATGTTTAATAATTGATTCGTAACTAGGTTTTGCTAGCGATATTGAGAGTTTGAAGCTTCATTTCTGATCCGCTCTTCGACATTTTTTCTATCTGCGTAGTGTCTGTTCTACAGATATTTTAACAGCAATCTACTACGGAAATTTCTATTCAAAGCTACAGTATGGTATAACTTTCTGTACATAACATGATTAAAACAAGGCATACAAGTTTGTCAACATTTCTTTTTAGCTTATTTGTATTTCATTTAATGGCATTGCTAAGTTCACTTACATCTCTGTAATAGTTATAGTTAACAATTTTAAGAATTATAAAATAACGCAACAGTTTGCGATTTACAATTTGTTATGCTTGTGACTTATAATTGCTGAGAATAATGTTTCAATGACATTGTGTCTGTTTATGGTTTGAATGACCGACAAAAAAGGAAGAGAAAGTATATTGAAGTAAATGTGTTGGTCGCAGCACCATATTATCTCTGAAAACGAACAAATCTTTGCTTAATGTCTTGAAATCTTAAAAGAAGGAATTGAAATTAAAAAAAAAAAAGTATATATATATGTATATCAAATAGCATCATAAATAAAATAAAATAATTTAAATAAAAGCTTAAAAAATCATAATAATTGACAACTATAATTTCAATAATATTAATCAATGACTATTTCACGGAGGAAGTTATGTTCTATTTTCTTATTCGAAGAACAATTATTGAAACTAGCCTAGACACAATTTATCTTAGGATGTTTAGATTTTGGCGCAAATTTCGTTGGTGAATTCTGAGCATTTGGCCTTGCCGCCAAGATCTCCTGTCAAGTATTTCCCTTCTTTAATAACATCGAAACAGGCCCGTTCGATTTTGGCAGCGGGTTCCATAAGTTCCATGTGTCTCAGCATCATAACTGCAGACAGTAACAGGGCTGTGGGGTTGGCCAAGTCCTTGCCAGCAATATCTGGAGCAGTTCCATGGACCTGAAGTTATTTTAAATTAAATTGTTGTTGTCAAAGCTTTAAAATTAGTATATTTATTACCGATTCAAAAAGGGCACCATTCAAGCCAATATTTCCAGAAGGTGTCAGACCAAGTCCACCAACCAAGCCAGCGCACATGTCAGACAAGATGTCACCGTACAAATTGGGCATGACCTAGAGAAATTGTTTCTGTATTTGCCTGTTAAGACTAAAATATTTCTTTGTTTACCAGCACATCGTATTTCTTTGGATCTTGTACCATGTTCAAGCAAACAGTATCTAGATAACGCTCTTCGAATTTTACTTCAGGATATTTTTCAGCCATGTCACGAACGCATCGTAAGAAAAGACCATCAGACATCCGCCTATGGATTGTAGAGAAAAAAGAATGGTTTTACTATTTGTTTTCAGTTGGTTATGAAAAATTTGGTCATAATCAATTTTGTAAAGAATTTCCTAAGCTATTTTTTCGTCTCAGATTATTTTTTGAAAGGACAAACTGTTTCTAAGTTAAACACGAAAAAACGAAAAAGACATGTTACACATTCCTGCCGCTAGAGCTCGCCTCGGATCCACGGGGACTTTTATACACTTCATCTCTTTGTTTCAAAAAAAGAATCAACTTCATGTTTCGCAAAAAGTTTTTATATGCTAGAGAGCCCGAAAAGTTATTTATGAATCCTAGTTTTGATGAATAAGACAAGATAAATTTGAATTTAGACGCAGCAGTTCAAAGAAAAATGTTTGACAACATAAGACCCGAATTTAACATCATACCATGACAAAAATAAATAAATCTGAAATCGTTATCCTTTCCTTACGAAAAAAAAATCAAATGTTAGGCAGAAATCTGAATTTACCAAATGAAAACCCTATAAGATAAGAGCATGGCATAAAAAATAATATATACAGGGTGATTCACCTAAGGTGCGACAAAAAGCAAGAGCGTGTAGGTTGGGTCAAGATAAGAAAAAAATATTAAAAAATTGTTTTAATAATTAATGCTCTTATCAATATTTAATCAACTTTAAAAACCAGATGTCACAATGTATTCTAGTTTTTGAGAAAATTCAAAATAACTACAGTAAGTTTTCCTTAAATTTGACTTCCATTCATTATTTTGTTGCTCCAAAGATCCTGTTTCTACTAATTATTTTCAATGTTCTCAAAAACTATAAGATATTTAGGCATCCAGTTTTTAGTGTTTGACTAGAAATTCATAAGAGGATCGAAGATTAAAAACAAAAATAGTACTTAATAATGTAAAATTTTGGAAAAAAATAGTTTGAACACAATTTTTTAATATTTTTTTTTTTTTTAATTTTTAATTTTAAAATTAATTTTTGAGAAAAAAAAAACTTTTCATTAAAAAAGCTTAATTAAAAAAAAAAAAGCTGACATTTTTGGCTTTACAAAAAGGTATAGCATGCCGTTTTGACGGTTAAAGTTATTTATAGTTTTCTCAGAAACTAAAAGACATTTAATATAATGAAGTTAAAGCGGGCTATAGGTCAATAAAAAGTTTTTTAACTTATTGCAACGTTTCGAACGTGTATACGTTCTTCATCAGGCCTTTATTAATCAAATTAAAAATGTAAACAAAAATATTTAGTTTTAGTTCACCAAATAACGTGAAAAGTCAAATAAATAAACTATAAAAAATTATATAATAAACTTACAAAGTTTTTTAAGAAATACGAAAATATACAATTTTCCACATTTAAAATACAAAAAAAAAAAAAAAAAAAAAAAAAAAAAAACATCATGCTAAAAGATATTTACTCGAGATGCTGCATATTATTAATACCGATAATGCAGTTAACCGAAAATCTGACTGTGGGAATCTGAGCAGCGCGTATAGCCAGTTGATAAAGAGACGCAAATGAAGAACACTATGGTTGATCACATCTGTTTGCGTCGTGTGCTATTGATGGCGGAGGTGGTCGTGACGAAGTCAAGTTCGTCTTCTCTTTACGATCTTCGTATGAAATAAAGTAAATTTAAAAAAGTTGTACTTGATAATTCAACTTTAAATTACAAATTTGTTTTTTTTCAGTATACATTATTTATTTTTGTATTTTTGTATTTTAAATGTGGAAAATTGTTTATTTTCGTATTTCTTAAAAAACTTTGTAAGTTTATTATATATTTTTTTATAGTTTATTTATTTGACTTTTCACGTTATTTGGTGAACTAAAACTAAATATTTTTGTTTATATTTTTAATTTGATTAATAAAGGCCTGATGAAGAACGCATACACGTTCGAAAAGTTGCAATAAGTTAAAAAACTTTTTATTGACCTATAGCCCGCTTTAACTTCATTATAAAAAATTATAAAGAAAGGTCACGTAAATTAATAACAACTTTTAAAAGACATTTAAGCATCCGGTTTTCTCTTTTTGTCTAAAATCTAATTACAGCATTGAATTTGTAAGCAAAATTAGTACTTAATTACGTAAAATTTTGAAAAAAAAAATCTGTTTGAATTTTTTTTTTTTTTCAAAATTTTGAGTTTGATAATTATTATTTCTAAAACTATTGCATAAAACAGATATTTATTTAAAAATAAAATAATAAAATAGATTTCTGGCTTTACAAAAAGGTATGTATATCAAGGCATTGTAAGTGTAACCGTTGTTTTTCAATAATTTTTTTTCTATTTTAAGCCAATTTTTTAGAAAATTTCCTCTTCCGGCTAAACGGAAGGAAACAGACCCCATCCCATACGATTTTTTTCTTACCTCGATCTACACGATATAGCTTTTTGTCATACCTTAGGTGAATTACCCTGTATAATAAACGACATTGATAAGTTGATGTAATTACTAGGGCTCCGAACATTTTGTTTATGCAATGAATTAAAGTTTTATATAATCTTTTGTTCATAAATCAACACGGAAATTGATTTTATGTGTCCATGCTTTGACAAAATAAATTCTAGATTTATGTTTCGCTCTATAATATGTAGTACAAAAAATTACTGCCAATTACTCTATTATCTACCTATAGGGACTTATTGCGAGAGTCTATTCGACAAAATTCGATTAAAATTCTTGATAGAACTGAAATTTCTTTCAAATAGAAAAAAATATAAAATATTCAGTACAAATATTAAAAGTCAAATAGAAAAATAGTAACGAATAGAATTTTGAAATAACCAATTTAAATAAATAAATACAAACTTATCGTTTTTGAATTGCATGAACGTAAAATAAATAACAAGCGAATAAGAATATTTTTTCAGAATCACCAACACAAAACACATTGAAAAATAAACAAACTCTAACGCTTTGACTTGCTTTCTCGTAAGGAATTCTATAATTTGACGAGAGAGCTGTTTAGAGTTTAAATATTCACCCAGAGAACGAGGAAAAGATAACTTTTTAAACTTAAATAGAGAACAAATATGTAGTAGCCCGTGGCGTAATGGTTAGTGCGTTGGTCTGTTATGCCAGAGGTCTGGGGTTCAATACCAGCCGCTTCCACCTTAAGTTTTTTTCGGAGCTACTACCTTTTGCGAGGAATTATCTCTTGTCATAGAAAAGTGCCGCTCACCTTAGCCGTTCGGATTCGGCAATAAACTGTAGGTACCTCCATTCCTGCAGACACGCCCACAGGAAATGGTTGAGAGTTGTAAGTCACTAGGCCCTGGCTCTTCATGAGCCGTTTGGGCCACCAAATTTAATTTATTTATTTATAGAGAACAAATATTTTGCTACAACTTTATTTGAATCAAATCAGTCAGATAGCTCTCAATTATTAATTTATAAACTAAAGGTTACTGCTTTCAGAAAACTTTAGTGCAAGTGGCCCTAAAAATCAAATTGGATTTTGAAAGAACGATAGTAGACTTTAATTCTATCCGACTAGATTCTTTTTCATTCGCAATAAGCCCCTATTCTTCAGTCAAATGCGAGTTGCGGTGAATACTTCTTTTCTCTCAAAAACACGGCTAATGTTAGATTCCGGTGAGTTCAAGTAGTTCAAACTTTTTAAAACTTTATTAAAGCAAGAAAGGATTCATTTAAAAAAAGTCTGACTAAATGAGTTTCAATCACAAAATTAATTAATTTTTTAAAGACAAACAAATTCGCAAGACACCATAAATTAAAATTTGAAAATGTACCTAACAAATGTATTTTTAATTTTGTGATTCCGGTTCTTTGATTTCATTTCATATTAATTAAAAAAATGGTTCTTACATGATGTTAGCCTTGTGCACAACGGTAACCTTTTTCCTGCCGTTGTCTCTTGCGTATTGGAAAGCAAATTCAGCAACACGGCTAGAAGCTTCTTCGGTGATAAGCTTAATACTTTGTACAACGCCATCGACGATTTCGTGTTCAATACCCGAGTATTCACCTTCGGTGTTTTCGCGAATAGTTACAACGTCAACATCATCGTATAAGGTTTTATAACCTTCCAAACTGCGGCATGGACGCACGTTTGCGTATAAGTTAAACTCTTTACGAAGCGCCAGATTCAAAGAACGATGACCCTTGCCGATGGGAGTCATCAATGGTCCCTTCAGACCGATTTTATTTTTGTTTACGGAATCGATCGCAGCTTGTGGGATGCCGAACATTCCATCAGGCCCCTGAATTAAAATGAAAAATAAATAGTATTAAATAATAAATATTTGTTTGAGTTCTTACTCTGACTGGAGTGACATCTACAGATTCCCATTCAATTGGTACATTAGCAGCAGCGAAAATTTTTTGCACTGCAGCTGAGATTTCTGGGCCAATCCCATCCCCCGGAATAAGTGTGACCTTCTTTGGACCCGAAGAGAAAGCTCGTCCGGATGTTGGGGCAGTTATCTTTGTTATACAAAATATTTCAATGAATTTTCAAAGCTAAAGAAAATATTCTGTGTAGAGACGAGGTTACATAATATGCTAGAATGGAATGGAGGTTAAGAAAAATTTCTTTGCAGTTTTTATCTAGAGTATATAATACTCTCTTGCACTTAAATCAAAAATGAAAATGTTGTCTTGTTTATAAAATCATTATTTTTTATACATTGCTATACAATGGCAACTTTTAGATTATGTAAAACATAACAAAATACTGACCACCTTTGGGGCCACGTCCACCCCTTCAATGGATTTTAGTCCTAAGCTTTTTAACTAGTTTTTTTTTAATAAAAGAAAACAGGAATTATGCTTATTAGCTTTACTTAAGTTTATTCAATAGATTATGACTAGCAAGTAGAAATTAATGTACGATTTTCACTCATCAAACATAATAAAAGGATAAAAATGATTTCCGGCTTTTCACAGAAAGTTTGTGGTTCTTACAATTTTTTGGATTAGACGGGCTGCCATTGTGTGATGATAAATGGGTTTTTTATTGAATTAATTGAGAAATTTTGTGAAAATATATTTCGGGTTTCACGATGCACTCCGGCCAAAAATGGATTTTCGGTTTCGGTAACTCACAAGTCGGTAGTCGGAGTGTTTTTTGTCTTTCTTGAAGTTGGTAGTGATTTGGAAAGTTTATTGCTGTCACGTGCATATTTAAACAGGGATGGCACTGAAAACGAAAGCGTTCAGTAACCAGATTGGCCTCATTGCCCATGAACGATGTCCAACATCAAAACCACCATCCAATCTTCAGAGATTTGTATGGATATGTCAGGACGTGGAAATAGATTTTACCTGCATTGTTTTTTCTAGACATATTCATAATCCAGACATCATCCATGACCAGTGGAGGTGGCATTTAAATGCTCTCCCTTCTCCCAAACCAACGCGAATATTCGGCGCGACGAACGAAAACAATAGTAACAACGTGAAGAGAAATATACAGATGTAGAATATGGTCTTCATCGAGGTTAGTTCCCTTATTTTATGTAGATGGCTTTAGTAGCACTGTTTCTAGATTATTTTATGATCATGCAAGTCGAATTGGTTATCAAACACCTTTGGTCGTTTAATTCGATTTTTGAATGTTTAAAGGCTCTCCCAAACCAACGCGATTAATCGCCGTGACAGTAGAAAACAATAACAACAACGTGTTGTTTTGTTTGACAACCACGTGTTGTTATTATTGTTTTCTTTTGTCGCGGCGAATAATCGCGTTGGTTTGGGAGAGCCTTAAACTATGTCTAACATTTACACTTCATTTACACTTCACTGCAAATCAAGTTTGGAGAGGGTGATGTAACGATGGTCGGTCGTCAAAAAAATTACAAACTCTAAAAGAATTGAATATTAAAATAGTGTTAATAGAAATAAAATATATCCGTATTGATCACAACCATCAACCATCAGGAGGGCGGGCAGATAGAGTTGTTGCCAATACATGTTTTTTTCTTATAATGATCCCAGGAATCATCCCCTAAAATATAAATAACGATAATTAGGGGACACTCTGTATTACAGGGTACAGGGTGATTTGCATAAGGTGCGACAAAAAGCTAGAGCGTGTAGGTTGGACTTAGACTTTTGGCTTTCCAAAAAGTTAGTTTTACCGTTGTTTTTTAATAATTTTTTTTTTGTGTTTTAAGTCAATCAATTGTCCCTTCTGCCTAAACGGGCGAAAATAAACCCCCTCCCATTCGATTTTTTCTTGTCTTATCCGAACCTACTCGCTCTAACTTTTTGGTGCAACTTATACGGAACACCCTGTATGCTAACTACATTTGTACTTATTTCAGTCAGCGTTTGTCGTTTATTTTCGATAAAATTTCTTTATAGAATCCAGTCCACAAATGTTTAATTTACTTGCACAAGATGTAAACAAGAGTTTCTCTCATTAATTTATTTTGATGAAATAGCTCTTCTAAAAACTAAAACTTGAAAATCTATTTTTTTGGTCTATAGATTTTAGTTTTACTCAAAATCATTTTTGCATCATTTACATTTTTTCCGACTGCGGAAAAAAATAAATTAATAAAATTTATAATATTGTTAACCTTTTGTTTAAAATGGTAAAGTTCAGCTAAAACTATAATTTTTTCTTTTGGGTTTGATATATTTTTTTTTACAAATTAGGTAGGTAGGTACTTATACCTATTTTTTGTTTCTGTTTTTTTATCTTGAAATTTTTGAAAGTTTCTGAAAGTTTTTCTAAACCACAAAATAATAAATGCAAGAGTTATGTATGTATAACATCAAAAATGTAAATAAGTAGCCATTTTAGGCATACCAACCTACATATATGCAGTTCTACTTAAAAAAAAATAATAATAACGCGTGGAACAATTTTAACACGACGAAAGTATTATGAATTGAATATTTATTTTTTCATCCCATTTACATGAGGATCTTTTTGTTGGATTCGTATTGAATTAAGTAAACACACTGCGGAGCCAAAAGTTGAAAAATTTGCCCGGGAAAGCCGGTAAATCGTGAAAACCATACTTTCCGAATTGGGTTTTTGTTTGTACGAGCATAATTCGGCTGACCATCAACCGATTTAGATAGGAAAGGACATTTATAATTCAATTAATCTTCATTAAAAAGTATAACTTATTTGTTTCAATTGATGTAGAATTTTGGGTATCTTTCATATAGTTTCATATATGTATAGGTATTTATGGTACTAAGAAAATCTTAATATATACAAATAGTGCGACGAATTTGACCTGTTCGTCAGTAATTAAAAGACAAAAAAATATTGTGCCGAAAGAATAAAATTTTAGTGGGATAAAATTCGCAATCGATCTCATTTTTTTTAAAGATCAAACTCTGATTTAACTCACATAATCACTTATTTTGGCTAAAGGGGTTTGTTATTCAAAATATACCTTACCTAGTTATACATATAAAATAAACTGTAATGCTATGTACAGATTTTTCAATCTAACTAATAGGTATATGCTGATAAAAAAGTACGTATACGCCATAGTGACTCTGCCTATTCATATATTGTATTATTTATTTTAAAGGGTCTGTAATATTATGCATATGTATTAAAGTAGGCAAAGATTAATAAAGACGATTTTTTCACTTCTCTCTCTTTTTATATCCACATATGTAATATATTACAAGATCCCAAATATGGAAATCAACTGATGAAAACTTATTCATTTACCTAGCTCTATTATTAATTATTATAGGGGACCAATCGACCAATGGGAATATAACTATTTGGCATTTGAGTAATAAAGCCCTCTTTCAAACAACAAAGGAGACCTTATATAAGACCCTTATCATCCCGGTCCTGCTGTATGGGGCAGAAGCATGGACCCTGACAAAAACGGATGAGAATCTACTTGGGTGCTTTGAAAGGAAGATTCTTCGGTTAGGTACCTATATAACCAATTTATTTTCAACCAATAGAAATCAACGTACCTACCTTTTGCTCTTCTTCATAATAAGCATTGAGACCACATTACAAAATTTTATGTATCTCCAACGTTTATTTTATTTACGTATGTTTGGACAATCCAAATTTGCTATATCCGAATATTTATACTGGCCAAATTCCATTCTATTCCAACTACAGTTGCCGCTAAAAATAATACAAATATAGACTCCGCCTTTTTCCTAACTTTTGTTTTCATAAATTTATCTTTTCATAATTTTTGTTTTCATAACTTTGGTTTTCATAACATTGTCCTTTCAGAACTTTATTTTTCATAACTTTGTCATTCAGAACTTTGGTTTTCAGAACTTCGTTACTATTTCGTACTATTTCGAACTTCAGCTGGTCCAGCTGAACCGTGAAAGACACCTAGCCGCTAGCCCTGCAGTATCTTCTCATCCTTTGTCGCGTCGGAATGATTTAGTTCAAAAAAAGAGATGTAAAAGAAGAGTTGCAAAAGATAGCCTCCTTGAAAAAAGCTTCTTCTAACTCTAGATACCATAGAACAGGTTTGGTCCTTTCTAGATCTTTTAAAGCAATGTGAAGTGGTGCTGAATTCACAATGATTTGTAAATAAATCCATAGGTGTTTTTGACGGTTGAAAGCCTTGACCCTAGTAATCCAGTATAAACCTTTTTCTATATTTTCATGTTTTAAGGCTTAGCTATATTCAAGACTTTTTACAAAAAGTAGGGCAAAAAGTGACAATGTGATGCGCAAAAATATGCGTGTGCGAAAAAGATGTGTTTTGTCTGTAGTATCAATCTGCATGTTTTAGTTTTTCAATTTTGTACTTTTTGCAAAAAAAAAATCTTGAATGTAGTTTAGCCTATTCAAAAAACTAGGGTTCTATGTAGATGAGATCTAAAGACAAAAACGGCGATCTTTCTTATTTAGACGATTTTGTCTGCGTTAACCCATACACCATAAAGGAAAATATCTCTAAAGTTTGGCAGTGGGCATGGCAGTCTATGCATGGGTTGTGTCATATCATCACCTATGTACTCAGTACTACCCAATATATAAGAAACGTTGTACGACGTCGTACGACGTACGTCGCAGAATTTGCTGTCAAAACCTATAGGAAAAAAAACCCTAGTTTGCGAAACTTAGTGAAAGGTGCAAAGAAACAAAAGTAACCAAACAGGCCTAACAATACCTCTGTTAGGTAACGTGAAATTTTCACCAAGTTTCCCACACTTGGGTCTTTTTAGCTATGGGTTTTGACAGCAAAATATGAAAATTTGTGAAAGTGTGCAAGAAATTTCACGTTATCAAACAGACTGAATAAGCAAATACCTTACAATACTGAATTGTCTGTTCACACGGCTGGCAGATTTTGTCCCAAAGTCTTAAAATTTCGTTGTTAGGTGCTTGGCTTCCAAGTGATAGCTGGCGACTCTCATCTTAGACATAATGTGGTGAATACCAACTTCAGTGGTAGTGTGAAATTTCTTACAAATTTCCACAAATTTTCAAAATTTGCTATCAAAACCCGTAAGAAAAAATACAAGTAAACTTGGTGGCACAACGGCTCGTGGAAGAACCAGGGCCTAGAGACGTATAACTCTCAATCATTCTTGTGTTTTGTCTGCAGGAATGGAGGGTTCCCTCCAGTTTAATGCCGCTCGCCTTAGCCGTTCGGAAAAAATACAAGTGCGAGAAAAAATTTCATGTTACGAACAAGGATGAGTGCCAAGTTAGCGAAACAACATTCGCCGCCGATGGAAAAATTATTAATTGGAATTAGGCTAGGTTAGGTTAGGTAAGCGTGGCTGTCAGCACAAATGCTTGACACACTTAGACCATAAGTTGGTCCATTGTGATACCACATGAATCAAGAAGAAGTTGTTTCTACTCATTGAACCACTTAGAGCTTCTTACGAACTATGCGAGACAACTATGGTCTTATTAATAAACATTGTCTAACTTTAGACAGCCGTCCAAGTTTTTAAAAAACCTTTCTAATTTTTGCTAAAGTAATCTATCTTTTTATCTTGCTTTAGACAACGTAATCTATTGTCTAAACCTAGAGAAATGCAATATTTTTTTTTTTATTAAAAAAGCATATTTCCGACTGTTTCAAAATACTTAGACATAGTTTAAACAGCCAAAAATCTAATTAATAAGACCACTAATGTCTATGTTTACCAATTCGCTAGGATCATTATAGTAGAACTCTCCTATATAGAGCCTTCGTCTTTTTAGAGAGATAGCAGGACATGTACAGAGAATATGAATGGATTCTTCCTCTTCGAGTATAGCCCGAGCATCGTCGTATGTTTGCCTATTAGACAGTGTCCGGTTATGACCAGTGTTGTCATAATCTCAAATTTCATTATGCTAGACTTCAAATTTCGTAATGCTAAATCGAATGGGAGCTCAAAAACAGAATGCTAGAAATTAAAATCCAGTCGTAGAAAATTTTATCTTTTACAAATACATATTTCAAAGATACAAAACAACACGTTGTTGTTATTGTTTTCTATTGTCGCGGCGATTAATCGCGTTGGTTTGTTTGACAACCACGTGTTGTTATTGTTGTTTTCTTTTGTCGCAGCGATTAATCGCGTTGGTTTGGGGGAGCCTTAAAGCCTAGTTTGCTGCTGATGCGAAACGAAAAATCCCATACAAAAATGACACAACGAAATCATAAACGAAAAATTTCGTTCTGCGGTACGCTGTTCGATGAGCGAAATCGATAATTATTGTAGCAGATTATTTGGAGAGATCTCCCCTCTGTTTTCGCACATAATTGCCTGTACCAATAATTGTGTGCGGAAAAGTGACATTTGGTCTTTATTCTTGTTTATATTTGTTGTATCTTTCATGACACTTTCAAGGGGTAATTCTTTGTTATGGTTTTCGTAAGCGTTTCGTTGTCTTGTTGGAGACCAACTAAAAATTTCGTTTCGTATCAGCAGCATACTAGGCTTAAAAGAACAAAAACTTTTAATAAAGCAAAATTAAAATTTATTATTTCAGAAATAAGTATTAAAAACGACATAACAAAAAAATCAAAATAACCTTTTTAATAAAAATAGGTATCAAGGCCACATATATCGTGTCTCTTCCAACCATTGAATTGTTATTTTTTACGTATTTATGTGCATTGAAGAATTTTTTACTTATAGCCAAAATAGTCCACAAATATTTAAATTCAACTGGACAGGAAGTAATTTTTGTGACTTACCTAAAACAAAATAATCGTTTTGTATTGTAGGCGTTGCTGCTTAAGAAGCTTTCAGTATTTTCCATCTATATATGAATAAACTCTTTCCAGATTGCATTAGAATTAGAATGCATTTTCAATACACTGCCATCCCAATGGGTTCTAAAGCATGCGGAGTAATATGGTCTGATAGAAAAAAAAATAAAGCTCGTTTCCTGTTGGTATTCTCGTGAAAAATAAAAAGAAACAAAAAGAAAAAAAGGAGGAGCTTTTCTGTTGTTGCACTTCATTTAAAAAATATGGTTAGCCTAAAAATGTACTTCAAATTGGTATAAATATTTGCTTTAATTGAAAAAAGCCAATACAAAACTTCAACGTTTAATTCTTCTTTAATTTTAATTTAGGTACTAATATAATAGCCTGTAGGGGTGTATAAATGAAACCACCTCCTTTTCTTCTTTAAAGCTTTTCAACCACAGATTGTAAAAAAAAAAATGTAAATCTTAAAAATCCACAATAACGCCCCTCCTTTTGTTGATGGTAGGTATTAAAATGTGAATTGAAAAATAAAAAAATCTTCTGTTTTCCCCATCCACCCTCTCATTTGACACAATCTGTTTTCCTTGGGGGATCTTTTTTCGCGGCGTATAAACAGCGTGTCCTTTTACAAAGCAATTCATCTTATGAAATTCCTTGTCATAGTATCACTCCTCAAGTCGATTCTGATTAGGACTAGGGGGGGAAAAAAGTCTTCAACCCATCTAATAGAATGAAAAAATCCCAAAGATGAGTTATTACTAAACGCTAAGAGATTTATGGATTGGCATTGAAATATTTTGAACAATTTTCAAAAACCATCCCGCACTAAGTCCTCCAATTTCGACCCCTTTCAATACAGCTTTATCCTATTTAAATGTAAAATTGGCTTTTAAACTAATTTAAAAAGGGTGTATAAAGCGAAATGCCATACCCAGAACGTTGTAAAAAAAAAAGTTGTTTTTTTTTCCAAAAATCGGAGTACGTACTCAATGCTCATGTCTACTTGCATTCAATCGAGTGGCAACAATTATCTGCATCTCGATTTGGCTTCATGGCTCACATTCATCATGACCATATAAAGTACTTCTATACACAGGTGATGGTACTCGAAGCAGTCAATTGAAATTTCTGCTGAAAATGAAAAAAAAAAAAAAACTACCGCCACTGATTAATAAAAATTGAAAGGATGAACACAGAGAAGCGACAGGAGAGAAAATTAATATCCTGGCGAAAATGGTATTTCTACCCTCAATTTAAAATTTGGAATGTTCAAAGTTTTTTTTTTATTATTATTTCAATTGAATACTTACAGGAGTTATATTTCGATGTCAGTAAATGATTTATGAAATTGCTCTGAGATCTTCATCGTCAATTAAGCGCAGAGGCAAAGTGTAGAATTAAACCATATCCATTTGAAATGTTGACGACGTAGGATGATACATCATTATTCATTATACTGATAACACCCAATTTCGGATAGATTAATAAAGAAGTTTTTTTTTATCGCGCGGTGCGGTATTACTAATATAACAAATTCGAAAGGCCGGGTTCTTGCTTCTTGATTACACGCAGAAACATTTGTCTTAACAGAGTTTGATTTTTACTCTGTTAAAAAAAAGTTGTTTAAAAACTGCCAAGACTCGTGAACAAACACGTAAGTATGTTTTGCTAAAAACAGCAGAGACAAAACGATTAAAAAAACTCGGTTGATTAAAGCCAAGTGAACGGTTATTATTTGCCAAGTATATTGACACAAATTAGCAGATCAGCTTGGTTTTAAAGTTTGCTAAAATGTAACGAGTATCTTGACTGAAAATAATCAACTTAGTTGCTGTTTTCAACTGAGCCGTTGGTTATTAATAATCAATTTACTCATTAGAATTCAAACAAGTTCATGTGTTGCTAAAATCTCACAAGGAATCAGTTAAAAACAAACAACTATTGTTGTTTGTATAAAGCCAAGGTCTTGGTTGTTATTAACCAATTAACTTATGAAAATTTCAATAAGTTAACATGTGATGAAATCTCATAAGCACTATGTTATTAACAAACAACTTGTGTCGTTTGAATATAGCAAATCACTTGGTTATTATTAACACAGTTACTTAGGAAAACCATGAGCGACGATTTCTCACAAGTAATCTGTTGTAAATAAACAACTGAAGTCGTTTGAAAACAGCCAAATACTTGGTTATTTTTAAACAAGTTACTCAGCAATATTATAACGAGTTGCGGATGTTGATTTTTCACGAGTAATCTGTTGTAAATAAACAACTGAAGTCGTTTGAAAACAGCCAAATACTTGATTATTTTTAAACAAGTAACTCAGCAATATTATAACGAGTTGCGGATGTTGATTTTTCACGAGTAATCTGTTGAAAATAAACAACTGAAGTCGTTTGAGAACAGCCAAATACTTGGTTATTTTTAAACAAGTTACTCAGCAATATTATAACAAGTTACGGATGTTGATTTTTCACGAGTAATCTGTTGTAAATAAACAACTAAAGTCGTTTGAAAACAGCCAAATACTTGGTTATTTTTAAACAAGTAACTCAGCAATATTATAACGAGTTGCGGATGTTGATTTTTCACGAGTAATCTGTTGTAAATAAACAACTGAAGTCGTTTGAAAACAGCCAAATACTTGATTATTTTTAAACAAGTAACTCAGCACTATTATAACAAGTTACGGATGTTGATTTTTCACGAGCAATCTGTTGTAAATAAACAACTGAAGTCGTTTGAAAACAGCCAAATACTTGGTTATTTTTAAACAAGTTACTCAGCAATATTATAACGAGTTGCGGATGTTGATTTTTCACGAGTAATCTGTTGTAAATAAACAACTGAAGTCGTTTGAAAACAGCCAAATACTTGGTTATTTTTAAACAAGTAACCCAGCAATATTATAACAAGTTACGGATGTTGATTTTTCACGAGTAATCTGTTGTAAATAAACAACTAAAGTCGTTTGAAAACAGCCAAATACTTGGTTATTTTTAAACAAGTAACTCAGCAATATTATAACGAGTTGCGGATGTTGATTTTTCACGAGTAATCTGTTGTAAATAAACAACTGAAGTCGTTTGAAAACAGCCAAATACTTGATTATTTTTAAACAAGTAACTCAGCACTATTATAACAAGTTACGGATGTTGATTTTTCACGAGCAATCTGTTGTAAATAAACAACTGAAGTCGTTTGAAAACAGCCAAATACTTGGTTATTTTTAAACAAGTTACTCAGCAATATTATAACGAGTTGCGGATGTTGATTTTTCACGAGTAATCTGTTGTAAATAAACAACTGAAGTCGTTTGAAAACAGCCAAATACTTGGTTATTTTTAAACAAGTAACCCAGCAATATTATAACAAGTTACGGATGTTGATTTTTCACGAGTAATCTGTTGCAAATAAACAACTAAAGTCGTTTGAAAACAGCCAAATACTTGGTTATTTTTAAACAAGTTACTCAGCAATATTATAACGAGTTGAGGATGTTGATTTTTCACGAGTAATCTGTTGAAAATACCCAACTGAAGTCGTTTGAAAACAGCCAAATACTTGATTATTTTTAAACAAGTAACTCAGCACTATTATAACAAGTTACGGATGTTGATTTTTCACGAGCAATCTGTTGTAAATAAACAACTGAAGTCGTTTGAAAACAGCCAAATACTTGGTTATTTTTAAACAAGTTACTCAGCAATATTATAACGAGTTGCGGATGTTGATTTTTCACGAGTAATCTGTTGTAAATAAACAACTGAAGTCGTTTGAAAACAGCCAAATACTTGATTATTTTTAAACAAGTAACTCAGCAATATTATAACGAGTTGCGGATGTTGATTTTTCACGAGTAATCTGTTGAAAATAAACAACTGAAGTCGTTTGAGAACAGCCAAATACTTGGTTATTTTTAAACAAGTTACTCAGCAATATTATAACAAGTTACGGATGTTGATTTTTCACGAGTAATCTGTTGTAAATAAACAACTAAAGTCGTTTGAAAACAGCCAAATACTTGGTTATTTTTAAACAAGTAACTCAGCAATATTATAACAAGTTACGGATGTTGATTTTTCACGAGTAATCTGTTGTAAATAAACAACTGAAGTCGTTTGAAAACAGCCAAATACTTGATTATTTTTAAACAAGTAACTCAGCAATATTATAACAAGTTAGGGATGTTGATTTTTCACGAGTAATCTGTTGTAAATAAACAACTGAAGTCGTTTGAAAACAGCCAAATACTTGATTATTTTTAAACAAGTAACTCAGCAATATTATAACAAGTTACGGATGTTGATTTTTCACGAGTAATCTGTTGTAAATAAACAACTAAAGTCGTTTAAAAACAGCCAAATACTTGGTTATTTTTAAACAAGTAACTCAGCAATATTATAACAAGTTACGGATGTTGATTTTTCACGAGTAATCTGTTGTTAACAAACAACTGAAGTCGTTTGAAAACAGCTAAATACTTGATTATTTTTAAACAAGTAACTCAGCAATATTATAACAAGTTACGGATGTTGATTTTTCACGAGTAATCTGTTGTAAATAAACAACTAAAGTCGTTTAAAAACAGCCAAATACTTGGTTATTTTTAAACAAGTAACTCAGCAATATTATATGGAGTTACGGATGTTGATTTTTCACGAGTAATCTGTTGTAAATAAACAACTGAAGTCGTTTGAAAACAGCCAACTACTTGATTATTTTTAAACAAGTAACTCAGCAATATTATAACAAGTTACGGATGTTGATTTTTCACGAGTAATCTGTTGTAAATAAACAACTAAAGTCGTTTAAAAACAGCCAAATACTTGGTTATTTTTAAACAAGTAACTCAGCAATATTATATGGAGTTGCGGATGTTGATTTTTCACGAGTAATCTGTTGTAAATAAACAACTAAAGTCGTTTGAAAACAGCCAAATACTTGGTTATTTTTAAACAAGTAACTCAGCAATATTATAACGAGTTGCGGATGTTGATTTTTCACGAGTAATCTGTTGTAAATAAACAACTGAAGTCGTTTGAAAACAGCCAAATACTTGATTATTTTTAAACAAGTAACTCAGCACTATTATAACAAGTTACGGATGTTGATTTTTCACGAGCAATCTGTTGTAAATAAACAACTGAAGTCGTTTGAAAACAGCCAAATACTTGGTTATTTTTAAACAAGTTACTCAGCAATATTATAACGAGTTGCGGATGTTGATTTTTCACGAGTAATCTGTTGTAAATAAACAACTGAAGTCGTTTGAAAACAGCCAAATACTTGATTATTTTTAAACAAGTAACTCAGCAATATTATAACGAGTTGCGGATGTTGATTTTTCACGAGTAATCTGTTGAAAATAAACAACTGAAGTCGTTTGAGAACAGCCAAATACTTGGTTATTTTTAAACAAGTTACTCAGCAATATTATAACAAGTTACGGATGTTGATTTTTCACGAGTAATCTGTTGTAAATAAACAACTAAAGTCGTTTGAAAACAGCCAAATACTTGGTTATTTTTAAACAAGTAACTCAGCAATATTATAACAAGTTACGGATGTTGATTTTTCACGAGTAATCTGTTGTAAATAAACAACTGAAGTCGTTTGAAAACAGCCAAATACTTGATTATTTTTAAACAAGTAACTCAGCAATATTATAACAAGTTAGGGATGTTGATTTTTCACGAGTAATCTGTTGTAAATAAACAACTGAAGTCGTTTGAAAACAGCCAAATACTTGATTATTTTTAAACAAGTAACTCAGCAATATTATAACAAGTTACGGATGTTGATTTTTCACGAGTAATCTGTTGTAAATAAACAACTAAAGTCGTTTAAAAACAGCCAAATACTTGGTTATTTTTAAACAAGTAACTCAGCAATATTATAACAAGTTACGGATGTTGATTTTTCACGAGTAATCTGTTGTTAACAAACAACTGAAGTCGTTTGAAAACAGCTAAATACTTGATTATTTTTAAACAAGTAACTCAGCAATATTATAACAAGTTACGGATGTTGATTTTTCACGAGTAATCTGTTGTAAATAAACAACTAAAGTCGTTTAAAAACAGCCAAATACTTGGTTATTTTTAAACAAGTAACTCAGCAATATTATATGGAGTTACGGATGTTGATTTTTCACGAGTAATCTGTTGTAAATAAACAACTGAAGTCGTTTGAAAACAGCCAACTACTTGATTATTTTTAAACAAGTAACTCAGCAATATTATAACAAGTTACGGATGTTGATTTTTCACGAGTAATCTGTTGTAAATAAACAACTAAAGTCGTTTAAAAACAGCCAAATACTTGGTTATTTTTAAACAAGTAACTCAGCAATATTATATGGAGTTGCGGATGTTGATTTTTCACGAGTAATCTGTTGTAAATAAACAACTAAAGTCGTTTGAAAACAGCCAAATACTTGGTTATTTTTAAACAAGTAACTCAGCAATATTATAACGAGTTGCGGATGTTGATTTTTCACGAGTAATCTGTTGTAAATAAACAACTGAAGTCGTTTGAAAACAGCCAAATACTTGATTATTTTTAAACAAGTAACTCAGCACTATTATAACAAGTTACGGATGTTGATTTTTCACGAGCAATCTGTTGTAAATAAACAACTGAAGTCGTTTGAAAACAGCCAAATACTTGGTTATTTTTAAACAAGTTACTCAGCAATATTATAACGAGTTGCGGATGTTGATTTTTCACGAGTAATCTGTTGTAAATAAACAACTGAAGTCGTTTGAAAACAGCCAAATACTTGATTATTTTTAAACAAGTAACTCAGCAATATTATAACGAGTTGCGGATGTTGATTTTTTACGAGTAATCTGTTGAAAATAAACAACTGAAGTCGTTTGAGAACAGCCAAATACTTGGTTATTTTTAAACAAGTTACTCAGCAATATTATAACAAGTTAGGGATGTTGATTTTTCACGAGTAATCTGTTGTAAATAAACAACTGAAGTCATTTGAAAACAGCCAAATACTTGGTTATTTTTAAACAAGTTACTCAGCTATATTGTAGCGAGTTGCGGGTGTTGATTTTTCACGTGTAATCTGTTGCAAGCAAACAACTTAGGTTATTTAAATACAGCCAGTTATTTGATTTTTCTTAACCGAGTTACTCAAGAAAAACCCAACAAGTTGCTTACAAAAACAATTTACGTAGAAAATTATTTTGAAATTAATTTTTTTTCATTTCGCGTAGATTTCAAGTTATTTGCCCTAGACAATAATTTTGTTGGTACTGAATTTCAATGAAAGCGCACGTGTTTTTCAAAAAAGTTGTTTTTTTTGAAATTTTAAAGTTGATTTTTATAGAACTCAGGAAAATAAAACGAAAATATTAAGAAAAAAAAATCGAAATTTCGCGTAGTTTTCGAGTTATTTAGCCTAGACAGTAATTTTGTTGGTCATATACAACGAATTTCAATGAAATTGCATTTTTTTCAAAAAAGTTGGGATTTTTGAAATCTGAAAGTTGATTTTTATAGAATTCGACAAAAGCAATCGAAACTGAAAAAAAAAAGTCGAAATTTCGCGTAGATTTCAAGTTATTTGCCCTAGACAATAATTTGGTTGGTACTGAATTTCAATGAAAGCGCACGTGTTTTTCAAAAAAGTTGTTTTTTTTGAAATTTTAAAGTTGATTTTTATAGAACTCAGGAAAATAAAACGAAAATATTAAGAAAAAAAATCGAAATTTCGCGTAGTTTTCGAGTTATTTAGCCTAGACAGTAATTTTGTTGGTCATATACAACGAATTTCAATGAAATTGCATTTTTTTTTTCAAAAAAGTTGGGATGTTTGAAATCTGAAAGTTGATTTTTATAGAATTCGACAAAAGCAATCGAAACTGTTAAGAAAAAAGTCGAAATTTCGCGTAGATTTCAAGTTATTTGCCCTAGACAATAATTTGGTTGGTACTGAATTTCAATGAAAGCGCACGTGTTTTTCAAAAAAGTTGTTTTTTTTGAAATTTTAAAGTTGATTTTTATAGAACTCAGGAAAATAAAACGAAAATATTAAGAAAAAAAAATCGAAATTTCGCGTAGTTTTCGAGTTATTTAGCCTAGACAGTAATTTTGTTGGTCATATACAACGAATTTCAATGAAATTGCATTTTTTTCAAAAAAGTTGGGATTTTTGAAATCTGAAAGTTGATTTTTATAGAATTCGACAAAAGCAATCGAAACTGAAAAAAAAAAAGTCGAAATTTCGCGTAGATTTCAAGTTATTTGCCCTAGACAATAATTTGGTTGGTACTGAATTTCAATGAAAGCGCACGTGTTTTTCAAAAAAGTTGTTTTTTTTGAAATTTTAAAGTTGATTTTTATAGAACTCAGGAAAATAAAACGAAAATATTAAGAAAAAAAAATCGAAATTTCGCGTAGTTTTCGAGTTATTTAGCCTAGACAGTAATTTTGTTGGTCATATACAACGAATTTCAATGAAATTGCATTTTTTTCAAAAAAGTTGGGATTTTTGAAATCTGAAAGTTGATTTTTATAGAATTCGACAAAAGCAATCGAAACTGAAAAAAAAAAGTCGAAATTTCGCGTAGATTTCAAGTTATTTGCCCTAGACAATAATTTGGTTGGTACTGAATTTCAATGAAAGCGCACGTGTTTTTCAAAAAAGTTGTTTTTTTTGAAATTTTAAAGTTGATTTTTATAGAACTCAGAAAAATTAAACGAAAATATTAAGAAAAAAAAATCGAAATTTCGCGTAGTTTTCGAGTTATTTAGCCTAGACAGTAATTTTGTTGGTCATATACAACGAATTTCAATGAAATTGCATTTTTTTCAAAAAAGTTGGGATTTTTGAAATCTGAAAGTTGATTTTTATAGAATTCGACAAAAGCAATCGAAACTGAAAAAAAAAAAGTCGAAATTTCGCGTAGATTTCAAGTTATTTGCCCTAGACAATAATTTGGTTGGTACTGAATTTCAATGAAAGCGCACGTGTTTTTCAAAAAAGTTGTTTTTTTTGAAATTTTAAAGTTGATTTTTATAGAACTCAGGAAAATAAAACGAAAATATTAAGAAAAAAAAATCGAAATTTCGCGTAGTTTTCGAGTTATTTAGCCTAGACAGTAATTTTGTTGGTCATATACAACGAATTTCAATGAAATTGCATTTTTTTCAAAAAAGTTGGGATTTTTGAAATCTGAAAGTTGATTTTTATAGAATTCGACAAAAGCAATCGAAACTGAAAAAAAAAAAGTCGAAATTTCGCGTAGATTTCAAGTTATTTGCCCTAGACAATAATTTGGTTGGTACTGAATTTCAATGAAAGCGCACGTGTTTTTCAAAAAAGTTGTTTTTTTTGAAATTTTAAAGTTGATTTTTATAGAACTCAGGAAAATAAAACGAAAATATTAAGAAAAAAAAATCGAAATTTCGCGTAGTTTTCGAGTTATTTAGCCTAGACAGTAATTTTGTTGGTCATATACAACGAATTTCAATGAAATTGCATTTTTTTTTTTCAAAAAAGTTGGGATTTTTGAAATCTGAAAGTTGATTTTTATAGAATTCGACAAAAGCAATCGAAACTGAAAAAAAAAAAGTCGAAATTTCGCGTAGATTTCAAGTTATTTGCCCTAGACAATAATTTTGTTGGTACTGAATTTCAATAAAAGCGCACGTGTTTTTCAAAAAAGTTGTTTTTTTTGAAATTTTAAAGTTGATTTTTATAGAACTCAGGAAAATAAAACGAAAATAAACAAGTAACTCAGCAATATTATATGGAGTTGCGGATGTTGATTTTTCACGAGTAATCTGTTGTAAATAAACAACTAAAGTCGTTTGAAAACAGCCAAATACTTGGTTATTTTTAAACAAGTAACTCAGCAATATTATAACGAGTTGCGGATGTTGATTTTTCACGAGTAATCTGTTGTAAATAAACAACTGAAGTCGTTTGAAAACAGCCAAATACTTGATTATTTTTAAACAAGTAACTCAGCACTATTATAACAAGTTACGGATGTTGATTTTTCACGAGCAATCTGTTGTAAATAAACAACTGAAGTCGTTTGAAAACAGCCAAATACTTGGTTATTTTTAAACAAGTTACTCAGCAATATTATAACGAGTTGCGGATGTTGATTTTTCACGAGTAATCTGTTGTAAATAAACAACTGAAGTCGTTTGAAAACAGCCAAATACTTGATTATTTTTAAACAAGTAACTCAGCAATATTATAACGAGTTGCGGATGTTGATTTTTTACGAGTAATCTGTTGAAAATAAACAACTGAAGTCGTTTGAGAACAGCCAAATACTTGGTTATTTTTAAACAAGTTACTCAGCAATATTATAACAAGTTAGGGATGTTGATTTTTCACGAGTAATCTGTTGTAAATAAACAACTGAAGTCATTTGAAAACAGCCAAATACTTGGTTATTTTTAAACAAGTTACTCAGCTATATTGTAGCGAGTTGCGGGTGTTGATTTTTCACGTGTAATCTGTTGCAAGCAAACAACTTAGGTTATTTAAATACAGCCAGTTATTTGATTTTTCTTAACCGAGTTACTCAAGAAAAACCCAACAAGTTGCTTACAAAAACAATTTACGTAGAAAATTATTTTGAAATTAATTTTTTTTCATTTCGCGTAGATTTCAAGTTATTTGCCCTAGACAATAATTTTGTTGGTACTGAATTTCAATGAAAGCGCACGTGTTTTTCAAAAAAGTTGTTTTTTTTGAAATTTTAAAGTTGATTTTTATAGAACTCAGGAAAATAAAACGAAAATATTAAGAAAAAAAAATCGAAATTTCGCGTAGTTTTCGAGTTATTTAGCCTAGACAGTAATTTTGTTGGTCATATACAACGAATTTCAATGAAATTGCATTTTTTTCAAAAAAGTTGGGATTTTTGAAATCTGAAAGTTGATTTTTATAGAATTCGACAAAAGCAATCGAAACTGAAAAAAAAAAGTCGAAATTTCGCGTAGATTTCAAGTTATTTGCCCTAGACAATAATTTGGTTGGTACTGAATTTCAATGAAAGCGCACGTGTTTTTCAAAAAAGTTGTTTTTTTTGAAATTTTAAAGTTGATTTTTATAGAACTCAGGAAAATAAAACGAAAATATTAAGAAAAAAAATCGAAATTTCGCGTAGTTTTCGAGTTATTTAGCCTAGACAGTAATTTTGTTGGTCATATACAACGAATTTCAATGAAATTGCATTTTTTTTTTCAAAAAAGTTGGGATGTTTGAAATCTGAAAGTTGATTTTTATAGAATTCGACAAAAGCAATCGAAACTGTTAAGAAAAAAGTCGAAATTTCGCGTAGATTTCAAGTTATTTGCCCTAGACAATAATTTGGTTGGTACTGAATTTCAATGAAAGCGCACGTGTTTTTCAAAAAAGTTGTTTTTTTTGAAATTTTAAAGTTGATTTTTATAGAACTCAGGAAAATAAAACGAAAATATTAAGAAAAAAAAATCGAAATTTCGCGTAGTTTTCGAGTTATTTAGCCTAGACAGTAATTTTGTTGGTCATATACAACGAATTTCAATGAAATTGCATTTTTTTCAAAAAAGTTGGGATTTTTGAAATCTGAAAGTTGATTTTTATAGAATTCGACAAAAGCAATCGAAACTGAAAAAAAAAAGTCGAAATTTCGCGTAGATTTCAAGTTATTTGCCCTAGACAATAATTTGGTTGGTACTGAATTTCAATGAAAGCGCACGTGTTTTTCAAAAAAGTTGTTTTTTTTGAAATTTTAAAGTTGATTTTTATAGAACTCAGGAAAATAAAACGAAAATATTAAGAAAAAAAAATCGAAATTTCGCGTAGTTTTCGAGTTATTTAGCCTAGACAGTAATTTTGTTGGTCATATACAACGAATTTCAATGAAATTGCATTTTTTTCAAAAAAGTTGGGATTTTTGAAATCTGAAAGTTGATTTTTATAGAATTCGACAAAAGCAATCGAAACTGAAAAAAAAAAGTCGAAATTTCGCGTAGATTTCAAGTTATTTGCCCTAGACAATAATTTGGTTGGTACTGAATTTCAATGAAAGCGCACGTGTTTTTCAAAAAAGTTGTTTTTTTTGAAATTTTAAAGTTGATTTTTATAGAACTCAGAAAAATTAAACGAAAATATTAAGAAAAAAAAATCGAAATTTCGCGTAGTTTTCGAGTTATTTAGCCTAGACAGTAATTTTGTTGGTCATATACAACGAATTTCAATGAAATTGCATTTTTTTCAAAAAAGTTGGGATTTTTGAAATCTGAAAGTTGATTTTTATAGAATTCGACAAAAGCAATCGAAACTGAAAAAAAAAAAGTCGAAATTTCGCGTAGATTTCAAGTTATTTGCCCTAGACAATAATTTGGTTGGTACTGAATTTCAATGAAAGCGCACGTGTTTTTCAAAAAAGTTGTTTTTTTTGAAATTTTAAAGTTGATTTTTATAGAACTCAGGAAAATAAAACGAAAATATTAAGAAAAAAAAATCGAAATTTCGCGTAGTTTTCGAGTTATTTAGCCTAGACAGTAATTTTGTTGGTCATATACAACGAATTTCAATGAAATTGCATTTTTTTCAAAAAAGTTGGGATTTTTGAAATCTGAAAGTTGATTTTTATAGAATTCGACAAAAGCAATCGAAACTGAAAAAAAAAAAGTCGAAATTTCGCGTAGATTTCAAGTTATTTGCCCTAGACAATAATTTGGTTGGTACTGAATTTCAATGAAAGCGCACGTGTTTTTCAAAAAAGTTGTTTTTTTTGAAATTTTAAAGTTGATTTTTATAGAACTCAGGAAAATAAAACGAAAATATTAAGAAAAAAAAATCGAAATTTCGCGTAGTTTTCGAGTTATTTAGCCTAGACAGTAATTTTGTTGGTCATATACAACGAATTTCAATGAAATTGCATTTTTTTTTTTCAAAAAAGTTGGGATTTTTGAAATCTGAAAGTTGATTTTTATAGAATTCGACAAAAGCAATCGAAACTGAAAAAAAAAAAGTCGAAATTTCGCGTAGATTTCAAGTTATTTGCCCTAGACAATAATTTTGTTGGTACTGAATTTCAATAAAAGCGCACGTGTTTTTCAAAAAAGTTGTTTTTTTTGAAATTTTAAAGTTGATTTTTATAGAACTCAGGAAAATAAAACGAAAATATTAAGAAAAAAAATCGAAATTTCGCGTAGTTTTCGAGTTATTTAGCCTAGACAGTAATTTTGTTGGTCATATACAACGAATTTCAATGAAATTGCATTTTTTTTTCAAAAAAGTTGGGATGTTTGAAATCTGAAAGTTGATTTTTATAGAATTCGACAAAAGCAATCGAAACTGTTAAGAAAAAAGTCGAAATTTCGCGTAGATTTCAAGTTATTTGCCCTAGACAATAATTTGGTTGGTACTGAATTTCAATGAAAGCGCACGCGTTTTTCAAAAAAGTTGTTTTTTTTGAAATTTTAAAGTTGATTTTTATAGAACTCAGGAAAATAAAACGAAAATATTAAGAAAAAAAATCGAAATTTCGCGTAGTTTTCGAGTTATTTAGCCTAGACAGTAATTTTGTTGGTCATATACAACGAATTTCAATGAAATTGCATTTTTTTTTCAAAAAAGTTGGGATGTTTGAAATCTGAAAGTTGATTTTTATAGAATTCGACAAAAGCAATCGAAACTGTTAAGAAAAAAGTCGAAATTTCGCGTAGATTTCAAGTTATTTGCCCTAGACAATAATTTGGTTGGTACTGAATTTCAATGAAAGCGCACGTGTTTTTCAAAAAAGTTGTTTTTTTTGAAATTTTAAAGTTGATTTTTATAGAACTCAGGAAAATAAAACGAAAATATTAAGAAAAAAAAATCGAAATTTCGCGTAGTTTTCGAGTTATTTAGCCTAGACAGTAATTTTGTTGGTCATATACAACGAATTTCAATGAAATTGCATTTTTTTCAAAAAAGTTGGGATTTTTGAAATCTGAAAGTTGATTTTTATAGAATTCGACAAAAGCAATCGAAACTGAAAAAAAAAAGTCGAAATTTCGCGTAGATTTCAAGTTATTTGCCCTAGACAATAATTTGGTTGGTACTGAATTTCAATGAAAGCGCACGTGTTTTTCAAAAAAGTTGTTTTTTTTGAAATTTTAAAGTTGATTTTTATAGAACTCAGAAAAATTAAACGAAAATATTAAGAAAAAAAAATCGAAATTTCGCGTAGTTTTCGAGTTATTTAGCCTAGACAGTAATTTTGTTGGTCATATACAACGAATTTCAATGAAATTGCATTTTTTTCAAAAAAGTTGGGATTTTTGAAATCTGAAAGTTGATTTTTATAGAATTCGACAAAAGCAATCGAAACTGAAAAAAAAAAGTCGAAATTTCGCGTAGATTTCAAGTTATTTGCCCTAGACAATAATTTGGTTGGTACTGAATTTCAATGAAAGCGCACGTGTTTTTCAAAAAAGTTGTTTTTTTTGAAATTTTAAAGTTGATTTTTATAGAACTCAGGAAAATAAAACGAAAATATTAAGAAAAAAAATCGAAATTTCGCGTAGTTTTCGAGTTATTTAGCCTAGACAGTAATTTTGTTGGTCATATACAACGAATTTCAATGAAATTGCATTTTTTTTTTCAAAAAAGTTGGGATGTTTGAAATCTGAAAGTTGATTTTTATAGAATTCGACAAAAGCAATCGAAACTGTTAAGAAAAAAGTCGAAATTTCGCGTAGATTTCAAGTTATTTGCCCTAGACAATAATTTGGTTGGTACTGAATTTCAATGAAAGCGCACGTGTTTTTCAAAAAAGTTGTTTTTTTTGAAATTTTAAAGTTGATTTTTATAGAACTCAGGAAAATAAAACGAAAATATTAAGAAAAAAAAATCGAAATTTCGCGTAGTTTTCGAGTTATTTAGCCTAGACAGTAATTTTGTTGGTCATATACAACGAATTTCAATGAAATTGCATTTTTTTCAAAAAAGTTGGGATTTTTGAAATCTGAAAGTTGATTTTTATAGAATTCGACAAAAGCAATCGAAACTGAAAAAAAAAAGTCGAAATTTCGCGTAGATTTCAAGTTATTTGCCCTAGACAATAATTTGGTTGGTACTGAATTTCAATGAAAGCGCACGTGTTTTTCAAAAAAGTTGTTTTTTTTGAAATTTTAAAGTTGATTTTTATAGAACTCAGGAAAATAAAACGAAAATATTAAGAAAAAAAAATCGAAATTTCGCGTAGTTTTCGAGTTATTTAGCCTAGACAGTAATTTTGTTGGTCATATACAACGAATTTCAATGAAATTGCATTTTTTTCAAAAAAGTTGGGATTTTTGAAATCTGAAAGTTGATTTTTATAGAATTCGACAAAAGCAATCGAAACTGAAAAAAAAAAAGTCGAAATTTCGCGTAGATTTCAAGTTATTTGCCCTAGACAATAATTTTGTTGGTACTGAATTTCAATAAAAGCGCACGTGTTTTTCAAAAAAGTTGTTTTTTTTGAAATTTTAAAGTTGATTTTTATAGAACTCAAAAATTAAACGAAAATATTAAGAAAAAAAAATCGAAATTTCGGGTAGATTTCGAGTTATTTAGCCTAGAATGTATTTTTGTTGGTACTGAATTTCAATGAAAACGCAAGATTTTTTTTCAAAAAAATTGTTTTTTTGATATTTGAATGCTGATTCTTATAGAATTCAGAAAAAGATAACGAAAATATTAAGAAAAAAAAATCGAAATTTCGCGTAGTTATTTGACCTAAACAATAATTTTTTTGGTACTGAATTTCAATTAAAATGCACGTTTTTTTCCAAAAAGTTGTTTTTATTTTGAAATTTGAAAGTAGATTTTTATATATACAATTCGTCAAAAAATGAAAATTTTAGAAAATAAATAAAAATTTCACGTAGTTTTTGAGTTAGTAAATTACTTAGCTAATATTAACAGTCAACTCGGTTAATTTCAACAAACATACTCCGTTACATTTGTAGCGTCGAAATCCAAACCTGTAAATAATATTTTTACTGTTATCAGTAATCAACTTATTCAATTTTAACAAACTCTCTCTGTTATATTCTTTATAACTCGGCAAATTTTAACAGTCAACTCGGCTAATGTTAACAAACACACAAGGTTGTTTTCCCTCAGATGCGAACGCATACTATTACACCTTTTACTTCTGTGCACTAGTAAGTGTTATGTTTGTAGCGTCAAAATTCAAACCTGTAAATAATAGCATTTTTACTGGTATTAGTAATCAACTTGTTTCATTTTAAAAAACTCACTCTGTTACATTCTCTATAACTCTGCAAATATTAACAGTGTACTCGGCAAATGTTAACAAACACACTTGGTTGTTTTCTCTCAGACTCAAACGCATACTATTACATTTTTAACTCCAATGCACTAGAACTATCTCTATTAGTGTTACCGCAAGAGTTTTCAAATAAATATTTTTAGCTTAACAAATGAATAAATTTGACATTGTATAAAAATAAACTATGTTTTTAATATCAATGACGATATGGTACCTACTAATACTTAAGGGGGCTTTTATAGTACAAACAAATTGGAATTTCGTCCCGTCAAACTCACTAGGACTTATTAATTAACTACTGAGTCCAAGTGAGGTCACCGGAACGAAAATGCCAATTCTAAATCAATAATTCAGGAAATCCAATTAAATATAAGTCTTCTACTTGGCTGATGTATTTCAAAAGTAGGTATAGAATTTGTTATACAAAAAAACCTTCATAATAATTTAGTTCGTTTTTATTTTCTTCAAACTTAAATTAATTTTGTAATAAATCTTATGCTCAGGTAAAAATGCATCCAATCTTATTAAAATACTCAATTATTTATCCAGATCTAATATTAAATCTATGTGGCAACACTGATTTGTCATTCACAGTCTGTTTTGTTTTTAATCGTCACACATACAATCAAATATTTCGATGCCATGCCACCTGTTGCTATGCTATTCTTTTCTTTCAGAGGAAGCGTCATTCATTTTAATTTCAGATTTCAGTTTAGTTTGAATCGTTGATGTGTTCGGTCGGGTCGCTGGTCGTCAGGTCGGTCTCGTAGTACGTGGTCTCGGTCTCGTGGTATATATTATTTAAAAAACAATTAAAAAAGTGTTCAGTGGATTATTTCGGTGAGTTTATTACATGATTTTATGTTTTTTAAGTTCTTTTCTATGAGGAGCTGAAAAAAAAACCAGTGCTATTAATTTTTCAAGGAATGTGTTTGTGTATAAAAAGCCATTTCTACGTGTTAACTTTAGAATAACCAATTTAATTGAAAATTATTTAATATTTTAGTGACAAGTCAGTTAGTTTTGTTTTCAGCTCCTCATATTTTATACATTTTTCCAAATATAGCTCGCCAAAAAATGCTCATTAAATAATTCACGTGCCATATTTTTATATGTAAAAAATACCCCGAGTTACATTCAACTCGGTATTAAAAAAAAAATAACCGAGACAACTCGGCAGAAAAACACAAAAACTTAACGTGAAATTATTGTATCAGCATTTCGACGCGAACAATAATTTTGTGTTGACAAAAATCTTCCCTGAGATGTCTCGGCTTCATACATATAACTATACATGCATTTTTTTGCACATGCACGTGTAGTTTTTGCACATTTTTATCTTTGCTTAAAAAAAAATCAACTTGGTAGAAATACCATAGTGTTGTTGTTTTTAAAATGAACTTTTTTTAGACAAGGATAAAAATGCGAAAAAAAACACGGTGCTACTTTCAACTTGGTATAAAACAACCGAGACAACTCAGCAGAAAAAAAAAACATCGTGGTTTCGGCCTCTTGGTATATATTATTTAAAAAACAATTAAAAAAGAGTTCAGTGGATTACTTCGGTGAGTTAATTACATGATTTTATGTTTTTTTTAGTTCTTTTTTATGAGGGGTTGAAAAAAAAAACCAGTGCTATTAACTTTTCAAAGAATGTGTCAGTGTATAAAAAGCCATTTCTACGTGTTTTTTTGCACATTTTTATCTTTGCTTAAAAAAAGTCAATTTGGTAGAAATACCGTAGTGTTGTTGTATTTAACATGAACTTTTTTTAAGCAAAGATAAAAATGCGAAAAAGAAACACGGTGCTACTTTCAACTTGGTATAAAATAACCGAGACACCTCGGCAGAAAAACACAAAAACTTAACGTGAAATTATTGTATCAGCATTTCGACGCGAACAATAATTTTGTGTTGACAAAAATCTTCCCTGAGATGTCACGGCTTCATACATATAACTATACATGCATTTTTTTGCACATGCACGTGTAGTTTTTGCACATTTTTATCTTTGCTTAAAAAAAAATCAACCTGGTAGAAATACCATAGTATTGTTGTTTTTAAAATGAACTTTTTTTAGACAAGGATAAAAATGCGAAAAAAAACACGGTGCTACTTTCAACTTGGTATAAAACAACCGAGACAACTCAGCAGAAAAAAAAAACATCGTGGTTTCGGCCTTTTGGTATATATTATTTAAAAAACAATTAAAAAAGAGTTCAGTGGATTACTTCGGTGAGTTAATTACATGATTTTATGTTTTTTTTAGTTCTTTTCTATGAGGGGTTGAAAAAAAAACCAGTGCTATTAACTTTTCAAGGAATGTGTTAGTGTATAAAAAGCCATTTCTAAGTGTTTTTTTGCACATTTTTATCTTTGCTTAAAAAAAGTCAATTTGGTAGAAATACCGTAGTGTTGTTGTATTTAACATGAACTTTTTTTAAGCAAAGATAAAAATGCGAAAAAGAAACACGGTGCTACTTTCAACTTGGTATAAAATAATCGACACAACTCGGCAGAAAAAAACAAAAACTTGGGCTGAGTTCCAGAATTCATCAGATGCGCATTTACTGTGCAGTTTGCGCATCCAAAAACTTTCTAGCTGCTTCGATTAAATTTTTTTTTTTTTGCATTCCGAAACGTCAGACTTTTTTAATGTAATATTTCTACAAAGCATCAAGTTTTCGTTGCTTATGCGTTTGAAAAATGAAGGCAGTACTTCCGCATCAAAACATATTCTACATTTTGGAACTCAGCCTTGTTTACGCTCTACTGGATACGGTTGACTAATGCATAGATAAGTGAATTTTATCAAAATCTGTGAAATAAGTTAATAGCAAATTCGTTTCACGTCTAGTGAAATTTAGTGAGCCTAGTAATTAAAAAAAAAGCTGTCAAATTATATGTTTGTGACACAAACTTTGTGTGAATAAAAAGAATTTAATTCCCATGGAACCCGAAGTCGTCTCATTTTGATAATATATAATAAAATTAAAAAAAAAAACGAATTTTTGTTTGTGTTACTTTGAAAATCTGTGGTTTTCTGCGCATTTATGTAAATTTCAATCCAACGTTCTGTAAAATTTCATGTAAAAAAAATAAAATGGCAAAGAAATGCACAGGAAATCACAGAGTTTCAAAGTAAAGGAACGACCATTTATTTGTTTTAAATTCATGCTATTTACTCAATTTCATTATTTTGCAAAAATTGACTAATCTTAAAAAAAATGTGAGCAGGAGTTAATTTCTTATTTTGTGGCTACATGATGGTTTTATTTGAACGTGCATCCACTAATTTCGGAATTTTCTTACGGTTTTCAAAAAAAAAAAAGTTTGAAAATATTTTTTCTAAAAAAAAAATAAAATTTTCAAAAACATATACGTATATTATATATCTATTATGTACATATTGTATACTCGGGGTTAATTTCAATCGATTTGAAATTAACCCCGAGTAGAAAAAAACAGAAAATATTTAACGAAATTATTACATCAGAATTTCGATACGAGTAATAAATTTTATGCTAAGAAATCTTTCCGAAGGAAAGATTACAAATGATACACGTTCAAATGAAACAAGTAAGATAAAAAGTAAATGAAATATTAACAATTAATAGTATATTTAAAAGTTTTTTAACTAATCTCGTTTTTAATTACCTCATTCTAGTGTTAGGGACTAAAAGAGCCCAATCTTAATTATAAGATGGGTACTCTTGGCTTTAGCCAGGATGGTATGCGGAAACTCTATTATGTCTCTTTTTTTTACACATATAAAAATATAATAGTACCTACCTACAAATAATTTATTTTACGCTCTAATGGAAATTGAGTCAAATTATAAGCCCTATTCTGCTAAACGTTCGCGTGAAAATTTCTATTCTGCTATCCATCGGAGGGAAACGATTGTGTCAAATTTCGTATACAAATACAAAGTCGACAGACGACAAAATAAAGCCATGCTTTTTTTCTTTTGTTTAAATAAACTAATCTAACTATATCTAATTGTAATAAAAAAGAAGAGTTAATAATAATAATAATACAAAGTCGATTTAAATAAAATTTTCACAGCTAGTTTTCTAGAAAACATCGAAGATAAAGATCGGTTTAGATTTATACTCGGAAGACAAAAGATTTTAAAAAATAAATTATGGAAAATTGAATAAAACATTCGCGTGAATCGAAAGTTTCGATTAGCAAAATAGGGCTAAATATGTTGCCATGGAACTCGATGTCACTTCAATTTGACAGTTAAATAAAATTTCATCCAAATACAAAAAAAAAAAATTCAAAATAAGTTCATTATAAGCCTTCAAATTACAACAAATCATTTTTGTTTTATGGTCTATGACACGTAAATCTTAGGGGAAGAAATTAAAAATAAAAGATAATTGTTTTAAACATTTTGGAACTATGGACTCTATTGGTGTTCATAGGCTCGGAACCAAAGTGAAACAATTGAAATTACTACCATTCCCTTACTATACATTTATTACTATAAATATTTTAATATACGAGTATAACCCCTATAAACTACTAAACATTAATATTGGTGTTTCATAAAAATAATTTATGTTGAAAGAATTCACATTTAATAACTATACAGAAGAAATAATTTTTCTGAAATACCACTCACTAGTGCTCATGGAAATAACTTGGCAAATGCAACAGATCAAATTATATTGCAAGATTATTCATAAAATAACTAAATGTAAATCAATCAATGGTCAATAACTTTTTTGATAGATTGTTATTTCAATTTTAGTTCTATGAAGTACATAATGTTTTAAAAATTAACACTGCAATATTAATCCATCTTTTGCATTGGTCAGGAAAATTCTGTAAATATTAAAAACTAATGTCGTTGTTTGTTTTTGACAATATATTTCAGAGGTTATGGATGAAGAAGTGTGCAACTTGCTGAAAGAGTGGGGGCTAGAGAGTTATATCCACATTTTCAAAGGTATGTACGTTTATAAATTCCAATTCTAAGTATTAAAAAGAATATAATTGAATTAAAAGTTAACTCATCTATTTTGCTAGCTAGTTTACATAATGCACTTAGTGTAACGTAAAGTAGGTATTAAATTTAGAAAAATTTCAACCTTTTTCAATTGCGATACATATAAAATACGCACATCTTTATTTTTATCCTAACAGATACTTTTAAAATTCTTTAAAAAATACGAAGGTATCAAATTATGTAATACAATTTTGTTAAATTTTGGATTTACTCAAGTATTAACGGCACTTTTTGAAGTTAAACTTGTTTTGGCGTCTTTGGTAAAATTCTTAAGTCAAATTTCTCAATGACAAAAAAAAAACTAATTGTTGACATTAAACTGTGGCTCAGTCTGGGAAAGTGGTAGGTTAATTTTTTTTATAAAACTCAATATGTTTTATGAAAATAATTTTATTCATTCAAGCCGGATTTTTTTAATTCTGGTATATTATTTATTTAGTATCTTCGCAAGGAGGTTTTCACAAACACGGGAATGTTTATATATGTACCTACTTCTTTTCTTGAACTTTTATTTACTCACATAAATTATGAGTTTTATGCATTTTTTTAAATTTTTTTAATGTACAGGAATTTTCAAATCAAGTTTGAAGGATCGTTTTTACCAAATTTTTATTTTAATAAAGTCAAGGGCAGTAAATAATTAATGAAATTTAAAAAATGTATTTGTATTTTGATTGTATATTTTTATACCAACATTTATTGTATTGCTTATAACCGAAGATAATTCAGTTGAGCAAAACGGTTTTCAACTTTTATCGTTATGAAGTAAATGTTAGGGATCATAAGATCATTTACTTTATAAATATAAAAGCTCACTAATAATGTTTTAAAAATAGATATAATGAATTAAAATTCAAAAAACAAAAACATTGTTGGCACACTAAGGAAAAAAAAACAAGTGCGTAAAATCAAAGAAAACAACATTGACTTTGATATTTTTCGAAATGATTTGGTACCAATGGCGACAATTTTTAAATGAACTTAAGCAATATTTACCAGTTTTGATTCAACAACTAAAAAATTTTATAAATTGAAACGCATAAAGCTTTTTCATTATTTACTGTGTTTCATATGTTTTATAATTCAACTTCCTTTAGTTATTTATTCCAAATAGTAATGTAAAAATATAAATTAAATGAAAAATGTTCCTATTAAAATAAAAAGGAAGAATAATTAATAGGTTTGTGGGAGTGCTGTCCAAAACTACGAATTTCTACGATGTTTTAGCGAAAATACTTTAAAGTTCATATTGAAAAAAAAAAATGTGTAAAAATTCGTAGCTTTGTACAGTACGCGAACACACTAATTATTTTTCGATTAAATATTAGTGCGCATTTAATTCGTTCATAAAAATGTATTGGATGTACTTCGAAATTCAAATAGAAAAAAATAAGAAATAAACATTTTCTGACCTTGACTGTGCAACATTTTAAGAATGCGTGAGTGCAATTTAATTGTTATTCATACAATACTTGATTTCGACATAAAAATTAATACGTTTCAAACTAGGTTAATTTGTTTTAATTACGTTGCGTATTTAATTGAACCATGCATGTATGTCGAATTGTATCAAAATAAAAAATGATTGTATTAAATTTTAGGTTGGATTATTCAGATTAATTTCGAGATTTACTTCTTGCTATTCTTTTAGGTTTATAAAAGTTCTTGTTAGATTAGTTACTACTATCGTTCCAACTTTGTTTCATAATTAATATAAAAAAATGTAAAGCTAAACATAAAATACGAAATTAAAAGTTGTTTTCAATTACTTTATTTTGATACAAATTGAATGGATGAAATAAATACAATCATGCACTTTGAATTGGAAATATCGGCAAATAAAAAGTTTTTTGGCAAAATTTTATTTCAATACCTTCCACTCATGAAATTCCCCAACAATTGAAAAACTAAACACAATCACATTTAATTTACTTTCTGTAGACAATGCTATAACTTCAATGTCTCTGCCGCTACTAGGTGCTACAGAAATTAGGGAGATTTTTCCAGTCATAGGGCATCGGGTGCTTTTCACCAGAAACTTAGAAGAGTGGAGGAGAGCAATGCACCCTAATGCTCTAAGTTCTTTGGTTAGTTATACTTTTTCAATATTGGCCTTTTTAGATTGTAGTAATTATAACTATGTGTATTACAGACATTCGATTCTCAGCATATCTCATCAGGTGTTAGCAGTTCTCAAAACCCGAGCGAAGTAAGTTTTGCTCTATGTGACTTTCTCCCTGAGTATCAAGGTGGTGACAGTATTCAAGTACTAGATCCAATTGTTGTTTCACCAGTTACTCCTAAAGAAAACATATCACTTAAAGTCATGGATGTAAGTACCTACAAATTTGTTTCAGAAAAATGGCGATTATTTCGTGCCCTTACGTCCATTTTATCGTAATTGCAAAATGTAAATTTTTAAGAAAATAAATCATTTATTTTTCACCGTAATTTTAGTTTCGACATCAACAATGACAAAAGAAATTAAAAAAGAAGTGAAGTATCGGGAAATCTCGCGACCAGAGATTAAAAACAAAGGAAATTTCATTTTATGTTTGTTTTAGACAAATTCATTGAATTATTTTTTCATCCAAATTTATATTTCAAGTAACCAGATATATACTTTCGGCTTTCAGTGTTACAAAATATAATATACATTCCCCGATATGTGACGTAATTGGTTTCATTGATAATCAAAATCAGTTCTTTTTTTTATTCAATTACGATAATTTGGAAATAAGTGCTCAATTCCTCTACGCATAGTAGTTTGAGAGATTTTAAGAATTTTAGAATGAAAAATGTATGTTTATTTTGATGCCAAAATAAAGCTTATGACCTAATTAATATATCTGGCCAAAAAAAATATTTCTTTTTGGCCCAACCGTTCTCATGAAATGTCTTATTTTTTTTATGACAAATTAATCATATCGATTTTCGACTGCATATGTTTTATTATTTATTAAAATACAAATTTAAAAATATTTGAAAAAAAACCTTTTCGTCATTCTCGAAATAAATATTTCATATTGTGTTTGCAAAATTTTAAATGATATGCCCCCAGTAAATAAATAAAAAAAACACATTAAGCTTTGTAGTAAGTGGAGGGTATAATGTCAGCAAGATAAAACGTGGTTTTTTATTTCACTCCAGGGTATTCTCTATTCCCTATATGATCATTTTCTTATTTCGGTCCAACTTATAAGCTCTAGCTCTTCGTTGCTTCTAATGCAAAGCAACCTGTATATTATAGACATTTCTACACGACAAATTATTGAATTTGAAAATAAGTTATTCACAGTTCATAAATAACCAAAGTCAAGAGTTAACTAACAAACAGAAGGACGTTTTTCTAATTCTTACCATAATATTTTTGTTATAGGATCTCACTAAACTTCTTCAATGTTCTTTGGAGGGGAAAGGGATCTTATCAATAGACACAACACAACCGCTTGAAAATAAAGCTAGGCTCAAATTGGTGCGGATTATATGCACACATATTCTTAAAACGAATCCGGAGCGCAACATAACAGCCCAAATTTATGGAAAGTGGGCAAATGAAATCGTGCATTTGTTCCCTTCTGAAACTAGGTCAGTTTATTTTCACAACAAAATTGTGGAATCGAGTCGTGGAATCATTAACCGGTTGGCTGGCAAGTTGCCAGATCATGTTCATAATCTCAAAAGGAAGTATCGTGAAACAGGTATAATTACCACACGCAAGCGTTCAGCATCACCCACCTCCAGTCAAGTAGATTCCCCGAGGTCAATCAAACGCTTGGCAACAGCTTTTAACATTGGAGAAGACGAAGAGCTGTCAGAAACAAATCTGGAATGGCTTCGAAATTCTAGCCATCCTTGGGACAAGACAGAGGAAAAATGGGAGAAAACTACTCGGGCTCGGCTTCATCTTTTAAAGGACATGAGCATAGCACAGTATTTTGATGAGTTCCCTGCTTTAAAAAATACATTTGGATATAAACTGGTAATAAATATTTCACTTATAAATTACAAATTATATTTTTTAACATCTTATAAATTACTAGCTAACCCGCGCCCCGCCTTCCATTGCATTCATTGCATTCGATAGAAACTTTTTCATTTTTCATTTAAATGACTTTTTTTTGTTTATTAAAGTTATTTTTTTTTTGTAAATTGGTCTAAAATTTGAAAAACCTTAGCCTATGTCCATTCTAATTTTCCAAGCTCTCGCTCTTCCAATTCTCATTACAATCACTTAGGGGATTTAATGACACTAGCTACGAAAAATAAAATATTTGAAATATAATACAAATTTGAGTATTATATTTCAAATATTTTATTTTTCGTAGCTAGTGTGTCATATTTGTGAACGAAAATTGACAGAAAAAGGTTGTGATCATATATGGCATACTTATATGGCACAGTCTAATACTACTTGTCATATATACAAATATTTTGCCATATTTCATATAAATAGCATTGGTCATATACATATATATGACAATGTAATACTGCCTTAGGTATTTTCTGAGATTAAGAGGAACAAACAGACAGAGAAACAAACTTTTACATTTATAATATTAGTATGATTTTTTTCATATTAAGATAACCTTTTGTAAGATAGTTAATTTTTATTGATTCAGCGGATCTAGCTGGACTTCAAACAATTCTAAAGAAACACATTACACACAACTGACAGATTCCTTATTTTCAAGAACTTAACTGATATTTCTGGGGTATATATGAGGCACAGGGTTGCCACTTTCCTGCAATTGCAGTAGATCTACTGCATTTTTTCTCAAAATAAATCTACTGCCTTTAAATCAAATCTACTGCTTTTTTGGTTTTACAAAAAATTGTCCATAAACAAATAAAACACAAATAATTTTTCAATTCTGTAATTGATTGCAATCATTCTAATTCTTCAGGAAATACTCACATCCTACTTAACTTATTAATATCTACTGCTTTCGACTATATCGGCTCTATTTTGATGAATATTGAAAGCTGACGGAAATCTTGTTTTTGTTAATTAACGTTTTTTTTAAATTTTTGCAAATTGTGATAATATTGGCAAGTTTTTAATAAAATCTGCACAAAAATGTTAAAATTCTCAGTAAGTAAATGCAATTGTACTTTATACGAATTTCCTTAGTAGTGATGCATAGTGTTCATAAAGGCCAAAGTCATAGCGACAGGGAATTTAAAATTAAAAATTAGTTATCTATATAAGTTAAAACCCCTGAATTATCCCTTAGAGCGATGTAAGACTGTGTTATATTGGAGTTATAAATACAAGGACCTCTATAAAACCTTTTTCTTCCGGCTCTAATAAGTCTTGCATCAGGACATAAAACAGTATATTTTCTTTTGATAGATTTAAGATCATCTTTTTATGCTGAAATAATTAAAATATATAGTTTATGAGGGTAAGAAGGACACTCTGACAAAACTTAAGAATGAGACTTGTCAGGACTCACTCTTAAATATTTCTTTTTTATTTATTTAAGTTTTTATTAAAAGGCAAATATTTTAAGAGAAAGCAATACATTCTTTTTAAGCTTATCTTTTCAACATATTGTTCTCTTATAAATTGCGTATGACAAAAAAACAAAGAAACTGAATGAAGAACAGAATATTTTTGTGGGCTAGTGAAAAACCTGAAATGACTACCTATTTTAATAAATATAATTTAGGGGGAAGCTGATCGCAAAGCTTCGGTAGACTAGATAATTGGTATCTGAGCCGCTTGGTCTAGGTTGAATTCAAACTAGTGAATGAAAAACTATTTTAATTTAAAATGAATATTAGACTAAGTAGGTACAGGTACAGGTTTGTTGTAAGGCAAAACGTTTTTCAGGAAATTTAAGTACATATATAATTTTCATACAAAGAAATTGTATTTTGAGCCCTGTTTAAGTATAGTATTTATAATGCATTGCATTATTCAGTTACTGTTCTGAAGGATTTCCGAGGAAGCTACCGGTCTGATCCATTAAACTGGATTTATATTGCATTACTCTGCCATTTATAAGCTTATAGAGAACTTGGCCAAATCTAATACTTCAAGAAAAACGAAAAATTCGAGCGCAAAAAAGGCCTAAGAAAGATAGGCCACTCTTATATTAAAAATTTTTAATTTTTTGTGTTTGGCCTAAGTTAAAAATGTGTTTAATTTATATTGCTTAACCGTTAACTCCAAAAATTTTGATGCAGGCATAAAGACAAAAGCATAAGGATTCAATTTTTGTGTTAAAAAAAAACGGTTTTCGATAAAAAGGTAGTTAGGCTACTATGGTTCTGAGGGCCTGGTGTACTTCATATTTGTATGAAAGATACATTATTTCATAAATGAAGAAATGAAACAAATTTGAAGCCAATACAACCATTAGGTATTTATATACAAAATTGGTTTGTGTGAGAATAAGATTTTTTTTTTCTGTTTACAATGAAAATAAATGAGTGCCGTACGTGTATTTGCATTTCAGGGTTTTTGGAGACGCTCAATATTTAATGCTGTATAATAATTTCTGTTGCATTTTAGACATTTACTTACTGTATTAAATCAGGATTATTATATAATATATACTACCTATTTTATTATAAAATGCATACATACTCACATAATGTGAAATTTGCATATTTGTCGGGTTCGAGTTACGATTTTGTACGATTCAAACATGAACGTGATCTTCCTTTAATATAATCAAATCCGTCAAAGGTATTTAAACATTTATACATCCACCAAACTTCCTTGGTATTGTAAGAATAGCTTCCAAAATGTACATCTGAGTGTCCATATATAAATAAAACAAATATGTACATAAAATATTTTAGTTTATTCATACTTCCTTAACCATTTCTTAAAACATATCTCTTCTTGAATTTTAAATAGCTTGAAAAGGATTTCAACAATTTATACACGGACAACTATTTGGCGCTTTGCGAAAATTTTCCTAGACTTAAAAAGGACATCTACAACTTTGCCAAGAAGAAACTGGGCAATAAAGACAGCTCTATCGCTGAAATTTTATTACTAGAGAACTGTAAGTATCTAATAAAATCTATATTTGAAAAAGTCATAAACAAAAAACAACATAGGAAGAGATCCATAAACCATTCGTTTTCATAGTTGGTATTTTTCTATTAGTATATCTACAAGGTATAGAGGCTTTACAGTTAGAAAATAACGTGTAATTCAAACAATTATATACATCGGCTCAAATATTTTCGTTGGTTAAAATAAACCCAAATATCTAATTAATTAATAAATATTTTTGCCAATAAGTTGAATTAAAAACGAGAAAATTGATATTGAAAACTAATATTTCGAATATTTACAATATTAAAATTATACTGAAAATTCATGAAATAAATACAGTCAAATCCGCTTAAGTGAAACGACAAAAATCTTAATTATTTTTCCACTTAAGCGGGGTTTTCACTTAAGCGAACCTCGGTTAACTAAAAAAAGGTTTCACATAAGCGAGCCTCGGATAACCGGAGAAGTCTTTTTCCCGAAGAAAAATATTGAAAGTTTTTCTAAGTCAAAAAATTTGTTTCCCGAAGAAAAAATTTGAAATTTTTTTCTAAATCTAAAAATTTTTCTAATACTATGTTTTCATTAGAACTGAAATGAGGTAATTTGGCAGATATCAAAAAAAGTGTTCACATTTCAAATTTCCTAATTTTGTTTGACCGTCCAGATTGTCAGTCGCTTTGTTTTTTTTTTACATTGAATTCCGTCATATTAAATGGGTTTCATTTTGAATGGATTCCATTTGGGTGTGTTCATAAAAGTTTTACGTAATTTCCTACTGAATTTCGTGCAAATTGGGTTGAAATTACCTCATTTGGAAATTTGAATTTGTATGGGAAATGAGATGATTTTAAATTCAATTTGAGAAATTTTCAACGAAATTACCTCATTTCCTTTAATGAAAACGCAGTATAAGCCTTTTTCCCGAAGAAAATAATTGAAACTGGCTTTTTCTCGAAGAAAAAATATTGAAAATATTTCGTCTTTTTCCTGAAGAATATTACATTGAAAATTTTTCTAAGTCTTTTTCCTGAAGAATAAATATTGAAAATTTTTCTAAGTCCAAAAATTTTTCTAAGTCTTTTTCCCGACGAAAAAATATTGAAAATTTTTTTAAGTCTTTTTCCAGTAGAAAACATATTCAAAATTTTTCGAAGTCAAAAATTTTTTCAAGTCTTTTTCCTGAAGAAAAAATATTGAAAATTTTTCTAAGTCTTTTTCCTGAAGAAAAAATATTGAAAAATTTTTTAAGTCTTTTTCCCGAAGAAAAAATATTGAAAAAATTTCTAAGTCTTTTTCCCGAAGAAAAAATATTCAAAATTTTTGGAAGTCCAAAAATTTTTCTAAGTCTCTTTCTTGAAGAAAAAATATTGAAAATTTTTCTAAGTCTTTTTCCTGAAGAAAAAATATTGAAAATTTTTCTGTCTTTTTCCCGAAGAAAAAATATTTAAAATTTTTGGAAGTCCAAAAATTTTTCTAAGTCTTTTTCCTGAAGAAAAAATATTGAAAATTTTTCTAAGTCTTTTTCCTGAAGAAAAAATATTGAAAAATTTTTTAAGTCTTTTTCCCGAAGAAAAAATATTGAAAAAATTTCTAAGTCTTTTTCCCGAAGAAAAAATATTCAAAATTTTTGGAAGTCCAAAAATTTTTCTAAGTCTCTTTCTTGAAGAAAAAATATTGAAAATTTTTCTAAGTCTCTTTCCTGAAGAAAAAAATTGAAAAATTTTTTAAGTCTTTTTCCCGAAGAAAAAATATTGAAAAAATTTCTAAGTCTTTTTCCCGAAGAAAAATATTCAAAATTTTTGGAAGTCCAAAAATTTTTCTAAGTCTCTTTCTTGAAGAAAAAATATTGAAAATTTTTCTAAGTCTTTTTCCTGAAGAAAAAATATTGAAAATTTTTCTAAGTCTTTTTCCTGAAGAAAAAATATTGAAAATTTTTCTGTCTTTTTCCCGAAGAAAAAATATTTAAAATTTTTGGAAGTCCAAAAATTTTTCTAAGTCTCTTTCTTGAAGAAAAAATATTGAAAATTTTTATAAGTCTCTTTCTTGAAGAAAAAATATTGAAAATTTTTCTAAGTCTTTTTCCTGAAGAAAAAATATTGAAAATTTTTCTAAGTCTTTTTCCTGAAGAAAAAAATTGAAAAATTTTTTAAGTCTTTTTCCCGAAGAAAAAATATTGAAAAAATTTCTAAGTCTTTTTCCCGAAGAAAAATATTCAAAATTTTTGGAAGTCCAAAAATTTTTCTAAGTCTCTTTCTTGAAGAAAAAATATTGAAAATTTTTCTAAGTCTTTTTCCTGAAGAAAAAATATTGAAAATTTTTCTAAGTCTTTTTCCTGAAGAAAAAATATTGAAAATTTTTCTAAGTCTTTTTCCCGAAGAAAAAATATTTAAAATTTTTGGAAGTCCAAAAATTTTTCTAAGTCTCTTTCTTGAAGAAAAAATATTGAAAATTTTTATAAGTCTCTTTCTTGAAGAAAAAATATTGAAAATTTTTCTAAGTCTTTTTCCTGAAGAAAAAATATTGAAAATTTTTCTGTCTTTTTCCTGAAAAAAAAAAATATTGAAAATTTTTCTGTCTTTTTCCCGAAGAAAAAATATTGAAAATTTTACTAAGTCCAAAAATTTATCTGTTAATATTTTACCATCCTGAATTTTAAAAACGAAGTTAAAAAGTTTTTAAAATTCATTTTTTATTTTGAGATGGATTATATTTTTTTTTGTTTTTTTCACTTTATTTTCAGTATATTTACTTAAACTCAGTTAAAAAAAAAATCGAAGTGACAAATTGTTCAAAATAAACATTTAAAAGTATAAGTTAAGGGAGAAAAACCCATGGTGTTTTTTTTTCATCCAGTACAAAAATGGTGGGATCTTTTGTGAAAATCTCATCTGGCATTACTCATTACCAGTTAAAGAATGTTGGTGTTCTTAAAAACATAAACATTTCTTAACACTAAAGAAATTGCATTCTATTCCTGCACCCAAATATTATTGTGATAAAAAAATACTTTTTAATATATACATACATATGTATATGATTTTCATCAAAAAACTATTTTATTGAAAATTTAAATAAATAGCTAGTAAAATTTCCTTAAGAAGAATGTGAAGGTAATTTCTGAAGTGATACCGTAATTTTACAATTATGCCAAATGATGGCTGAGACAGTAGGTATATTTTCTTAGTATGTACCTATCTGGGATGGTAAAATTCTTAAAGAAAAGAAATTTCCTTACTGATGCTTTCACTTAGAAGTAGGTACTGATGGCCGATTCTAAAAAAAAAAAAACAGCAACTGACTGACAAAGATTCAATCCTTGCTAAATTTAGGCAAAATTTAAGATAATGGCTTTAGATTTTAATATAATAAATACATGTTATTTTAAATCAAATCTTTTCAACCTATAAAATTTGTTTTCTTTTGTTTTTGTCACAGCATCGGAAGATATCAGTAACCTCGGCGCTTTCCTTCTAATTCCGTCGCTTTTATCTCTTACATCTGTACGTTTAAAAGGTGTCAGTAAAAAGGTCTGGAGGCCTTCAAAAACCGAAGCCCGAAACGGATTCATAACACATGTCCACAGCGATGCAGACATTCAAGAAGCTATAACATTACGGCGTGATAAACTTCAGCAGATGGGTCTCACACTTCAACCATTTGTCCTCGTAGTTGGTACGTCAATAAAAAATATAACTAGTTATTTTGTAATTGTTAATGACACAAAGTATTTACTGCCTACTATCTTAGAGGCAGTTGATATATGTTTTAAGATAATTTTTATTGTTAACGCAGAATATCCTGCAGAAAGCAAGTGTACTTGGATGTTCATCCAAAAAGCTTTATATAAAATTGAAACTAAATTTGACAAAGAGTCTACCGCGGCTAATACCTTACTCGTTGAACTGGGAATTATAACATAATAAAAGAAAGTTTATTGTTACAATATGGTTGTATGTTTTCTATGCAAATCTTACCTTAAAAATCTTAGATGTCTCAGACAACACTTTGCTTTTAATCACAGCGGACATACTTTTAAATACTACAAATGCAACGAAGGAGATTGTATGCGTTCATTTCCTGCTTTCTTTTCATTTAGAAGACACTTCCAAAAAGAACATGATTCTGAAGGTCAGAATCAAAAATCCTGTTCTACTTCTAATTTAAATGTTGAAAACACACCAAATGAAACTTTACTTTTTTCAGAAACAGAAGTAGAAAAAACTTGCAAATCTAAACCAATAGTAATGCCATCAGTTAGTTCATCACTTTCAGTTTTTATTGCATCCCTATATGGAAATGTACTCTTGCCAAGAAATGTAGTTCAAAAAGTAATTGATGGTTTAAGAGAATTGTTCGGTTCACTGAGTCCAGCTATTAAGAACTGTGTAGATAAAGTTTGTCTTGAACACTCCATTTCCAATGATGTTTCCAAATCATTTGTCGAAAAACTCAACCTTATAATCATTTCCCCTTTAGAAAATTTTTCAACCGAGCGAAAACGGATTGCTTATTTTTCTAAAAAAAAAACTTACTTTGAACCTCAGGGCATTGTAGTTGGTCAAAGATTCGATTACGTTAAAAAAGATGGCATAACACGTATGGAACCTGTAACATGCCAAGAACATTTTATTTCTCTAAGACATATATTGCAAACTTTCTTTTCTCTTAAAGACATACTCACTGAAACGCTGGAATACATGGACAGCCTTAAAAATAAAAGTGCGATGGAAAATTTTATACAAGGCTCTTATTGGAAAAACAGACTTAACTATCATTCCAATCGAATTGTTTTACCTCTATTTATGTATTTCGATGATTATGAAACTGGAAACGTTCTTGGAAGTCATGCTGGTGTTCACAAACTAGGGGCAGTGTACGTCTCGATTGCTTGTCTTCCGCCTTGGCGTTTATCAGTTCTGTCCAATATATTCCTCGTTTTACTGTTTCATTCATCTGATAGAGTAGATTTTGGAAATAATGTTATTTTTAAACCAGTTATTGATGAGTTTAATTTTCTAAGCGAAGTGGGCGTAGAAATAGATATTCCAACTTTCAAAGGGACTTTATTTTTTGAACTTGCTCTGATTCTCGGTGACAATTTAGGGATACACTCTATGATTGGGTTTGTAGAGAGTTTTTCGGCAAATTTTTCTTGCAGAGTGTGCAAAGTTCAAAAACCAGCATTAAAAGAGCAACTGTATGAGAATTCAACCCTTCTTCGGACAGTAAACAACTATGAAGCTGATCTGGCTATAAATAATTGTTCATTAACTGGTATAAAGGAAAGGTGTATATTTTTGGACGTAAAGGACTTCGACTTATTTCAGCAGGTAGGCGTTGATATAATGCATGATGTCCTTGAGGGTGTAGCGAAATACATTTTGAGTTTTGTTCTTTTGCAGTATACCGAACATAACCAATTTTTTTCTTTATCTATTTTCAATGACAAATTATTAGCTTTTGCTTATGGGCCTGATAGTAAAAATAAGCCTTGTCCCATCGAAAGGGAACATCTTAAACGTGGAAATGTGCGTTTATCTTCTGGAGAAACGCTTACTCTTTTGCGATTTTTGGGATTACTGATAGGCGATTTTGTACCGAAGGACGATTCCATTTGGGCTATGTATATAACATTAAGAAAAATCCTTGACATACTTCTCAGCGTTAGAATATCAGTTGGAACTGAAGATTTACTTCAAGTTTTAGTAGCTGAACTTAATGAACAATATATTAGGCTTACCAAAGACTCTCTCAAGCCAAAATTTCACAACCTCATTCACTATCATACTGCTATTAAGAAACATGGCCCATTATCATCACTTTGGTCAATGAGGTTTGAAGCAAAGCATAGGCAATCTAAAATGTCAGCAAGATCATCATGTAACCGAATAAATGTCACTTTAACTTTAGCCATGAAACATCAGCTTCAACTAAACGAAATGTTTCTGAGGGGGAAACTTTCCAACATACTTGACGTAGGACCTACAAAATGTGTGTTGTTATCTGAAATAAAACTTTTGCAATCTAGCCTATCGCTGGACTCTAAGAAACCTTTGACTAGGGTAAGTTGGGCGACGATTTCTTCCATACATTATAAAACTGGATCCGTCTTAGTAAAAAGTCTTAGTTCAGATTGTTATCTTTATGACTTTTTCTTATTAAACAAAATATATGTATATGATACTAATCGTCTAATCTTTTCCGGAACAGTACTGAACACCTTATGGTTTGATGAACATTACTATGCATATGAAATTGAAATTCCATCAATGCAGCAACAAACTAACGTGTTTTTTGAATCCTTTCTTTCACCAATTCCAAATACTATAAATATTTTAGCAAACGGCAAGCAGTACATAACCTTAAGAAGTCCACTCTAAATTGTTGATCACCGGTTGAATTCTAAAATAAAAGATACATTCTTGATCGGATCCAAATGGACTAGGATCTTTGCAAAGGTACAAACTTTCAACTTTTTGTTTATTTTTGTATGTATGTATAAAAAAGTATTCGAACCGCATCCTGCATAATCCTTATTTATCATCAGACTGGCAAATTCCTGCTCATAGCTACTTATAAGCAATCAAAGATATTGCGTTAAAAATAAAATAAAATAAAATCATGCTCAAATTGTAATCGTAAAATTATCGAGTAACTCTTAAGAATTAAGCAAAATGTATTTAGCTTTAAGTTTTTTATTATACATATACTTTATAAGAAATTACTGTACTGAAAATCTCCTAAAAAACAAATAAAATCTTTTTATATTCCTTACTCTAGTTACAAAATTTGTCTTTTATAAGGAAACAATAAAATTAATATGTACCTATATGTATGTACTAAAAATTGAAATGCTTTAGTGTTTAATTTAATGGTTTTCCAATAGAAATTATTCAATTTTCAGATATATCTAAGTTTAGAAAAGATGCTGTTCATATCAAAGCTCCAAGATAATATTAAAAGGTAAGCATTCGTATTGGAAGGAAAACAGAGTAAATTGGCAAAATTTAATCAAGAAAAACGGCAGATTATAACAGAGTAAAATGACTTAATTCAACCTACCAAGTTGGCTCGTAATAACCGAGTAGGTTCGCTAACTAGAACCTACTAGGTTGATTATTTCAACCGAGAATCGTTGGCTTATTATAACCGAGTAGGATAGCTAATTTCAACAGAGAAGATTTGCTGAATTCAACCGAGTGGCTTGGTTGATAATAGCCGAGTAGCTCGGCTAAAATAAACAGAGTAAGTAGGCTAAAATCAACCCAGTAGGTTGACTAAATTTAACCGACTTGGTTGGCTAAAATCAACCGAGTAAATTGGCTAATTTTAACAGAGTAGGTTGACTAGATTCAACCGAGTTAGTTGTTTATTTATAACCGAGTAGGTTGGCTAAAATCAACCGACTTGGTTGGCTAAAATCAACCGAGTAAATTGGCTAATTTTAACAGAGTAGGTTGACTAGATTCAACCGAGTTAGTTGTTTATTTATAACCGAGTAGGTTGGCGGAATTCAGCCGAGTAGGTTGGTTATAAATAACAGAGAAGCTTGGTTGTTTTTAACCGAGAAGATTGACAGATTTTAACAGAGTAAGTTGGCTAAAATCAACCGAGTAGGTTGGCTAAAATCAACCGAGTAAATTGGCTAATTTTAACAGAGTAGGTTGACTAGATTCAACCGAGTTAGTTGTTTATTTATAACCGAGTAGGTTGGCGGAATTCAGCCGAGTAGGTTGGTTATAAATAACAGAGAAGCTTGGTTGTTTTTAACCGAGAAGATTGACAGATTTTAACAGAGTAAGTTGGCTAAAATCAACCGACTTGGTTGGCTAAAATCAACCGAGTAAATTGGCTAATTTTAACAGAGTAGGTTGACTAGATTCAACCGAGTTAGTTGTTTATTTATAACCGAGTAGGTTGGCGGAATTCAGCCGAGTAGGTTGGTTATAAATAACAGAGAAGCTTGGTTGTTTTTAACCGAGATGATTGACAGATTTTAACAGAGTAAGTTGGCTAAAATCAACCGAGTAGGTTGGCTAAAATCAACCGAGTAAATTGGCTAATTTTAACAGAGTAGGTTGACTAGATTCAACCGGGTTAGTTGTTTATTTATAACCGAGTAGGTTGGCGGAATTCAGCCGAGTAGGTTGGTTATAAATAACAGAGAAGCTTGGTTGTTTTTAACCGAGATGATTGACAGATTTTAACAGAGTAAGTTGGCTAAAATCAACCGAGTAGGTTGGCTAAAATCAACCGAGTAAATTGGCTAATTTTAACAGAGTAGGTTGACTAGATTCAACCGGGTTAGTTGTTTATTTATAACCGAGTAGGTTGGCGGAATTCAGCCGAGTAGGTTGGTTATAAATAACAGAGAAGCTTGGTTGTTTTTAACCGAGAAGATTGACAGATTTTAACAGAGTAAGTTGGCTAAAATCAACCGAGTAGGTTGGCTAAAATCAACCGAGTAAATTGGCTAATTTTAACAGAGTAGGTTGACTAGATTCAACCGAGTTAGTTGTTTATTTATAACCGAGTAGGATGGCGGAATTCAGCCGACTTGGTTGGCTAAAATCCACTGAGTAAATTGGCTAATTTTAACTGAGTAGGTTGACTGATTTCAGCAGAGTAGGTTGACTAGATTCAACCGAGTTAGTTGTTTATTTACAACCGAGTAGGTTGGCAGAATTCAGCCGAGTAAGTTGACTAAATTCAACTGAGTTGGTGGGCTTAAATCAACCGTGTAAGTAGGCTAATTTTAACGGAGTAACTCTGTTCATTACAACCGAAAAGGTTGGCAGAATTCAGTCGAGTGGGTTGGTTAAAAATAAGTGAAGAGCTTCGATATTTTTTAGCAAGTAGATTGACTGATTTTAACCGAGTAAGTTGACTAAATTCAACCCAATAAGTTGGCTAATTTTAACAGAGTATGTTGATTGAATTCAACCAAGTAGCTTGGCTCATTAGATAATTTCAACTGAGTAGGTTGGTTAAATTCAAACAAGTGGGTTGGCTAATTATAACAGATCAGATTGGCTTAAATCAGCCGAGAAGGTTGTCTAAATTCTTCTAAGTATGTTTGCTATTTTATGCAAGCAAAATGGAAAATTAACCGAGTTGATTGGCTGTTTATAACCGAGTAAAATTCATATGTTGGTAAATTACAAACAAGTAGATTGGCTAAATACAGCTAAGTGAGTCTACGATTTCTACAGAGTTGGTTTTCTATTTATATCCGAGTAGGCTTCGGAGGGGAAATGATATCGGTTAATTTTACTACATTAACTTGGTTGTTTTTTCACGAGATATCTTAACCGACTTAGCACGGCTGTTTTTTGACGAGAAACTCCGTAGGTGCTATAGTAATCAAGTTAGTTGGCTGTTTTTTCACGAGAGTTGGCTGTTTTTAACCCTGCAATGTTTGAGCGTGTACTTATGTACATATGTATGTTTATAGATTTCTAAAGTGTATTTCAAAGCTAATTTTGGTCCTAAACTTTAGGCCATCAAGAACTTCATCGATAGGTCAAGGTATATATATATACCTTTTATTAATAAAGCGGAAATCTTGTTTTGTTTGGGCTTATCTCAGAAACCATAATGTTCAATTTTAAAAAATTTTCGAAGATTTTTTTTGTCTAAAATTTATTTCTCTAAAGAGGCCGTGATACTAGCAATGTCCGATAATTTAGTCAGTTTATATTTCAGAGATCTCAGTATCCGTTTATGCAAAGAATCTACTTGGTTGTACCCTGCAAAACTATTTTCGATATCGCGAACATAACTGGCTGAACAGAATGGTGACGCAGACGGAGACAGAGCCGGAGCCGGAGCTGGAACAGCTGTCAAAATATTGAATACACGCAAATTCAATGTTGCGAGCACAACGAAACGTAGACGCATACGGAGCTGCAGACGCAGACGGAAGAGTTCACCAACTTTTAACTTTATACGTACGGCACTTTTGACGTTTCAAATTGTATGGAGAATAATGTGAATTCTGAGCTTGTACACAAGAATATTCTTTTGTTTTTCTTCAAAATACTTTCAAAGCTGTACAGCTCCATTGTGGACATGTAAAAAAAATAACGTAGGACACTTTTTGACAGCTCTTCCAGTTCCGTCTGCGGCTTCAGTTCCGTCATTCTAATCTGTTCAGCCAGTAAAACCGCATTTGCATGACTAAAAGTTACATCAAATGAAAAGTTCAAAAATGTTATGAAAATGGGAGTTTTTTTTTTCAAATATTTTAAAAACAGTTTTCGTTAGAAAAATATTTCATTCTCTAATCTTGTAGCCTATGTAATTTTCAAAAAAAAATGGCGTTTCACTTTTTTGTAGCATTAACTCTTAAAAATTTACAACAAATCGAAAAGTCAAAAAATCTCTAAAAAAGGGGTAAAAAGTCATGAAAGTGGAAGTTTTCGGCAAATATCTCAAAAATGGGTTGTCAGAAAAATTTTATTCCTTTATCTTGTAGCTCATTAATTTTTCCAACAAAAATGCGTTTTCACTTTTTTGATAGCATTAACCGTTAAAAGGTTACAACAAATGGAAAAGTCAAAAAATCTCTAAAAAAGAGGGCAAAAAGTCATGAAAATGTGTGTTTTCAGCAAATATCTCAAAAACAGTTTGTGTTAGAGAAAAAATTTAAGTCTCCAGCGATTATTCGCTGCGACAAAAGAAAACAACAATAACAACACGTGGTTTTCAAACAAAACAACACGTTATTGTTATTGTTTTCTATTGTCGCGGCGATTAATCGCGTTGGTTTGGGAGAGCCTTAAAGCACATATAATTTACAACAAACATAGCTTTCCACTTTTTTTGTGACATTAACCGTTGAAAAGTTACAGCAAATCGAAAAGTCCAAAAATCTCGAAAAAAGGGAAAAAATGTTATGAAAATGGGTGTTTTTGTCAAATAACGCTATGTGCTAGAGAAAATATTTTTCTAACACAAACAGTTTTTAAAATATTTGAAAATAACTCCCATTTTCATGACATTTTGCGCCTTTTGAGAGATTTTTTATTTTTTCATTAGCTACGAAAAAATAGGAAATCACCTCAACTACAAGATTGAGGAAAAAAAATTTTCTGTAGCCTCACCTATAAGATTGAGACACAAACCGTTTTTGAGATATTTGCAAAAAAACACTTGGACCCCTTATAACTCACCTTGCGGTCATCGGATCGATGAGGAACTCTCTCAGTTTTTAAAGAGTCCCATTACCAACGTCCATGCCAAATTTCAGCTTCTAACTATTTCTTTTCTTTGGCATTTTTTCGTCTATTCTTACAGGACTATACAGCCTTCATTAGATTGCGCTAAACAGATGAAAAGTGCTGTTGCTGTTGTAATCTGTTTCTCACTTTAGATAGGCACTATTCAACCTCTAAACGCGTTTAGCTTATAATTCTTTTATTCAACGTTGCATAAGTTTTATGAATAACATTTAGATCCATTATAAACAAAACAGTAAACAACATTATGCATTCGTTATATTCGTTATAATTCGTTATAATAAGGCTGTAAATGTTTAATTTTAGTAAGAAAATCGATGTAAGAAGCACTGGACTTAAAAAAAAGCTACATATATTTAATTTCATGTTTAATTTTTATTTTTTTTCAAATTGATTAAATTTTTATTTTTAATTTTTTTTTATAATTATTGTTATTTAAATAAACATCTAATTATTCATTATTTTGATCATTAACCTTGCATTCTTCAGGGCTGCCACATCCACTGCTAATTTCATCGCTTTGAAATTTTGTAGAATCTATCATTTCTACATCAATATGAGATGAATTTTCTCTGTAATTTCCACAACCGTGTTCATCTATAGAATCTTCACCGTCTTGATCCGATTTATTGTCATTTTCATACGAGTTGTCATCTGCCAGATTTTTTGTAGCTGATGCGAATTGACCATATAGTCGTGGGAGGTCTTGTAGCATATAGTTAGGACTGATTTTCTGGCTGGGGAGATTCTCTTTCGTTTCGCCCAAGTCATAGTACTTTGCGTAGTTCTCAATCTTGCTAGATGTTTCCGAGGCAGAAGAGGAGGATGAAGATAAGTTAATTGCTGTAGAGCCTTTAGATTCGCTTCGAGGAACTGGCACTGAAAATGCCGAACCATGTCTATACTTTGGTGGTGTTTCAGATTCAGACGATACAAGGGTATTGTTTTCGGAGGTAGCTAAAGGTGACACATTCTCCTTTTTACGATCATAAATATGTCCAGACACTCGCAAGTCAATAAAAAAGTGAAGCGGATCGATCCCATAGGGAGGATAAATAGGTGGGTACCAAACTGGTGGTGGAGGAGGAAGAACAAGGTCCTGTGGTGGCAAAGAAGCAGCTGTGGGACTATCTTGCAAAATAGTTTGACTTTCAGTGGAACCAGAATCGTTCACGCCTTTGTTGCAAACTAATTCCTTTGCGGTAGGGTCAGGTTTAGGATACTTTACAGCCGTCATGGGTAAAAACTGTTTGTTTGTGAGTTCAAGAGGTTTTTCGGGTAATGGAATTTTTTCATCAAGCCCTTTTCGTTCCCTCAAGTTTTCGTAATACGGTCTGTGTTGACTCCAAGAACGCTTTCGAGGTCTTCTGGCCATAACTGCAGCTTGCTGAATTTGAAGATTTCTTGCATTTTCATTATTTCTAGCTTGAACAAGAGATCTCAACATATCGCTGAAGAAAAAATTATTTGGTCCAACTGGTGCTGAGTATAAATACGGTGGTGTAGCGGCTAAAAGACGGCTCACGTAATCTTGATTTCGAAGCTCATTAATATTCTTGCGATCCTTCGGTGGAGACTTTCTTTGATTTTGTGGAGCTGTTGAACTTTCTTGGTGATGCTGTTGTTCTTCAGTCATTCTGTTTTTATCTGTTCAAGGATGAGAAAATTGTAATTGTAATTGTAATTGTAATTGTAATTGTAATTGTAATTGTAATTGTAATTGTAATTGTAATTGTAATTGTAATTGTAATTGTAATTGTAATTGTAATTGTAATTGTAATTGTAATTGTAATTGTAATTGTAATTGTAATTGTAATTGTAATTGTAATTGTAATTGTAATTGTAATTGTAATTGTAATTGTAATTGTAATTGTAATTGTAATTGTAATTGTAATTGTAATTGTAATTGTAATTGTAATTGTAATTGTAATTGTAATTGTAATTGTAATTGTAATTGTAATTGTAATTGTAATTGTAATTGTAATTGTAATTGTAATTGTAATTGTAATTGTAATTGTAATTGTAATTGTAATTGTAATTGTAATTGTAATTGTAATTGTAATTGTAATTGTAATTGTAATTGTAATTGTAATTGTAATTGTAATTGTAATTGTAATTGTAATTGTAATTGTAATTGTAATTGTAATTGTAATTGTAATTGTAATTGTAATTGTAATTGTAATTGTAATTGTAATTGTAATTGTAATTGTAATTGTAATTGTAATTGTAATTGTAATTGTAATTGTAATTGTAATTGTAATTGTAATTGTAATTGTAATTGTAATTGTAATTGTAATTGTAATTGTAATTGTAATTGTAATTGTAATTGTAATTGTAATTGTAATTGTAATTGTAATTGTTATTGTTATTGTAATTGTAATTGTAATTGTAATTGTAATTGTAATTGTAATTGTAATTGTAATTGTAATTGTAATTGTAATTGTAATTGTAATTGTTATTAAAAACCCAAACAAAAACCATAACGCATATATATACTTGCTCCCTGATAGCGTTTTTCCCAACCTTTTTATACAAGTTCGCACGTTAATTTTTATATAATTTTCATGCGCACAATGTTGCACACACTTAGGTATCCCAAAAAAAGGTTTTTCTATTTTTCCTTAATTTAAATAAATTAATAACAAAAAATAATAAAATTATAATTGAATTATGTAAGTATGTAATGTTAGAAATGTTTGCATTGAATCAAAACTCGTATTGTATTTACTATTTAAGACTATTACAGTTCAAAAATTACGAACAATTTTAGGAAAAGTGTGGTTTGTTTAATTTTGTCTCTCATCGGCACATAAAAAAAAAACCTTCTTAATTGTACAAACCTGAATTTGCGCACACTATCGTTTTGCAAATTTAAATACAAAATTATTAAAATAAATTTAAAAGGACTCGAAATTGTTTTTTCGCTATTTTCCTTTTGAAATTGTAATAATTTACAATTATTTCGCAAAAGTTAACTCATATTTGTTTTCCAAAAAAACAAATCAAATCATTCTTTAAAAGCCACTGGAAATTAAATATCCACTAAATCGATACTTTAATTTTTTTTGTATTACTACATAATATAGAGTTAGGGCCACCAAAACTCATACTCACGATGTACCCCTTTTTTCTCAAAAATGCACAAGTTGTTTTCCCATTTCCTAAACTATTTAAATATTTACATGAACGAAAAACAATAGGAAACTTCCCTTTCTAAGCTTAATCCAGATACACTGTGTATATCTGCAAACTGCATATTGTGATAAATGAATTAAATCTTAATACTCCCGGTACCTAAGCTGTTTTTGATTTGTATAAGGAAGACAAAAGATTTACTCTTAAGAAAATTCTCTATGGAATACTCAATCTACAAATGGAAAACAACCTAAGATATAGAGAAACATATTTTAATGTGTTTGTAAGGACAGGATAGGACAAGGACAATGCAAACAATTAATAAGAAAGTGTCCTGGGAGGTTTGATTACCATATAACTTGTTTGTTAAAAATATTTCTAAAAATTAACGGTTAGAGCTCAACTACTGTAAGTAAGCATTACTATTTTTATCTGGGATTATCTTTTCTGTCTGAATTTTTTTCAGAACAACATTTAAATGAATGATTAATAATTAAAAAGCTGTTTTTTGCCGTTTATTCCAATCACTTTTTTGTCAGGCCAATAATAATTATGGCTTTCAGAAATTTAGTAGCCGTGGCGTGATGGTTAGTGCGATGGACTGTCATGCCGGAGGTCTAAGGTTCGATCCCAAGCCTCGCCACCTATTTATTTGAAAGAAAAAACGGCTACTGCCTCTTGCGAGGAATTGACAAATCCTCCAAGAGTATCTCCTGTCACGGAAAAGTGCCGCTCGTTAGCCGTTCGGATTCGGCAATAAACTGTAGGTCCCCTTCATTCCTGCAGACACACACACAGGAATGGTTGAGAGTTGTAAGTCACTAGGCCCTAGTTCTTCATGAGCTGTTGTGCCATCAAATTTATTTAATTTATTTTATTCAGAAATTTAAAACCAATGGAAGGGCCAGACCCATTCCTCGCAAGGGCAACTTGCATGATGTACATGTACTTGCCTTGCCTTGTTTTATATTATATTCATACATACATGAATATTGAATGTTCTAATCCTAAGTGGGCTTTAGGTCTTTCTTGAATTTATTTACTTAATTGTAAAATAGACGACTGACGTTTCATACGTGAATACGTATGTACTTCTTCAGGTCAACTTCAATGGGCCTATCAAATTTTAAAACTAAATTAACTTTATGCAAGTGAAAAGGTTTCATTTATCTTAGGGTCCCCACAATGTGAATGCAAAAAAGGGGACATTTCAAAAACTTATCAATAGATGTGTTTTTTTTCAAGTCCAAAAAATGGACGAAAAAAATTAAATCAGCGCAGCTTATCATTTTACATGTTGAATGCAACAAAAACTAATTCTTTAGCAGCATAGCTAAGGCGCCAATTATAGCGACCAGGAAAAATTTTCTTTTCTTAACTTAATGTCGTATCACACGAATTGAAATATTAAAATGATACGAATCGATGTTAGATCACTTGTAATATTTTTATTATCATAAAAAAAAATTCTTTGGAGGAAAATTTGTTTCTTAAAAACCTTTTACTGATAACCATTCGTTTTCCGTACGGAATTTCCATCAGGAAAATGAATAAATAATTTTGTATAGATAAAATATTTACCCCAAAGCAAATCTTATATTTTTGAAACAAATATGTCAAGTAATTTATCATCGATTCGTAGCGTTTTTATATAAACTTAAAATCGTATGATCAAACAAACTATCCAAAAGAAATTTTTTTCCTGATGCATTTTCCTGATCGTTAGCAAAATTAATTTAAAGATTATAAACCGTTGCCCAAAAAATGATGGCTGTCAATTTCTTCGTTTGCAGATTCGTAATTTTCACTTTTCCTTTGGGTTGGACAATAATTACAATTAAATCGTCACCTTTTTTATCTAGAGCCTTGAATTTGTTCAATATATATTTTGTGTTTTTGATAATCGGGCTGTGGAGGGGGCTTAAATCTGCGGGGGTCTTCAGTCCCATAGCCCCCCTTCCCCTGGATCCACCACTAGGACCTACATTTTATTGCCGAATCAGATCGGCTTATGTGAGCGGCACTTTTATATGACAAGATACTCTTTGAGGTTTTTTCAGTTCCTCGCAAGAGGCAGTAACCGTTTTTTTATTATTATGTGGACAAAGCTAGGAATCAAACCTAGACCACCGGCTTGCCAGTCCTATACGTGCTAACCATATTCTTTTTTATCTAACCATCATGCCACGCCACGGCTATAAACTTTTCTGAGAACAACACAGGTACATGACAAAAAAAAATTGTGAAAACAGTTTCCTTAAACAAGTGACGTGCAGAGTATATCCAGGGAGTTTGTCTGACAATTAAGAAATCATATGGGTAGCGCCCTTAACGGCCAAATATGTCCACCGAGATGGTTTAGCTATTATATTCATATATTCATATTTGCTCAAATTCTCCACATGAGTTGAACCACGTCAACAAAAAATGTAACACAATCTGTCGAATTTTTTTTTTTTTGCAGACTTCCAGCTGTCCTATCAAATTGTATTTTTTGGCGACACGGTTAAATGTTGTAAAGTTTTCACTACCCCATCCGTCTTGCTTGACATAAGAACAATCTTTGGAGTCAACGTTGCCTTTCCCTCAGAAAATCTTTTTTTTTCTAGTTGCCAGATTGGGCGCCATTTTTTGATGTTGTCAAAATGAGACGAGTTTTCATTCGAATTAAATTATGTTAATTAAGAAAGCTCTTCAGTATACACGAGTGGATTTATAAATTATTTATGGATGGATATTCACTTAAGAGGTGGTAATGAAAAAGTTTCTAAATTGAATTTATTAAAGAACAATAATATTTTTTAACAGCGGCTTTTGTTAATTAAAATTTGAAATGTAAGATAACGAAACGTTGGCGCAGTGCGGTGCAAGGTAGAGGCATGTGGTTAGGAGACATTCTGCTACAGACACAGATTGCGGTAACAATAAAATATTCGTAATTTTTTTTTATGGGGAATAAATAAGCTGGCTTAATCCAGTGCTTCAATGACTTTTTAAGTTGTTGACAGACAAATATTCAACAAGAAGGCAGAACTTTTTCCTCGAAACTTTGTTCTTTAGAATTTTTTTATCATATAGCTTCTTGCTATTGAGGCAATTAAATGCAGCTTCCTTCTTTTTCTATTCTTGTGTTTGCATATAAATTGCAAGAAGTGAAATGCTTAAAAGGATATGAAAGAGGGTTGAGATGAGAAATAGAAAAAATCAAATTGTAAAAACCAAGTGCAGAAAAGTAGGAAGAAGAAAGTAATTTCAGACAGAAGATGTTTGTTTTAATTATTTCACGAAGTAAAGCGAAAGCTTATTTTCTTGCGATTTTAGTACAATAAATTTAACTGCCTTTTCGTGTTAAAGAATTAAAGACTTAAAGCCTTTTTTTAATAAGAAGCGGCAAGTCTTGATAGCAAAATCAAATAAATTACGAATGTTAACTTACAAAATGGTTTGGTAACAGTTATTATTTCGGAGGTACATAGGTATGTATACAAAGTGTTAAGAGTCATCTTAAATACGAGGAATATTCGGTCTATTGAAAAGCGTTTGCTTTTTTAGCATAATTATTTAATGAACTCAAACAAAACGGCTTCTTAGGAAAATAGTAGGAGATATCATAGAAGCAATAAGGTTTGAAAATTTAAACAAAAGCCAAGACCTTTTGCAAAAAAGTTTTAAAAAGTAGAAAATTAAAAAAAAAGTCTCTAGATATGCCAGTGTTCGAAAAAATTAGTTTGATCTGTGAAATCGATCTAAAATGAAAGACCAAACACATTTTTTGTACGCTTTTTGGCACAAAGGAATCTTTAGTGCATGTTTTTGTTTTTCAATTTTCCACCTCTAGGTTGCAGACAGGGCTTAGGGCTAATATGCTGCCGAGCTGTTCAAAACGCAAGATTACTCAGTTTATCCAGCAAACTCATCTGCTTTAACATAGTTTTTATATGAAGTTTTGAAACCAGCTTAAGGTAAATCTGCATCGAGCTGGGAGTAGCGTTAGTTGAAATAGGTGACGAAAAATCTTATTCGAGAAGTTGGCATAATTGTTCGTGTAAAAATATGGATTTGTTTAAATTTATAGGTGTATATAGTTGGTAAATGTATTCTTATTTATTTAATTTTATTTGTGTTTTTTTTTTTTTAAATATGTAACTTATTATCTGTAAAATAAAGTTAATTTGAAGTCGATATCTCTAAACGTTCTCGAGATATCGTCAGCGAAAAAAAGCTTCCGAACGTACGCACGTATACGTACGCAGACAACTGTCTAATGTAATCCGACTCCAGAGACCTCGAAACATCGAGAAATGTCAAAATTTTCAATTTCACAAATCGGACCGATTACAATAACTTCCAATGGGAAGTTAATTAAATGTCTTAAAGTCTAATTACACCCAAGATTAACTTAGCAACAGTTAAAAAATTGAATAGGGGATTGACATTCAACAACATGTTATAATATAAGTACGGGTCGAGTTACCAAAATTTTTTAATTGCGAACTCCAGTCGAACGACCGTCGATCGACTTGCTCTGTTGTTCAATTATTATTTTAATATTTTGGTCTGTTGGACGGCACAGTTGTTGTGAATGTTATACACAAGTACACTAACGACTGACGATTTTTATTTTGTAGATTCTTTCTATTTCTTTCGCTATATTTAAACAACAAAAATATTGCGAAAAAACAAGAAATGAAAATTAAAAATCTCCCAAAATCATATTAAATCTTCCGTGGTTTCGACCTCCGGATTTCATTAAAAAGCAAAAAGTTGAAGTTCTTAATGAAAAATTCCTTAATATATTTTGTTTGTTATTTGTTAATTAAAATAACTAGATACTTTAATGTATAAACATTGTATACTTATGTATTTATTTATTAATGAATTAATTAATAATTTGTTCATATTTTGTATCTATTTTCTACTTATTTATTTTATAATTATGTAATATAATTAATTATTAATTAATTAATTAATACAAATAATAAATAAAAAATTAATTAATACTGAGAACTGCGTATACAATCCAGCATCCGGCTTTTCCTTTTCTATTCACGAAATAAAACAACAAAAGTGATGATGGTGGATGAACCCTTTAGGCCCGGGACGTCAGTCGTCATCCAGCGACTGCAAGGAAATAATTAATTAATGAATTTTTTTTTTTGTTTATTTGTTTATTTGTTTATTTGTTTATTTATTTATTTATTTATTTGTTTTTTATTTACTTATTTATTTATTTATGTATTTGTTTATTTATTTATTTATTTATTTATTTATTTATTAATTTATTAATTAATTAATTAATTAATTAATTAATTTATTTATTTATTTTTTTTATTCTTTTATTAATTTATTAATTAATTTATTTAATTATTTATTTAATTGAATTAGTCTCACCTTCTGTTTAATAGATACTGTGATATTAATTTAGTAATTTTGGTGCAAAAAAAAAAGTAAGCGTAATGATCGCCCACGCAAGGGAGGCTCTGCAAAAAATTAAAAATCCTGTGCGAAAAAACGCAATTTTTGCAATATTTTGCATAGCATTGTCTAGCTTACATGCTGATAAATTTCAAAAACATCAAATTCGTGATGTTGATGTGATGTTACAACATATTTCCTGAACTAATGCTTCCTTACAAAAATAATATTGTACAGGTATGTAGAATGGTTTTAACTTTTAACAGAGTACTATCTTTTTACGAGCACCTTGAGGTTTTTCGAAAATTAGAATGGTTTTAACTTTTAACAGAGTACTATCTTTTTACGAGCACCTTGAGGTTTTTCGAAAATTTTCGAACTCGAAAGAAGCGTGTTTGGAGCGTTGAGTATAGAACAACGAATAAGTATGCAAAAGAAGTGATTTTTTTGAATTAAGCTTTACTTTTATAAATAAGTTCACTTGGCTTTACTTTTCTCATACTTAGGTATGTTTTTTTGTTTTTGGAAGCTGTCATTTTATTAATGTCCAATTATGTCGAATTCCTTTTAAGAAAAAAATTGATTTGTTTAGAAGAAAAAATCGACTTTTCTGGACAAATCCCTTGTATTAAAAGAAAAAATTCGTTTCTGTTTTGAAAAAAAAATCGAATATTTTTGGTAAAAGGAATTCGACATAAATTTTAAAAAATCGATTTTTTAAAAGAAAAAATCGTTTTTTTCTAGATAGAAAAAAATCGATTCTGTTTAGAAAAAAAATTGAATTTTTTTGGTAAAAGGAATTCGACATAAAAAGATCTATAGTTGGCAACATGTAAATGTAAAACTTTTTCGAAACTAAAGTTTCACGACTTAGTTCTATTTGTGTTTCGGGTCTCAAGTTTAAGATAAATCGGAATTATTCACGAAACAAGAACGCGAAAATGAAAATTCGAAGTGGATTTCATAGAGTCCCATTCGATGAGCCTACCCGCGCCGCCATTATCAATCTGAACAATCTCTTGAAACAATTGATCCAAAATTGAAATCTAAAGCTGATTTCTTTTTTTTTCGTTATCTATATTTAACGCTGTATCAATTTCTCAGCCCAAAATTTCTGATTTCTTTGCGATATTCCACAGAAGGTGGATTTAACTGATTTGAAATTCAAAAGTATATTATTATAGCTAAAGTTATCTTGAATGAGTTTTAGATTATTATATTTAACCAAAGTTCTGATGTTGTAAATTCCAAATTTTTGTCAATTTGAATCCTTTTAGCTTCACACTTCTGTCTTCAATTGTGTCTCAATATACTAACGGCGCACTATAGATTAAATTGATTAAATGAACAATTCAATAAAAAATAATTTTCAAACTCAAAAATAAAAAAAAAATAAAATATGTTTTTATTAAAAAAAAAAAGTAATCGCTTGGATTTTAATATTTAATATGCTTATATCAATCTTTGTAGAACATTATAAGCTAGAAAGATAATTGTAGACCTTTTAGTTTCTTTCTTGAATCACCTATGAGATTGCATTGTCATGTTTCCGGCTAACGTTTGTTCACAGAAAAAGTCGAATATCTTTTGATTCTGTCAAGTTTTGTCAACGAAATTTTTTGATAATGATAATAAGAGATTGATGAATTTAATAGAGGCAGAGATTTGAGATTGCGAGAGTTGCAGGTTTTTGGCGGGCTATAAAAAAAATATAATTTTGAAAAATTTGCTTCAGTACAATAAGAAATATTGTACACAACAGTGAATTAATATTACTGATTTTGATCATTTTCAATAAATAATATACCAGTGGACGAGAAAAAAGTGTTCTTACAATTTTCTTCCATTTATAGGATTAATAACGACAGGTTGAAAAAGAGGCAAATTATAGTCTTCATAATTCAGTTTAACAAAATGTGGATGAAAATTTCATGCAAATCTAAGACCATTTTGTTGACCTTTTTTGTCGCGTGAAATGCCATTCATCCCACAGTGCGGCGGCGTTTAAGATTAATATCGAAACAACTCCAAATTATGAGAGAAATTTCTTATTTAATGATTACTACTTTCTTTTTTTCCATCTGATTACTCACAATTCAAAAGGTTTTGAAAACTTGACCAGTTAACTTACCAAATTTTAGTTTGTAATCATTAGGTAAATAAGAAACTTATCTCATTATTTGGAGTTGTTTCGATATTACTCTATATACTTAAAATACTTAATATTTAACTTTCATAAACTTGGAACTTAGCGTACTTTTAAATCTTACTACTTTTCAGGACATACCGAATTTTTGTATCCATTGATAACTTGGCTCTTTTTTAACATTAATGTTTTTGGTTTAATAAGTTTAACAATGAAAACAAAGATAAATAAGAGCGTCTGCTCTCAAGACTAGGCATGTCAATGGGCCTTACCAATATTCAAATTTAGATATGACTTAAATATTGCAGTGATATTAAGCATATCGTTATGGATCCTAAGTAATTAACCATGCATTGTATTCTTAATTTTTTGGAGTCAATCCGATATATGATTCATAATTTATGGTCCACGTAAATAATAAGGTAATACCATGCATGGTTTATTATTTAGAGCCTATTCCATTATGGTCCATTTCACTGAAATATTTAAGTCGTAACTAAATTTGATTATTGGTAGCCCAATCAGTTTTAATCTGTTACTGTAAGAAGGGAATCCAAATCATACCTTTGCTTTATTAATTACAGAACGTACAAGGAGCTTTATGAAAGAAAAAGAAGAGTATAGTCGCCCATGCAAAACACTGAGCTGACCTGTAATAGAAAAGTGATACAACAGGCGTGCTATCACTGCCCACTTCCCTGTCCCCCTAATTTAACGGATATTGTTAATAAATTTGGTGTAATATCTATTTTTTTGTGCTTACAAATCTAAAAAAATTTAATATAAGCTAAATTGAAGTTGAAATATTAAATGTCGCGTTTTGTTTTTAATTGGTAAACACTACGCCCACTTTTCTTATATTTGTGCACTATGAAAAAAAGAAAACTTAATTTCATATGAAAAATCAGTTTCTTAGCTCGTTTTTAATATAAAAATATGTTATTGTATCGAGACAAGTATATCGGTATCCGCACTATAGTGTGGATCTGGCTTAAATACTGGCGCGTGATTCTATGAAGTTAGACCAAAATTGGTGCAACTCCATTATGAGTTAGACAATAATTATTATGTACATCAAAGAAAAAAGTACCCGCTATGACCTATACCGGGTGTACCTGTATAGAGGTATAATATGTTGTTTTAATTTCAGGTCGATTTTTTGGAAAATTGCCCCTCCCGCCCAAACGGGGGGAAATAGATCCCCCTCCCATACGATTTTTTTCTTGTCTCGACTTAACCTACACGCTCTAGCTTTTTGTCAAACCTTAGGTAGAATCAAGAAATACTGAACCGACTTCACTGAAATTTTCAAAGTCTGTTCTTTAGCGGCGTAAAATACACCCGCTGCTACGCCATTTTTCTTAAATTTGAATATTAGTCCATTAAAATGTTACAAAATTTTTGCCGAACCTTAAATTTTGTGAGTGTAGAAACGACTTTTCGGGGTTTTTGATTATGAATTTTTTGTTTTAGTTTTTCAAATTGCTGAAACTTTTCAATTTAGAATTCCAGTAATCGAATTCAAATGCTCTCCCATTTCGTTTTTAGGTTAGAAAGGGGTACTTCTCCTCAAAATTCTAATATTGCCGTTGTCTCCTCTCAACGGTACTTTAGGGACTCAATTAAAAATATACATTATTTCTATTATCTGTGAAAATTCCAGCAATTTATATTGACCCACTAAAAAAATAAAAATAAAAAACACAAAAAAAGTCATCTGAAAAATATCTGGAAGCGCGTCCATTTGGACGCTCGTGTGACCATACTAATTTACACCAGTACCCCTCATGCCGTTTCACAATCTGCGCAACATATGTAAGAGAGTCAAACAATCGACAAAGTTGGACGCGCGGACGAAACCAATATGGGACGCTCGTGTGTCCATTCCGATATAAGTTTTCTTGGTTCTAAGGACGTAATTCCAAATGGACGCGCAGAAAAAGACGCTCGTGTTACATTAGCCTTAGACCTTCGCACACAACAGACTTTTTATCGACGATAGTTTGGTTGGGGTCTTCATCAGTATGAGTGTATGAGAGCAAGTGCACGGCACACTTATATGATTCGGCATCGGCTGCATACATAATATAATGTGCTACATAGTACCAACCCGACAATAGCAGTAGTACCTACAACTACAACAAGAGAAAATATCGGCCGGCAGAAAGTTGTTGAGATACTTTAAAAATGTTCTTCTTCTTAGTTCTTTGTTGATCACACTTTAAAAAAATCACATTTAGAAAAATAATAGAACGGTGAGAATATATTTTGCGAAATAAAAAAACTACAAAACGGTATTTTGCAAATAAATAATTGGTCAAATAAAAACAAACAAAAATGCCAATTGACAAAAGCGAACGATTAAAAACCTTGCATGTTCTTTGCGAAATGATTATGCATTATGAGAAAAAAACTACACGTCCGATGTATGTACAACAATACAATCACAAATCACGATAGATCCTACTGATGAAGTTCCTTGCTATGATCACGAGACGTTGAATGTCCAGTCAAATTGTGTTCAAAAATGAAAAGACTGGGAGTGGAAAGTTCTGGTATAATTTTTTTTTTATGTTTTCGCTGAACACGAATCTGAAGTTGCCCAAAAAATTTTTCCACTTCAAATATGAGAAATCGTCAAAAAACATCAAAAACTTATAAAAGCTTTTTGTTTTACCTTAATGCTTACGAATTTTCACAACAACTTTTTCCTTGTTAGTCAAATTTTGTAATGAGACAAAAAAAAACGATGTCTAGCATCAATTATTGCCTTGCAGGATTTTTCTTAGGCTCTGAAAAAACATCATCTTTCCCACTTTGAAACAGGCCGATGTTGTGCAAAATGTTATTATAGCAATTGATTAATGAAGCTTGGGAATCAGGAGAAGAAATTTAAGTTAAAACCAGCGTTGTAGGAAAATAATGTTTGTAAATGTTGCCGCTGCGCTGACAACAGAAAGTGACATTTTAGGCCAATGAGTGCTATGCCATCAACAAAAATATTTGAAGAAAAATTTTGTAGATGATTTCATAAAATTTAATAAATTATACATCATAATGTACGTAAAACTTAAAAAAATAATCTCTCTTATTCCAGTAGGCGTTAAACAAAAGCGTCACAGCTCTAGAAGAGCTCTAGGAGAGCTGTGACGCTTTCCGGTAAAACTAAAAATTTGGCAGCAATGCTATGCTACACAAATTATATTTTTCTATGGGAAGTCTTTTCTGTAGATACAATTTAACATTTGAGGCGATGAGAATCAAAACTCGTAGAAAAAGTCCTTAGGACCAAGTTTAATGGTAAAATAACTTTTTAACGGAACTCTAAATAGGTATATTTTGCTTTGAATTATAAGAAATAGATTTATTATAAATCAGTGATTATAGATAAAATAAAATGTTTTCTTAGTTCTCTCATTTAGAGTTATTAACAATTAAACTTGGATACAGAGTTTTTCTGGTATGAATATGACGAGTTTTGATTCTCATCTACTCATTTAGAAAATTACCTCCCACTTCTCTTTATTTTAATCCTTGCTTTTTTCGTGTTCACACATACCCATACATCTGCACAATAAAAAAAATCACGGCCTATTTTCGTGTTAAGAAGAAAATATTTTATTTTTATTTTTCAAAAATTACTCATTTTGGGCTGTTTTTCGACGTCCATTTTCACGGAAAGCATAAGTCGTACAGTAAAATGACACGAATATGAACTGTAGGTAATTGCATTGCCTTTCTGCATCAGTGCTTTTTGAGAAAAAGCTTACTTTTAAAGCAATAAGGTACCTACCTAAAACCAAAAAGTCTAAATGTTTGGTGTTTTTTGATGATCTCTCATATTTACTGTGAACATTTTTGTTGTAGGTACAACTCCAAATTCGAGTTCAGCCACTTAAACAAATACACCAGAACTTTCCACTTTAAACTACTATCAATTGAGTTTGATTGTCAATGTCACGTCGAACGTGATAGTTTATCACTATAACAAATGATTTTTAGTACACTGAATGATCTTGTAAAGTCCTTTTTTCTAAAGTCTCTAACGAGATAGTTAATGAAGAGATAACTATACATATATTATTACGAGTTCCACTTATTAAGACATCTTATTCCGTAAATGAAACTTGACTGAAATTACAAGTTATTACAAATTTTTATCACTTAAAATCGTAGGTAAAAAGAACAAAGCATAGTGACAATTCGACACACTTCCTTCTTAACGGTGAGCTTCGACAACGATTGCAGCTATACTCACCTTTAACGACATCCACACCGGAATTTCACATTCAAATCAACTAACAAATTTTGATAACGTACTTTTAACGAGGCATAGTTTGTCATACTTCCAACGTGTGTAACGTAAGTCATGACCACACACTATTGTTGATGACAAACATGTAACCTTGTCATCCCTCTAAATTTTGAATGAAAATTCGAATTTAAGGGTTGCACACTAATCGCTTGTTTCTCGTAGTAAACCCCAACGCATTATTATTTACGCAAAGGGTTCAATGTAAATCCATTGTGCCCACATTTGTAACGTACGTTGCGTCGGCTTATAAACGTATATACACGTAATATGTTGTGTATATGTACATACACACATATGCCCTGCACCAAACAAATTGAATTGTATCCTTTTGTCACCGCCAAGTTCATTTCAAGCACTTTATCATTGGGGTTGTATTTTGATGAAGTAATTCACAGCCACAAGTGGTACATAAATTTAAATTTACATTTGGTTGGTAATGGAATCAAAAAAAGGGCTACGAATTTAATCACTTAACTTTGGTTTATATCATTTATTATGTGTACGTTCAAAATTGAAAAAAAAAAAATAAAATGTAGTGAATTTTATGATGTTCTAAAAAACACAGAACAGTTGTTTTACTAAATAAAAGTATATAATAAAATCTTCCGCCGGTCATTTCGGAAGCGAAGTTTTTGTAGATAAAATTAAAAAATTATTTTAACTCACTTGAAAATTGTTTTGTCCAATTCACAAATTAATTAAAACAAAAGAATTATTTATTTTTTTTACTTAATTAAAAGAAGATTATTAATTTTTTTGAAGAAAAAAAAACGCAATAACCACCTTCTCTAGTGACAGTTTAAAATCAAATGAATCTGAATAAGTTTATATCAGAGTACCACAAAAACCGAAACCGTCATCCGCCACCCAGCAACCATTGTGAGTGTTAAATCTAAAACCGAGAACACATTTTAAATTCCACCCTCTCCTTGTTGAAGAAGAAGGGTCGAGTGTAGAGCGTAGTCAGTGCTTTTGTTGTATTGGCGCGTGCTTTACAAAAGGAAGTAAATCATATAGGTAGGTAGAGTAGAACCATCAACCTTACCATCAGCATCAACATCACCAACAGAATCATCTGAGGCAACATACAGAAATCACAGAGCAACGCAACGCAACAGACAACATTGCATCAATCTGGGTTCTACTACCATTAAACGTCCTCTCATGCAGATTCTTGTTTTTTTTTTTTTAATTTTTTTTTTAAAATATGGATTGTGAGAGGAATGGGTTTTTGGATGAAAGGACCAAAACGGGAAGAGCAAAAAAAAATAAAAAAGTGTTGGTAAACCGACAGCAATTGTTGGCAGCTATTATAGCACAGTGCTATGTTGGTGTATATCCATTTTAATACATATATTTTTTAATTTTTCAATTGTTTGCTGTATGACACGGGACAGTTTTAAGGGTAGTTGGGCCCTTTATCAGGGTTTTTGTTTTTTATAAGGCCATACAAATTGCGCGTATCGACCCTTTTCCGCCAAATTATCGTAACGGCCAAAATGCTAATTTTACGTAAAACTAATTATTTAATTTTACCTGTGCATTAACAGTAACAATAGCCTTGTTTTCTTGCAAGCACGGAGGAAATTGGTCGAAAAAAACGATATCGGGGATTGCCGACGCCATCACAGAAAAAACATGGAGTTTCCATAAAAACTATCAATAATGCATGTAATTCATGCCGATAGCACCGAGATCGTTGCTCATGCAAGAAATAATAGCCGTGTTTTTTTGCAAGCCCGAAAAAAATTGGATGAAAAAAACGATGTCGGAGCTTAACGTGTTAAATGCAACAACAACTAAGCGCATTCGGGTTAGCTAAGCATGGAGAATTTTCGGTGCTTAACTTTAGCACGGATAAAAACTGTGTTACCGGCATGAATTCCATACATGTTATCGATAGTTTGTTTGGTTGTGATAGTAGTGATAAGGCGAAAAGGTAATAATAATGAAGTGGATAAATGCATCTAGAATTTTGCTTCAAATATTTCTTTATCTACATGTCTTTTATTGTACCAATTAGCCTTTTAATCTTATTTGCTGTGCTATTTGGTGATAATTTAATTGAATAGTTTTTAAATACTTTTATTAAAGAATAAGTTAATCCTTCAACGATCATTATTATAACGTGTACACAATTTTGATATATTTTTCAAGATGATGTGATATCGCTGTCTAAAGCTATATTTATCTATCCGCCTGGAAAAAGAATCTAGTTTTCAATAAGGCCCTGGCAAGTTTTTCATTGTTACTAACAAGGGTTAGGTACAATAGGCATTCGCTAGGCCCTCACCAGTCATGAACCTTTTTGCCTCGTCAGTTAAATTCTGCCTAAGACCTGACAAGTAAAAACAAGATTTGTTCCACATATATTCTCCATGGTTTTTATTTCAAGAGACACTTCTTGTTGTTGTGTTGCTTCGAAAACTTCAGTTTACTCACCACGTTTCAGCTTGCCGATTAACTGGTAGTCATTCTGGTTGGTCCTGTCTACAACATAGTTCTCAAAGTCCCTATATTCCTATTCGTTTGTGTGCATTTACGTGTCGGTTTAAAAGCGTGCAGCGTCCAGTAGTGTCATCGTTTTTGATTCTGCGGTGGTGCGCTGTGTGTTGCTTATATTGGGAGATTGGGAGGTATTCAAAACACGGTTTTTCTTGTTAAAGATAGTAAAAGTTCACTAATTTGTCTAATTAACAGCGAATCCATTTTTTTATTTTTATTTTATTTTATTATAAAACACTGACCACTAAAAAATTCTTGCGCGTTCAAAAATTGAATATTTAAACTGACGTTTATTTAATGTCATTTACTTAGGTGTGTGTGTGTGCAAGTACATATGTGTGAAAGGCTGAAGGTATGTTCAGCGAGGCTGTTCAGAACAGAAAAGAACAAGTTCAATGAGAAATTTTCTGTTTTAAACTGTTCTGGCTTGCTGTTCTGTGCTGTGAGTTTGTTTGCACTTGCTTTTTAGGTAGAACAACTTAGAACCGATTTCTGTTAAATGTCAAAATCAGTTGTGGTTCTGTCTTATTTTGTTTTGTCTACAGTTGCGATTTTAGTACTTGACACACCGATTCACAGTCATTATTTGAATAAAAGTTCTCAGAGGGGCTTGTCATGTTTTCCTCTTCCATGATTTCCTTACCGAAAACTTGCCGGGGTCTTACCAAAAACTTGCCATTTTTCCAGGCGGGTACCTATTGGCTTACAACTCCCAACAATTTCTGTGTGCGCGTGCCTGCAGTTTACTGCCGAATCTAAACATCTAATGTGAGCGGCACTTTTATATGGCAAGAGATACTCTTGGAGGTTTTGTCAGTTCCCCGCAAGGGGCAGTAGCCGCTTTTTTTTATAATACATTTAGTTTCAACTGTATAAATAAAAAGGTTATAATTTATTTAATTCGACACATCTTGATTCGATGATTGGATTTTTAAGTAAGTGATCTCTTTGGCTTAAAGCCTCAATCTGCCCTTGGTAGAATATCTAGATCATCCAGCCCTGTGTTCAACTCAGAATTTTATTCAGAATTGTAATAAATACCACTCTGTGGTGTACTCATTTTTTTTCATTCCTCAAATGGTTTCAGAGACGGATGCTTTTCAAGCATTGTTAAATACTTTTTTCCTGAATGTATGCACATCCTTGTCGATTCACACCGAGACTGGGAATTTGCCTGGGGCGGGTATTGGATGACTTTCTGGGTATACTACTTCTCGTCTTGTTGCGATGGGTATGTTTTAATTTTTTTTTTTCAAAGCTTTTGTCATCTTTTTTTTCTCTTAAAATCTTTATCCTACATAAAAGGTTTATGTATTGGAATGGTTCGGTTTTGCATTAGTGAAATGATATCCCTGCCTGAATGCGTATTTATAAGGGATGAAGTAAAATACCTACCGCCCACAATCACAGTAAATTCAAAAGCAATAGGAGATAGAATATCAATTATTCAATAACAAAAAAAAAGAACAACCGAAAATGAAGCGCACGTCCGCGCGTTGAAGAATATCATCCCGCGAGCAGTATGTCAACATTTTAAGTGAATCTGCGATTTAAAATTTATACTAGTACATATTGTTTGTGTAGGTATCTACCTCCTTTGAGTTCTTATTTTATTCGAACGACTGTCTGTTATAACATAGTGGGCTTAGAAGATACAAGGTATGTATAGGTATATATTATCTAAATTGAATTCATTCCTAAAGTGACTTGTTTTTTACTTTCGGGACTCAAAAGAAATAAAAGGTGTCGTCAACATTGAGTAAGTAAATATACAAAAGCTCGTTAAATTTCGCCCACTAGTTTGAAATCACGTGTGACTCTATTGCTAGATAGACATTCAAGTACATGTCTCCAGAGTTAGATGGAAATCAATTGGAATCCAAACAAAACAACTCTAAATGTATAAAAAGGAATCGTTTTCAGTGCCACTCTAAAGCATTTCACATGCTTTGATATCCTTCTTCCATCGCATCATGTCATAGTTACCACATCGTATGCAGGATATGTTCTTCCGACCACTGTTGCTGGAGTGTATGGAATCTCTCAGTACTAAGAGCTTTTGCGATGAAAATCTGGTTTATATTGTTTTCCTGTGGCATCATCGTCTCGTGCAACGATGTGTCACATGTACCATATTTTGACACTCAGATGCGCTGATGTTTTCCTCGGAGAGTTTGGCCGTCGTTGATGGAGTCGAGTCTGTAGAGGGAGGCAATATTGGTGGTATGGTAGGTAGGTGGTGGTATTAGCATAATACTTTTATTGTTCATTAAATTGGGGTGGTGGGAGAAATAAGTTCGGGATTCTACTGTTATTGTGTGATGGAGAAAAACATCTGATGGTTGATATATGTACATACATACATATACCTGTTCATACTTTTACGAGTATATTCAACAAAGGCCCATCATAGAGCTTATAAGCGGAAATCCTTTTTTTGTCAAGCAAGCTTCAGCAAATGCGACGGGATTGTTGGTATGCTTGGTTTATTTTCAGTTTTGAAATTACTTTAATCGTATTATTAGATTGTTGGATAAAGCCGACTGTCGGATATTATTGGAGAGTTATGTTCGAAGAAGGGGATGGTATAGTTGGTATAGGTACTCGCACATGTTATAGTTTATAATACTTCTAGGCACCTAAATAATCTTGATTTAGGTAGGTACATTCGTTTTTTTGTAATTTAATTTTAAATTAAAGGGGTAGGGTCAAAGTCATTTACCAATACTATTCAACATGCAGTGCAGTACATACAATTCTGCGTCTTTTAAAAATTGAAACAATAAATAAACAAGCTTCGTACCTACAAAAAGATAATTGTCATTTTTAGTCAAAAGTCATTCCCAAACTCAAAAATTCGTAGTTTTGCACAGAAGAAAAGTCAAAAGAGCTAAAAATTTCCCTTATCGGTGGTTTTTTGTCCAAGAAATGTCTATAGAAGAAATACTGGTGAACCTGTGTTCCCGTACTTTTCCACAAAAACAATTCTAATCTGGTTGTAGAAGTTCACACTAGGTATTTGTTGACAAGCCTCTTTGATTGAAACTGGGATCTTCTGTGCATTTGTGTGAATTTCAGTCCAAAGGTCCAACTTATGGCTCTGTTTATAAAAACACGATCGTATGCAAATTCAATGTTGTGTCAAAATTTCAAAGCAATCGGTGAAGAACTTTCGGAGATTACTTATAAGGAAAAAACGTATATTTAGGCCGATTTTATTCACTCAAAGTTGACCATAACTTGAAGATTTTTATTCTCAACTTGTGAATTTGTATTTATTCCCACAAAGTTGATGGTCTTAACTTTCGATTTTCAACTCTAGAGTTGATCAACTTTAGATTTTGTCAACTCCCGGAAAAAGTAGAAGTTGACAAAGCAAACTTTAGAGTTTACATAAAAATGTTGTTTTGTCATTTAAATTTTGTTACATCAGGTAAATACTCCGAAGCAATTCTTCTTGGTAAATTGGCTAACAATTTCTTTGGGCAGTAAATGCATTCGCGATTTTCTCCGACGCTTTTTCCTTGTTGTGTTTCGTGATATGATGTCACAATACACTATTGAACACAAAATAGCACGCACAAATATTGAAAAATTTCAAATTAAATAACGCAATAAATCAAAATTAAAATTGAAAATGACAACTCTGTTTTATTTTCACAAATATCCCAGGGATATTATTATATTAGTAGCCCGTGGCGTAATGGTTAGTGCGTTGAACTATCATGCCAGAGGTCTGGGGTTCAATACCAGCCGCTTCCACATTAAGTTTTTTTCGGAGCTACTACCTCTTGCGAGGAAGTGACAAATCCTCCAAGAGTATCTCTTGTCATAGAAAAGTGCCGCTCACCTTAGCCCTTCGGATTCGGCAATAAACTGCAGGTCCCCTCCATTCCTGCAGACACGCACACTGGAATGGTTGAGAGTTGTAAGTCGCTAGGCCCTGGTTCTTCATGAGCCGTTTGTGCCACCAAATTTATTTATTTTATTTTATTATTCAACTGGGGAGCTGAGAAAAATAGAGTGAAAAAAAGAATTTCAAACTTGAGTTTATTTATATTTATATTTATTTATATTTTTATTAAATCAAAATAATAACTTATATTTAATTTTTTTGGAATTTGAAAATTCCCTTATAGTCAATAAATTGTGTTGGGTACGTGGAGATTTTTGGGGATTTTTGTGAATTTTGAAATTATGTCAAAAAAAGAGGTTTCGTATTTTTGGTCTTAAAATTTTTGGATACTTTATCCGATTGAACGCGACCTATACTTTCTTCAGATAAAATAAGTTCGAAACAATTGAAAACAAAACTGTAAAACAATATTTAATATTTTGATTTCCAAGGAAAAAAAATCATATTTAATACTCGTATGGATTGTATAAATACAAGATGGGCCAGAAACCAAACTTTGTAACAAAAAAAAAACTATATAAAAATTTCCCAATGAATTTAGCAAAATGATTGAAAATATTTTTAAAAGCAAAACATAAAAACGAAAATGTTCGCATTGCATAATGATTGAAAAAAAAAAAAACAATGAATACAAGATTAACGGCCATATTATTCACTCAATACATCCAGATTAAAACTTAAATCTGGATGTATATCATACAAATTCAATGTAAATTCATCTGGATTTAAATTTAAATCTGAATTAAGCGAGTGAATAATATGGCCGTAAGGATTGCGAATGAACCGACACAAATAAAACAATGGTGACAGGTGGCCTATCTTATAGACCAGGAGGCGACCGCAAGATTACCTATCTCACACGGTTATTGAAAAAGAATATACAAATCGACAGCTTTAGTCCAAAAACTATATTGTAGAGGGCAGAGTCTTAGCTTTTATTTGATACCCCATTCATAGAAATCCCTTCAAAGCAACCATGTAAAGCTTCTCCAACCAATTAATGTTTGGATTTAAGATTTCCTATTTTTCGATATTTTCTCTGAAAACAACAGTAGAACGGAGGTACACTATGGCGAATGCGAACTTTTCGTATGAATATTAGGATTTTTGAATAGACTTTAACGACAATGCTTGATCGATCACCATGAATAAAGTTGACACAGATTTATATGTATGTAAAAGATTTTAATGCCATGTGAAATTTAATTTTCGACTTTGCCACGCCAACTTTAATTATATTTCAATTTTCTCCTTAAACATTCAAGAAAGCTGAAAATTTATTTTGAAACTCTCTTGAGTATGATAAATGTAAATTTTTTGGAAATTCACGCCCACTACAACTCCCTTTTTCTTATATATAAACTGTATTATTATTTAACGTCTCTTAAAGTCAAAGGGCCTTACTAATAATCAACACAACATGGAATGCTATGTCAGTCTAGCTGCTCGTGGTGCATTCTGGGTAACGCTAAATGAGTCGATGTACTTTGCTTACAAAGATGAACCTATCATCAACATTAATCCTCAAAGTTAGATCGCCATAAATTCCAAAAAAAAAAAAACAAAATTCTCATAGAAAAGTAGCTGTTGTGTTTTGTGTAGAGTACAAGTACAAACCTATTTAAATATCATTTTGTATGCGTGTCGTTTTAATTAGGATTATATTTATTATATTTTTTAATATGTCATCTGCTACAGTTTTAGTAATTTCTAGAGGCCAAAAAAACTGCAAAAGAAACTGCTAATAATTGTTGCCTTTCCTCGATTGCACAACTGATACATAAGTTTTTCGAAGATTTATAAAAAATAACATCGGGTGTCGAGTTTCAAAGGGAACCAGTAATGGCAAGTTAGCAAGTTATAAGTGTGGGTCAAATCCAGCCTCTTTTTTCTTTTCTCCTGAACCTTTTGGTTTTAATTTTCTTGCTGATTTTCGTGTAATTGATAATCCCTTTAAAAAAGGGATTATTATCGGTTGAACGCACACAAACGTAGTGTGAAGCGAAACGTCAAAAAAATCTCCATAATTTGTTGACCGGGGAGATTTCGTTTACCCCTCTTTCTTCCTGCCCTTCTCGCCTATGAACTAATTGTTGCCGGCAACTCAGTTGCCTTGTGTGAAAGGGGACATTGCAACAGAAAAATACAACGGTGTAAAATTTGCCAACGTGTATTTGATAGCAAGCCAAATGTCATACTTGCTGTCAGTTGTTGTTCGTGTGTGTATTTTATGCAGTGTTAAGCCTTAAGTACATAAGCCAAAAAAGTGAAAAAGTACAAAAGTAAAAATTTTCAAACTCATTTTGGAATAGTTTTTCTCACTGAAAAACGTATAAAAATGATGCAGGAAGCTTAAATTTTGGTTTAAAAATAATTGTATACATTCTTTTTCACAAAACAATTGCGCTAGCGGGAAAAAAAATATTTTTACTTTTGTAATTTTGCAAAAAGTGGCCAATGTAGTTAAGACTTTAAGCCTAGTACGCAGATCACGCTAAAATTTATCTTCCATACGAATTTCTCCCAAAGATAAATTTTAGCGAAGATTTTTAGCAAGGCAGTACGCAGTTCACGCGATAAATTTAAAAAGTCTCCACTTGATTTAGCAAGCGAAATAATGCTCAACGCATTCTTTCATAGATAAATTTTGACATTTGTGCTTTTAGCAAACGATTGTAGAGATAACAATCGTAGAGATAAAATTTAGTTTAGCTTGAACTGCGTACCTGGCTTTACAATGGAATAGACAAAGTGCGTTCACGATCTACTAAAAAAAATAAAATTTTGCAGTTTTACTAGACTTGTTGCACCGGACACTCTTGCACTTTTACTACCTCAACCCTATTGAGAACTTCCACCAAACGTCAAAAATTCTAGATGGGGGGAAAACAAACACACTATTAAACGCGCGAACAGTATCGGTGTGTATTTCTATTTGTTTGTATTGTTGTTTTCTACCCATCTAGAGCTTCTTTTCGATGAAAGAACTGTCAAAATTAGAAAGAGAAAAGACAGAGTCAGATTCTGGAAAAGCCCAATTGCAACAGAAAAATACAACCACAGATAATAAAGTTACATAGATATGGCATCCCATACAAACAATAATGATAACTTTTTCAATGTTTTTTGCTTGTAATCCCTTTTTTTTTTCTATAAAATCGAATCGGTTGGCCAAAATACTTATGTACTATAGCTGGTGTTTTGTTTTTATGTGTATGTGTGTGTATCTATCTTTTATATAATCATATATAGTATATAGGACCCACAAATTTGATTAAACTGGGACGTACGTCTACGTCCCAGTGATCATATTTTTTTCTTCTGCATGCGATATCTATGGAACTATAGTGTCTGTGATACAACGGTGTAAAATTTGCGAACGTGTATTTGATAGCAAGCCAAATGTCATACGTCAACTGTTATTCGAGTGTGTATTTTCTGCAGTGTTACAACGGAATAGACAAAATTTTATCTACTAAAAAAAAATAAAATTTTTCGTGAATACCCCTATGGTTTGACAACAATAATTGATAATCGATCATTGAAACGCTAATGGCCGCGTTCGGGGGGCAAGCCAAACCTATCCGGATAGGTTTGTGTTGTTGTAATCCCATAGGAAAATTCAGCTGATAAACCAAACAGCTGTTGTCAAAAACAAATCTAAAGCTATCCTAAAATTTTCGGGATACTAAACTATCCTATGCGCAATTTGAGGAACAGCTGATTACAGCTGACTTTTGGTTTTCGGGTGACGCTTGAGTAGTTGTTTGTTTTTATTTTTTGTTGTTTGTTTTTGACTTTTAAACATAAAAATACATATACAAATTGTTGCAAAAATAAACAAAATGAAGATATCTGTCAATTGGAAGGACACAACATACGATTTTGAAGACACAGCAGAGATCTGGGAAAAAATAATTTTTGGTACTTACTTGAACTTTTTTTAGCTGTTTTGATTTTTGATAGGTAACCTATCCGGTTCGTTCGAAAACATATCCGATACTTAAGTATCTCAGATAGCCTATCTGTGTACGCCCCGAACGCGCCCAATGTGGTTCTCGATTCAACCATGTTTTCAAACAAGTTGATGTATGTGAACCCTTCTATTATGTACGGACCTTAATTGAAATGTCAAAAGAATGGATCGTGGAATAATGGAATATGAAACTCTAACTGGAATTGTCAAAAATTTGACAGCCAAGAAAAGCCAGGCGTCTTGTCTTTGATAATTTTGCTAATTTGCATCGCCTTTCTTTCCTGTGAATCGTTTAAAAAAAAAACTAAAAAAGTATATTTTAAAACATTTAAAACAAAAGTAAAAATAAATATTAATATGAACAGAAGACGCGCTCATGAAGAGGACGATGGATATTGTAGGTTTCATTGCGATGCATTCAAAGAAAAAACTAACCTATAAACTCTCATCTAGCTTAATTTTGCTGGAAAATATATTAATTATCTTTTCTTTTAGACAATCGTAGCCGCAAACGTCGTCGTGTCTCCGAAAATCAAGAAATTGAAGATCGTTTGGAATCTCTGATTCTTCGTGTAGGCGAACGAAGTACATCATCGGTAGAATCTAATCTCGAGGGTTTGGTGTCGGTATTAGAAGCCGACTTGGGTACATTTCGATTAAAAATCCTTCGCATCCTCTCAGAATGCGCTGTCAAAATGCCCGAAAAGTGCACTATTTACACAACACTGGTGGGGTTACTTAATGCAAAGAACTACAAATTCGGGGGGGAATTTGTTGATCATATGGTTAAGACTTTTAAAGATAGTTTAAAGATGTGCCGATGGGATGCAGCAAGGTACTCTCTTAGGTTTTTAGCTGACTTGGTAAACTGCCACGTCATATCGGCATCTAGTTTATTGCAATTGCTGGACATAATGATTGATGTTTCGAATGAAGACAACGTACCTCAGGTCCGCCGCGATTGGTATGTTTTTGCTGTGCTATCCACCCTCCCTTGGGTTGGCCGAGACCTTTACGAAAAGAAAGAATCATCTTTGGAGAGTCTCTTGCTTAGAATTGAGGTGTTCTTAAATAAACGAACAAAGAAACATCACAATGCTCTGCGAGTTTGGTCAGTGGACGCACCCCATCCACAAGAAGAGTACTTGGACTGTTTATGGGCACAAATAAGAAAGCTTCGCCAGGACAATTGGGCTGAAAAGCACATCCCACGGCCGTATTTGGCCTTCGATTCAGTGCTGTGTGAAGCATTGCAGCATAATTTGCCTCAGATTGTTCCACCGCAGCACCACGAGTCATTTGTTTATCCTATGCCATGGGTCGTCTATCGCATGTTTGACTACACAGATTGTCCAGACGGACCGAATTTGCCTGGTGCACATTCCATTGAGAGGTTCCTCATCGAGGAACATTTACACCACATCATTGAAACTCATAAGCTCGAGCGAAAAGATTGTGCAGCCCAATTACTTGCTTTCCCTTACAAGAACAAAATTCCTCTAGAATACTGCATTGTTGAGGTGATTTTCGCTGAGTTATTCCACATGCCGACACCAAGGTATCTAGACATAGTCTATGGGTCGATTCTAATAGAGCTATGCAAGCTCCAGCCGGCCACCTTACCTCAGGTACTGGCGCAGGCAACAGAAATTTTATTTATGCGAATAGACTCTATGAATACATCGTGCTTTGATCGTTTTGTAAATTGGTTTTCCTACCACTTGAGCAACTTCAAGTTCACTTGGTCCTGGGATGAATGGGATAGTTGTTTGTTGTTGGATGCCGAACATCCCAGACCGAAATTCATACAAGAAGTGTTACAGAAATGTCTGCGGTACGTTATTTGATTAATCCAATAGCAGGTTAAATTAAGTGTTTATTTTGCAGGTTGTCATATCATCAGAGGATTACAGAGATGATGCCTGAAGCATATGCTCAACTGATACCAATCGCCCCTCAACCAAACTACAAGTACGCTTCAGAAGGAGCAGGTATGTTTTATGTCATAGGACTTTTTATTTTAAATGCCATATTTCGACTTAATGTAGTCTTCTTTTCCTGTTTATGCGGTCACTACACGAAATAACATAATTGCTCAAAATTCAATTATAAATGTTGCGTGAAAAGGATCATTCCACAATGATGTGCCTGATTGCGAAATCATTGTTAGGTTTGCGCAATATTTTAAAGGACATCAAACAAATTTAAATTTTATTGAAGCTACAATATTCTACCATAATCTTTTTCCAGTAATAAACAAACAGAAAATAATACATACATACTTCAAAATACTTCATATTGAGAAGCAATATTGGATGGTGCTTCCTGCTTGTTTATTTTTTTATTGGTCCTTTTTGTTGAGTGATACAAATGTAGAACACGGAAACTCGCTCCGTTGATCCATATCTGTGAAAACACCTATTTTGACAATTTTCGCCTTCTAAAGGCCAACAAAATACATATATTTTTTTTCAAAAAAAAAATCAGTTTTGCATATCTGGATTTCTGATCAGATCTACCCATCTTTTCACCACTACGAAAAAATCAAATTTCAAGCAGAAATCTGAGTTTACCAAGAGAAAACGCCAAAAGAAAAGAATAATAAACCGAAATCCATAATAGTGAAATGTGAACAACATTTCATTTTAAATTTATTTCTTTTCGTCTCGATAGAAAGTGAATTTTAGAAACTAGCTGATAGTTCTTCAGTCACAGTAGCGACAAATTTTTTTTTTTTCAAAGTATTTAAATTTAAAGGTACAATTAACAGAAGGTATGGAGATTGAGTTTATAGATAAAAAATAAATGTTCTTAATGATACGATTTAATTTAAGATGGTTTTTTTAAAGTAACAAAAGAAAAAAACAAAAATGATTTATAGTAAAAACTATTAAAAATTGATAAATTTGTCCAATTTTTAGAGCAACATAAAAAAAATTAATTTGGTGGCGCGCCAGGTCGTGTAGAACAGGAACCTAGTAATTTGCGTGCCCTAGTTTGCAGATGTGAAGATATCTTCAATTTTCTGCCGATTTCAAAGGCTGATCATCACCCAGCTAAAAATTATATTAAGGAACGAAAGCTTCTTAAAGATATTTCTATCTCATATGCCACGATGGTCATGAGTGGTTCGTATTTGCGTAGAAGAACAGCTTTCCATACTGTCGTTAAGATTACTGATCTTATCACCTTTTGATGAATGAACACGAAGGGATATTATAGAAGAATTCTCCTAGATGCAGCCAACGCCTCTGATATATAGCAGGACATGTACAGAGAAAATGAGGACATGTACAGAGAAAATAAGGAAATGAGAGATAACAAACATTCAGGGCATTTCAGATTCAGCTTTGGCCAGATTTGTTTTGTCACCAAACAAGTCATCAGCTTTGACAATTCGACAAGTTCGACTTTTGCTATTATATAGAATGTTTATATTCGTTCAAGGCTTGAGTACAAATCACATTATCTAGGCAGCTGCTACTTCAACGCATTTAAAAAAAATTTTATTTTTCATGTTTAGATGGGAATTTCAGTTCTAAATGCAGAAAAAAAACTATTTTTTCTGATTTTTATTTTCAGTCCCTATATATTCACTGTTTTTAAAAACTAAGTAAAAGGATAGATTTTTCGCTTTAAAAACTTATATATGCCATTATCATTGTAAATATTGAAATTGTTTTTTAACAGCTTGGATTTTTCAATTCAGTTAAACAATGAGTTAAATACCCGACGATTAAAGTTAACTGACTCTTAAACAATGAGATAACAAAATCAAATTTTTCAATCATACAAAAATAATCTATAAAATAATTTGAACGTAAAATTTATTTGTGTTTGTTTTTAATACTTTTTAAAGAATTTTTAATTTAGAGTTTATTTTAAAGTAATTATTGAAGACAGGTGTTTTTTGACATTGATAATATTTATTCATAGGAATAATTTTATATTGCTCTGAAATGAACAGATAGTTTATTCTCAGGAATAATTTATATTTGACTAATAATTTTTTCTCTATCTAAAGATTAAGTACTAACTGACTATTGAAAAATTGGCCCTTAATGTAGATTTTCTCAGTAAATTGCACCTCGCGTTTAAACCGGAGAATTTGTCTGCTTTAAACTAACAAGCCTTAGTTTTTGTCACATTTTATGCAAATCAACCTGCAACCTTATGCAAAATACCATATTAATATAACTGCTTACAGCGACTATAGGGGATGAAAATAAAAGTTTGAAAATAAGGAGAATTTTTTTATTTATTTGGGCCTATATTTATAAGCCTATACAAGAGGACATTTTTTTCTGCGACCAACCAAATATTTGTACATCTGTTTGTCTTAGAAACAATATCTGCAGTTTTGTAATCAATTTACTTCTAGTTATGTTGATATTTAAGAATTTTTTTTGTTTAATTAAACTGTTACGCTGATGGCCATACGTGATCGAGCCATTTTTTAACAGTTGCGAACCAATAACAATCGATTCAATTGAAATCAAATAAATGGCTATTTATCGAATAGTATAACTTTTATATACAGACGTCCAATTTAAAGTCTATATTCCAAATACTGTATTTCAGAGTACAATAATTCAAAATTCTGTTTTCACAAAATTCTGTATGGAAAACATTCTGTGTGATCAAAATTCTGTATTAGTAAAATTCTGTTTTTCAATATTGATAATGTAAAAAAAGTGCGCACATTTTTACATTATCAAAAAACCATTAAGTACCTGAACAGAAGCTGTGATAGAAATGTAATTTTTTGTCTAATTCAAAAGTTTTTTTTTTCTGCTTTACTTCGTTACTATATTTGTTATTTATTTTCAATTTGTGTCAGTGCTATCGGGACGATGCAATACTAGAGTTAGGTGACAAGTATGGTATGATTTAGGGGAAATATTTCCCCGGGAATAAATTATTTTTCGTATACAATTTGATTTAATTGTCAAATAATGCAAAATTGCTGTTCTGAACATTCAGAACCCTCATCCCCACTTTCGAAGGTGGAAAACGGATATATAAAATTATCAAATACAGAACGTTGGTCTGTTTTAAAAAGAAAATAAATAGAATCTTGAAACCCAGAATTCTGACCCACGACCTCTATATTCACATTATATGTATGTATGTACATGTAACATTGTTGCTCGTTATCTTTAAAAAGGAAGCTTTTTTAACAGAAAACAGTAAAAAAATTACTATAAATTTTAATATTCACAAAGCAAATTATTTATAAAATTATGATTCATTCTCATTAGTATCAATGTCGGAACCTTCGGTTTCATTAAACATTGTTGTGGTTTCTGACATCAAAGGAATTTCTTGTGAGCGATTTCCGACCTTAACACTTATCGATTTACTAACAGACTTTTGCGTAAGAACCTCGAACTCTGATTTGCTGGGGGTCACTGTTATTACCTTCTCTTCGGTGTTGGTTTGAACAGCCGAGCTATCAGCCTTTTCTTCTTTCAGTTTTCGCTTGGGCTTCCATATCAAAATCGGCTGTTCGGTTGTGCTGCGGATATAATTGCGAGTCTTTGGTGATAGCCTAGTCGCGTATCGTATTGGGCTCTCTGATGATGTTGTTGTGGGAGGATTAATGAAGAATTTATTTTTTGGTAAAAGAGTCCTTCGCGTAGACTGATTGTGTGTGGTGGGTTTCACTGTTGTTGTGCTCTCTGGCTTCTCATCAATGTAAGGGACATGTGTGCCTTGGTCTTCATCTGGCTGTGGAAGATGCTCAATTATAGAATTTTGAACTTGTGGGCTAGGACGTTCAACTTGAGGATGAATTTCAACCGAACCGTACTCAGCCGAATGTCTGTAGTTATTAGAATGTTGCTTTCTTAGATCATTTAAGTTTTCGTACAAAGGATCTGGCTCGGAGTAATGTATCTCTTCGAACTGTTGCTCACTCTGTTTAAATGGCCGTGTTGTGGTTTCATCTTGAGGAAAAGACTTAATGTACAAGGGTAATTGATGCATATAAAAGACTGCTTGTGCAGGTGGTGCTTCAGTTGTAGTAGTCAAAACGTATCGGGGTGATAAAAGCTCAACATTTGGTGGTTCTATAATCCGAATTGCATCCGGATTTCCATGATAAAGTTGCTGGTCGCGATTTGTAGAAGATTCTGCATCATTCATAAAATAATGATGATGGAAATGATGTGTTACAACAGTCTTAGGATCTTCTGGTATTTCATACACTTCTGGCTTTGCAAATTGAACGCGATAATTTGGCCTGTAGGTTGTGGGAAGATCGTTTCGTGAACTTGATAAATACCCAACTTTAGATGAGGCTTTGGGTACTTGTTTGAAAAATTCCCCAATATTCAATGGTGGAATAGTATGTGTGAAATCATGTCTAGGATCTTGATTAACTATCCTCGCTTGACGTTTGTTGGAAAAGTTCTCCATATTATCTGATCGGCGTGTTAGTGTATTGAAGCTCTCTGGATATTCATCGTCTTTTAAAATAAATGATTTGATAAATTGTTCATTTATATTGTGCGTGTTTTGTTGTAGTGCTTTATTATCTAAAGGAGTTATACTGAATTTCATTTCGTACCGAAATCCTCTTTGCGGATCACGATGGCGAATTTTTTGCACCCTCCAAATTGCCAGAGCGTTATCGAAGCAAATCTTTTCACATGTACCCTCTCTAAAACTATATCCATCTGTATTTTCCACCCATCCTCGTGCCATTGTGATGATGTCTCCAAATCTTGGATATTCCTCAAAAGCTCTTCTGTAAGGTGCATGCATGAAATCTTTGTATTCTCGAAGGTCACTTAAGTAAGGAAAGAAAAACGTTAATGGAATACTTAAACAAAAATTTAATAAAACAACCTTAAGTTTGTACCACTGCCTGCTTCAGAAAAAAGTGTTAAAAATGTAACGTGCTTCAAGGTCTCCTCCCATGGTACGGTTCCATTTGTTTCGTAACTCGAAGGGTTATAAAAAAGTGTCCGGCCATGTATTTGCAGATTTTCTTTAGGTGTGAGCAACAAATCTCTTTGGATAGCACCCTTAGAAAATTTTAACTGAAATTGATTATTTAAAATTATAATCTCTACCTTATAATCGGATAATATTATAACATATTGTACCATCAAAATCAACAACAGAAACTTTTCGTAGTACATTCCGTGTATTATTGTGTTTTGTCTTCTTCACAAAGTACAAGAAACAACTGAACAACTGGTAAGGTTTTCCACATTGTTACGTTAATATTTTGCAACCAGGTCCCCTCTATTTTTGTTTTCATTTGTATCTACCTCGTTAAGGTATCTTATCCAATTTTTATTAACAGTCTATTCAACGCAAATGATGTGCCTTAAAGACTTTTGGCTTCAGTGAAGTTCACGATTATTTAGTTTGAATAAAGGTTGGAATTTGGAAATAAACTTTATTTTGAGAATGCTGCCATTGAAATTACCAGCAAAGTCTTAGGGAAATTAGTAAAAGTGAACCCATTACATCCCAAATCTTGGGCACAGAAAGAAGGAAAGTCTTTCTTAAATTACTACTGTGTTCATGCCCCGTTGCGTTCAAAAAACTCTTCATGGTGTTCCGCTAGAGTGCAAAAGTTCCATGTAACATTATCTGTTGCTTATTTGACATAGTAGTTTGGTGCTTATAATTGTCACTATTTCGCCGCTTCAAAAAAAAAAAAAAAAAAACCTATGCTATATATTGCCTTTATTTTACAGCTGCACTGCCAGGCACGACAACAGCTCACCAACTTGTCGTTGCCATACGACAAAAATGCACGCCCGAGGAGGTAATCAATGTACTGAAAGAACTACCGAATTCCGGAGAAAATGGCGACAACGAAATGTCTGAGAGCTCCTTCAACCCACTAAAAATCGACGTGTTTGTTCAAACTCTGTTGAATTTGGGATCGAAATCATTCTCACATAGTTTCGCAGCAATATCTAAGTTCCATTTGGTATTTAAGGCACGTTTTATAATAGTTATTTGGAAGAAATATTTTCATCAGTTTATTTACACTTAACAGGCCCTTGCTGAATCAGAAGAAGCTCAAATATGTATTCTGCATAATGTTTTTGAACTATGGAAGAATCACCAACAGATGATGGTAGTAATAATCGACAAATTATTAAAGACACAGGTTGTTGAATGCTCAGCTGTAGCCACTTGGATTTTTTCCAAAGAAATGACTTCTGAATTTACGAAGATGTATCTCTGGGAAATTCTTCATCTTACCATAAAGAAGATGAACAAACATGTCATCAAGTTAAGTGAGTGTTACACGTTAATGAGTTGTGGCTAAACAATCAAAAACCATTTAAAAAAAATTTTAAGGCTCAGAATTGGGAGACGCAAAGGAGAAACTAGCTAAAGCAGATTCATCCTCAAGCGAATCGGAAGAAGAGGGGGGAGCTCAGAAGCGTAAAAAGCCTCAACACAATGCAGATAAGCCGACGGAAGAGGTGAGATTGAAATTTGTAATGTATTGCACGCATGAGTGGCTATTGGGTAACTTATGTAGTATATTTAATTATGAATAGTTTAACTTTATGTTTTGTAATTGACTCTCTTAATTTAATTTAAATTCATGGTCATTACTTGAGTATGTAGGTCTACAGTGTTCATATACAGGGTGTTTGGTATAAGGAGCGATACAAAGCTGAGCGTGTATGTTAAGTACAATATTAGAGAAAAAGAACGTCAAAGCAACTTGCTCGGCAAGACATACTTTAAAATTTGACTTGAGCTATCCAGTATGCCTGGTCCCGTGCATTATTTACATTAATTTTATTTAAAATTAGCCGTTTAAAAATAAATGACATACAGCCGATTTTATAAAGCCTTTTTAACCATTTAACAGAATTTTAAACCCAAAAATGACGTTTGTAACATACAAAACAATGAAAAGCCTGTCTAATATTTGTGAAATCGAATTTGTATTTGTATTGATTTTTTTTTAAATTCCTTTTAAATTGTTGCTAATTATGAGTTTTAAACATAAATTTAACATTTTTAAGATGGTGGAACGTATGGAGGAAAAGCTGGAAGCAGCAAACGTTGACCAGAAGCGTTTGTTCTTGATAGTTTTTCAACGGTTTATCATGATCCTCTCGGAACATTTGGTACGATCTGACACTGATGGCCGTGATCCAGACACTGATTGGTATCGGTGGACAATTGGACGACTCCAGCAAGTGTTTTTGATGGTGAATACATTATTAAAGATTTACACATTTTCAACATAACTATATTTTTTTTGTATCATTATTTAGCACCACGAACAAGTTCAAAAATATAGCAGCACTTTGGAAACCCTCCTTTTTACATCTGACCTAGACACCCATATTTTAGACGTTTTCCACCAATTTACAGCACTTCGAGCATAGATATATAAGTTTACTTTTGATCGTTTATCGCCTAGCTCCATTTTTAAAACTGGACACAAATATAAAATGTATGGAATATTTAATTGGAAAAGTGTGCTGCGAAAGTGTAGATACTCGGTCTGTTGAAATAATAACTACATGGACCGAAATTAAAGAGAATACTACTATTTTTATTTAATAAAATGAAGTTCGTTTTACATAATCCACAGAAAGGATAATTTCTTACATGAAAAATATCGGTACAAAATTGCAATTCTATTGGCCAACATTCAAAGTAAATTCCTCTCTAAAGCACACCTTGACTTTATATCAATAAAAATAATCTCCTTATAAGTATTGTTGATTCGGTTTTATGTTTTGATTTCAGCTAAAGAACATTTTTCTAAATTTGTTTTAGGAAAGAAGAAATTTATGAAATAATAAAATTAAATAAATTATTTGAAAATTGGGTATCAATGTGCTAAAATTTGTTAAAGGTAAAATAAAGATTAACATCAAAAACTTTTGGAAAACTGCTAAAAGCAGTCGTAAAGGAAAACGAGGAGCGCTTATAGAAAACAACCACTGGAAAACGTGATTTCAATTTGAACGACAATTCTAATTAGCTGGAAGTAATATGTACCTACAGATTGTAGCGATGTATACTATTTGCGTAGATCCCTTATGATATAAAGACAAAAGAATATTAATATTTATTGAATCTTTTTCAAAGAAAAGATTTAATAGGATTGATTTATTCTAAAAAACTAAAAAAAATATTAGGTACATGAAAACCTTTGGAAACAGTGTTACTTATCGGTTGGCTTTTTTTGATGAATGAAAAGTGAGCGTGCAGCAGTGAGTGGATTTTACTAATACGACTTAAAAAACTTGTCTCGGAAAGTAGAACTAGAGGTCGGCATGAATGTTTTCATTTTGATCATTTTATCAAATGGTTGCGCTACTTCACTGAACTTAATTCACAACACATATTTAAGCAAGTGCACTCACAAAATGGAACCGACAAAAATGAAACGAAACCGGTTCAATGCGCATTCTCTGATAACAGAACTCTTTCGTGAGTGTTTTTGCGAAATTTACGTTAACAAGTAACTAATTTTTCATATCTATGTATATAAAAATGGATGTAAGCTTGTATGCTTTGAATGAAAATTGAGCTCAAAATTTCAGGAAATCTTACGTGGAAGTCCAAGACTTAACGGAATTTTATTTTTCTTGAATTTATTTTCGAAGAGTGTGAGTAGAAAGCCAAAATTTGAATAAATAAGTATATTTATATTTTTTTTCGTTAAAATTAACAAAACTAAATATTTAAATAATACCTGACCCGTTATGCATTGTAGACTGATATAATTTTTGCAGAAAATCAACAGAAAGTAAATAGGTGTATCAATATTAATATGATGTTTTAAACATGATTTTGAGAAGATATTCAACCCAATTCTAAATATTCCCCGGGAGACGCATTCTTTCGGGTGTCAAATAGGTACTCAGATTCCGAATTCCCCGTTTGGTAAACGTCGATAGTGGGAATGAGAGTTCTGAATGATACAAACAGCTTTTTTTCAGTATTTTTCATATAAATCAAATTGTAGAAGAAAAATAATTTATTCCCGGGGAAACATTTCCCCGGGAATTTTCATTTAGAATTGGGCTGATTACTTCCTATATCCTTTTGTTTGTTTGTCTGTCTACTTGTTCCCCTTATTCTCAGAAAATACTAGAGTGATTTTAATAAGAATTTGTAGAGCGAGTGTTGGGAAGATATGAAAATTTTGAAAAATGTGATGTAGAAATTTATCTTTATAACAAAAAATACCTGAAAGTATAGTTATGTACGAAAAGTCATTTTTTCACAATTCGATGCTATAGTTCGTCCAATAATTCTTGTCAGTACAGGGAAGATAGGGCGTTTGAATCTCAGCTTAGTTGCAGCGTATTGCATAAGTCTATCGCATGATGTAAAAGCTCTTATCGCGATGCCGTAGTATGCATGATAAATCATATCTAGTTTAATTAAAATTAAAAATTAAAGTTCACTGATCAAGTAAAAAACAGAATCATTTTAACAATATAAAACAGAGTTGTAAAAGAATGCAGTATTTTGGTATTTCATTCTTTGAAATCCCATTCAATTAACTTCACCTTACGATTGCAATGAAATACTTTTTGTAAGTATTTGTACTTCAAAAAATAATTCCCAATCAATTTTGAAGTCTTTAATAATGCAATCATTTTATGCAGTTAAAAGAATAAAAGTTAAAAGAATGCAATACTAAAAGACTGCGTTTTAAAGTCTTTAAAGTCTTTTTGAAGTCTTTTACATTGATTGCATTCTTTTACAGTCTTTGAAGTCTTTTACATTGATTGCATTCTTTTGCAGTCTTTGAAGTCTTTTTGAAGTATCTCACTTCCTCTTCATAAGAAAAATGACCCACCATCTGCATCTGGAAAGATTCTGCCAAAATTAATCTACTTTTTAATCTTTTTGGCTGGTAAAAACACTATCCAGGATTTATTAAATCTAAACGAGATTACTTGCAGTGATCTCGTTTAGATTTAATTAATCTCCTTCCTTTCTCTTCAAATAATAACAAGTACAGGACGTTAAAAAGACCCTACTCTGCTCTGAATAAGGCTTACGAGAAGGAATCGAAAATAAGGAGGATTGAGTCCAGCTCTTCTAATTTAGCAACAGAAGTGGAAACATCCTCAGAAGTGACTTAAGCTTTTGCAGCTCTGATTAGATAATTTATGTACAGGTAGTAAATGGCTAAGTATTTATGAGTGTTCTCTCATCTTCTGCGATATTTATGCATTATGAATTAAACTATAAATTAATTTTATTTAGATGAATAGATGAACCGCTTTTATCATTTTCATTAAATCAATTCGTATCAATCTCTCACAAATAATAATCATATCAGAAACTTCTAAACCATTGAAATCCAATTCGTTAACATTTTATTCATAAAATAGTTTTTATAATCAATTTTGAATTTTACAATTTTAAATGCACTAATTTTTAAATTCTATTGTCATTTTGAACAATTTACCTAAATATTTATTAATCTGTAAATATTACTAAAAATGTTTATATAGATTTCAAAATCGAAAGACAGTAAATCAGTAAAAGTATTTCAAAAGTATAAATATTCTCAGCAGTTAAAATACTCTAAGAAGTGAAAAGACTTAGGCAGTTAAAAGACTTTAGGCAGTTAAAAGACCTTAGGCAGTTAAAAGACTTCAAGCAGTTAAAAGACTTCAAGCAATCAAAAGACCAAGCAATCAAAAGACTTCAAGCAGTTAAAAGACTTCATGGAAGTCAAAAGACTGCAAAAGAATGCAAGCAATGTAAAAGACTTCAAAGACTGCAAAAGAATGCAATCAATGTAAAAGACTTCAAAGACTGTAAAAGAATGCAATCAATGTAAAAGACTTCAAAGACTTCAAGCAGTCTTTTAGTATTGCATTCTTTTAACTTTTAGTCTTTTAACTGCATAAAATGATGGCATTATTAAAGACTTCAAAATTGATTGGGAATTATTTTTTGAAGTTGAAGTACTGAGGTGAAGTAAAAATACTTTAAAATAAGTCTTTTTATTCAATTAACTGCAGTTCAAAAATGATTGCATTCTTTTACATCTCTGATATAAAATAACAAAATATTTAATACATAAATACATAAAAATGTGCTTACAAATTTTGTGTAGCATGAGCCGTTCTCAAGATATTGGTTGCAATGCGTTTTTTTTTTAAATGACAGCCGCGCCATTTTATTTTTAAACTCAAAAACGACGCACACACTAATTTCGGGGAGAGTACGATAACTTAGGCGCCAACGAATGCAAGCAGAATACAAGCATTTTTTACCATTTGAGGGGGGGGGGTCTATCTCCTTCTGTTTTGGCCGGGAGGGGCGATTTCATTAAAAAAGTACTAACAATTTAAAAAAATATATACAAAAAATAACGGTTATACTTATAATTAAGTGTTATACATACCTGTGGTTATGTAAGCAAGCTTACATAAATAACAACAAAATAAAAAAATAGTTTTGGTAATTTTCAATTTTATCAAAATATAGAAGACATAAAATTATCTGGTTTTCAGTTTTTGATTAAGATGTAATTAGAGCAACAAATTTCAGAAAAAAAAATATATAATTTTATAGTTTTGAAAAAAATACACTTTAAACATTTTTTTAAGTCTTTTTATCCAACTTTTGAGTTTAAACCTGTTTTTTTCAAAAACTATGCATAGATTTCACTTTATTTTAGTATTTTTTTTTTCATGAAATTGCCCCTCCCGTCAAACGGGGGGAGATAGACAACCCCCCTCCCTCCTCCCATAGTAAAAAATTCTTGTATTGAACTGTTATACAAATAACTGTTATCATTTCTTGGCGCCTAAGTTATCGTACTCTTGCCCTAATTTCAATCATAAAATTTGACCAGTATATTTTTGTAAAAAAAGATTCTGCCAGCCGACTGGCCTTTTGATCCTAGGAGCTTTAAAAAAATCTTTAATTCTGTAAGCGCTCTCACATAAGCAATAGAAAAAGGAGTAGTTTATGTGCGTTAGCTTACCAATTGTCACACTATACTGCAGGATGCTGCCGTTGTTTTTTAAACATATATATGCATATACATATACAATTTTGCTTTGTGCGTGATGTAGAAACATAAGCTTTGTTCGTGTACTGTCTAAAATTACGAATTTCTACACAATTTATTTTTTTTATATGAACTTTGAAGTATTTTCGCTGAAAATTCGTAGAAATTCGTAGTTTTGAACAGTACACGAACAAAACTATTATGACAAACATTTATTATGAGTAGTATGTATGTACATATATGTATGTATATTGTATATATATTTTTCTTAAAATGCACCCATTATTCAATGAAAAGTTACGACAGAATTGTATGGAGTTTGTAATGGATTTGGAGGCCCCTACATCGGAGGCCTGGGTCGGACGGTTTTTGAATACTGAAAATCAAACTGACACCCTATATCAATGCAGTTTTTGCCCCATCCCACAAATTTTAGCACACGCAGCCATTCTTAGAACCATAACCTTGAAGATACATATATGTATATCTTTCAAATTTTGAGGCTCGAATATTATTAGATACATATAACATTAACTTCCCGCTGATCTGAACTAGATGTTAGTTGTTTACATTACGAAAGAGCTTTCAGCAGGCGATATAAAACTTCTTACCGCCACTAGTACCTGTTAAGAAATCTACTTGGAATAATAACACAACAATTTATATACTTTCCGTATATATAATATATATTATAAACATATATATATATTTGTTTTCTTTATTTGGAAATAAGCTTTGTCTTCAAGAATAAGTATTTAAAAATTTTACTTCTTCTGACATTTTCTTGCTTTATAATACTAATTTTTGTTATGTACTTAGGGTTATTAATTGCAATAAGATTTATGAAAATAACAATTTTTCATCAATATAAACTTCAAACTTCAAATATAATTTGCAACGAAAAAAAATGTAAACGTATATTTACGTTATTGGGCACTAGGTAATTGAATAAAAGGCAAATGTTGAATAATTGGTTTTAAATTTATTTCATAAACAAACAAACTCTGATGGTACTACCATAAAATGATTTGAATAGTTAAAATAACTGAAAAACCTTTTCATTATTATTTTGTTTAAATATATAAATATATTTTCTCCATTCAAAAAGTAGTACTTTAACAACAAATCTTTAGTTTTTTTCTATAAATATTAATATATTTTTTATTTTTATATAAATAACCACTAATACATTATGTTTTTGTTTGTGTTACTTTGTATTTAAATCAATTACAATGGTTAAAGGGGGTTCTTTTGTTTTCGGGGTGCATTTGATTTTTGTTAGTATTATAATAATATCCTGTTTTCCATTAAGAAGTATGCTTTCTTTCGATTCTTCAAACAATAGACTCATTAATATTATTAATATTCAATCTTAATAAATGCTTTAAAAAAAATCAAATATTTTCTGCTCTGCTTCATCGTTCTATAACCTTTCGTTCAATTGTGTAAAATTAAAATATTATATTAAGCACTTGTTTATTAATTGCATTCCATATCATTTTCATTAGGCTCCTTTTGCCTATTATGTAGTATAATTAAATCACCATATATTTTTTTTTTAATAATTGTCAATCAAAAGCTATCTACTATGTTTTGTCTTTTTGTGTTAGTTTCTTATTTCAAAAAACGTATAAAACAATTCGGTAAAAAATAGTTTTTGTATTTTTTTAAAGAAAATTTGTCCTTTTTTTGCTTTGTTGATCTTATTTGACTTCTAATATCTCACATTTGACTAAAGTATGTATGCTGCTGAATAAGTTCTGTAAAACATTAAAAACAACTCAAACAATATTATATCACAAACAAATTTTTTAGTTCTCGAGTCTCGACTAATAAAAATAGTAAAATAGTAGCATGTTCGTAGCGTAGTGCACTAACTATCCCTGTCTTTACCATTTACGTGTTCCTAAACAATTTAGTGAAATACTTATTTTATCACATTTTTTATAAGTTTAAAATTTTAAATTAAAAATATGTTAACCCTTGGCAAAAAATTCAATTTAAAATATTTTTTTTTCAACAAAAATACTTAAGTGATAGGAATATTTTTTCATAAAAAAATTTCCCGGCTTTATCTCAAATAGGTAGGCTATACTTGAAAGTGAAAATAAAAAAAGAAGACTAAATTAATCCGGTCATAAATCTTAAGTTGATATCTTTTCTGGACGATAGAATTAAAGGGGTGCGATCCATCCGATTTTAGCATGAAACAGTACAGAACAGAATTCCCATTTTCTGATATTGATTTCAAAGAAAATAGTTATTTAGTTAATGATTTTCAAAATTAAGTTTTTGAAAAATTTAGGAAACTTTTTCTGCAGTACCTTTCAAATACCTTAGTAACTCTTTTGGTTCAAGCATGAGTACCTACATATTCTTATAAATTATCGACTTTGTATTCCTTAAATCAAAGAAAAACCTTCAAGAAACAAATACAGAACAAACAAACAATAAACTCAAACATTTCAAAAACTATATAAAATGCTAAAAATAAATAAAGGAAACTTATGATTATGAGATAAAAAACATACAAACATCTGCCATAAAAAGTATCAAATGCTGAGTTTATTGAAGCTATGCACCTACATTAAATTACAAAAAAAAATTGAATACTATAACATTAGATTATGTCATTCAACTTTATGATCCTTCAAATAAAAACCGTACAATTAAAGAAATTCGGGATCTTTTGCCAAGACGAGCTTTTCAACAAAGTTTTATAAACATGTTGTTTTTCTATTCGTTCATTTAACTGTATTTAGTACAGTCCTTTTAAGTGTTTACCTATTGCTGTTACCATAGTATAATTTTATAAATAACGCTGCGATATCTATTTAAATTAGAATCTTTTTATTTTCCTGATCAAACAAAACGAATATTAGTTATAATCAATTGTGGACGGTGCACAATATAAAGAGTACATTTTGTGAGTAATGATTTTCCTTAAAAGTATTTTTCTGAAAAGAGTATGATTTTGGGAAAAAAAATCTTTTTCCTAGTATTTTTTTTTTTTATAAAGGAATTTACTTCTTAATTTAACTATTTTTTTTTTCCTTAAATATAGTTTTCTTACATTAAATCTATTGTTTTATTTGTTGTTTTTGTAAATATTTGATGGCGGACTGTTGTTTATTATGTTTTTTTCTTTAATATTTTAAATGTACCTATAGATTGCGCAAAACAATAAAAAAAAATATAACACACTGTAAGCGAATTTGTTAATAAACTGCTGCCGTTCCGATTATTCCAATAATATACTTCCTTTTTTTCTAACTTTTCGAGCATTAAAGGGTTCATGTCTAACATCAACATTACACAAAAATATTTAAGTTTTATGATTTTTGTATTTATTTTAGTTCTCTAACAACTTTTCATATTTTGTTTTTATTAAGACTTGTCTTTTGTTTAACATTACACAACATATAAATTACACATAGTTATACAGTTATTTATACGCCTGCAACATTTATTTATATGTATGTAGGTATTTATGTATATATGTGATAATTTTTGGAATAACGTTCAGAGATACATTGAAAATTTCTATTTAATTGTACTTGCTTAATTTTTAAGTTGTTTAAAAATATTGTATTTTTGCAATTATTTTTAGTTTATTAATATTAAAAGTATGCATTGTGAATTCATACATTTCAATGTCATTGTTGGCATTTTAAATTGTGAATACACTTGTACAATTTCTTAGTGGTAGAATCAATCGGAAGTGGTGTTAGTGCCAGTGCCAGTTGTAGAATCGTGGTTCAAGTTTTGATCCGTGTTTCAGGAATTTTTGTTCACTGAGGTAAGGCAATGGTTCAGACAAATAATTGGCTATTATCACATACTTGAACCTTGAACCATCGTTGAACCTCAGTTAATCCGCCGAAATTGGCGAGTTAAAATTGCTAAGCCACGGGTTAAATATTGAACCACTATTGTATAACTGGTGCTTAGAGATATAATTTAACAAGAAATGGAAGTCACTTTCCTTTTTCCATATTTACTGCCTATACGTATAATGTTTTGAATTTATTATAGGCCAACTTTTTTTTAAGTTGAAAAGAGCTTTTTGACAGGTGAAACATACATACACTCACATTTAAATATGGAAAATTTGATTGATAAATAAGGCTCAAAAATGTCTTATACATAATAGTTATGTTTGACAAGGGCCAAGTTCATAAATGCAGAAATGCAGCTGTCCTGCAAGATTTGCGTTCATAAATGAAAACAGACTGCATTACCTGTGCATGAGAGCAGTTGACTCTTGCATTCATAAAACAGTCAAAATTCAATCACGTTTGCAGTGGTTTTTGTTTTGTTGTCGCGTTGCAGAACTGCCGCATACTTGCAGCAGTTTTTCTGTTCATAACTGCATTGAATAAATATTTTATGCATTGCATGTGCAAAAATGTTGTAATTATGAACTCAGCCAAGTTTATGTGGCATATTCTAAAATTAGTTGTCAAACATACTAATGCAGCCAATTTTATATGAGAGCATTGGTTAGTGACCGCCTTCAATCACAGTATACAATATAGAAGGTAATATATTTCGAGTTTTCATATTTGTTCAGTTCTGCGCATGTCTTGTATTTTGTTTTTGTAAATTGTGGACGAGGGTCACTGTCACTGCGATTTTTGTAAATTCTGACAGGCAGGTCACTGTAATTTTCGAAGATGCCCAATATATTACCTTCAATATGTGTACTGTGGCCTTCAATATCTTGTGGTTTTCGATCTTGAATCCAGTTATAACTTAGGTCCCTTCCCTACTAAAACTCGCGCATCGCGTGATCGAACATTCGACATTTGAAAAAACTGCGATTGTCATTTAACGAATATATAGTTCGGCATGGACCGATTTTTAAATTTAATGTCGAACGTCAAATTTGCAAATTTTTGACATTTTATGAGGTGAATATGTTTTTTAGACGAGTCGCAAATAATAGTGTCAAAAAGTTACAGTCGCAAAATTTTCCTTGCGAGTTCCGAGTCATAAAAGGTTCCTTAAAATCTCAAAAATGCAAAACAGTTATGTAAATACAAAAAAAAACATTAAAGTAGAAATAATATGAAGAGCGTCGTAAATTAAATTTACTGTTATTTGTATATGCCCGTCCCTTAGACAATTATGGCTAAAACTTAAGTTTAAATAACAAAAAGACAGGTTAATGAATATTGGAAGTTGAGTGTTATTGTTCCATTGTATTTTTAATTATGGATATATTTAGAGTTATGCTACGCAATTAAACATATTATGTAGGTATGTAGATATAACTAAATTAAGCTCCTTGGGACTTTCATTGCTTTGCTTCACAGAGGCACATTGATTTTAGTTTTTAAAGTGTTTTTTTTTATCATTTTGAAATTTGCTGGGAGCAAAAGTATAAATAGATAACTTATTAATATATTTTATTTTATAATAGGGAACTAGTAAATAAAATTCGTTTGAATTTTGTGAAACAATCTCATCTTTGATCGCAAAGCTAGTATCCATTGTTTATTTTTTTTTACGTTTATTTCTTCTTTTTTTTTTTGTGAGTGTTTGTTCCTTATTGCGATAGAGGGCAGTAACGACAGCGGTGTTTTTATTGGAAAAAAGCAGATAAACACACCAAAGACCGCCATTACATGAAGGTATGTGTGTATGTACATCTCGTGATGTCAAATTCAGCATTGGTATCGCAAAATGAACATCCGTTTCCATTCACATAACTAAGTTGCTTTTTTGCATTGCTTTAACTCTCTCCGGTTGTTCTGGGTTCAGGTGTTATCTTTGCTCTTTAAGTACAATAATTTATGGTAACAACTAAAGCAATTAATTTGTAAATTCTTGTGAGTCGATCCTTGGGGAAAATGCTATAAACATCCCCGTGGCCTAGAATTCCAAGCGGTAGGCAGAGCATGATGTTTCATGATCTTGAAGATTAATAGTACATCTCGATGCAGACGGCGATAGGTCGATGTGGTACTTTGCTAAGAGTTCTTCGTTCTCAGCTACCCAGTAGCCAAGAACGTCAGTGTCATAAGTTGGGATGATAGTCACCTCTGTAAAAAATAACGAATGTTTAATATTTTACTTAAATGATAAAAAGAAACTAATGTCGATATTAAGCGCTTAAGCACGTTGTCTAAGCTCTTAAATCTGAGTACAACTATGTTAATAGTTTCGCATAAATGCAAAATAGTAAATAAGTTTTGGAATTTATGGAACCTATTCAGATGTCGAGTAAGTCGAGTGTGAAACAAGTTTTTAACGATGTCAGGATTATGAACATGACTACAAAAAAAAACCAATGGAGGCACAAAAATCCATGTCCGCGTCATGAACATGTTGTAGAAAACTACTTTTTGAACAGGACATGAGCGCTGTTCAAAGCTTGGCCATGAGTTCTGGCGTTTCATAGGTGAGAGAGGTAGAAGTAGTGCTGAAAGAATTTTTTGTATTTTTCTCTTGCTCTGACGTATTAGTGGAATTTATCTACTAAACTAACGACATGACTTAATTTGTCCAGTGCGAAAAAATTAGCTAATTGTTGATTGGATTGTGGTTTGGATGGTGGGCATCTATACATATGTCCTGTGGAGTCGACGTGTAAGAAATTTCTGCAAAGACATCTAATACATAAATATTACATAAAGGCCACATGACAAAATTCACAATTATTGATTTCTGGAACACCCGAATGGGTTAGAGATATAAATATACATTAATACTTTTGGTTCATGTACTTATGACAATGCTAAAAAATGTATGTGTTGGATATGTAATTAGATTATTGTAAAATTCCTCCCGAAGTTAATCGTATCATAAACGAGGATGAACATATTTCTATGTTAGCGCATTATTGTGACTTATTATAGGTACTTTATACACCTAGAATTATTTAATTTAAACAAATTTACCTAAATCTTTATCCTCCCATGTTTGTTTGGCCTCGAGTAGTGCATTGTAAACCTCTCGGCTAGGTTCAGTTCCAGAGAATACATAATACCGAGCGCGTACACGCTTGAAGAACTCTACATGTGAATAATATGAGTTTCCATTATGTGGAACGTATGTTAAGTCTACATAAACTGGACTTGATTTTCTAGTTTTGCTTGGCGATTCTGATCGTTTTCTCAGATTTTTCTCGTTGTTAAGCTTTGTTTTAGCAGCCACCAAGCGACGTTCTTTCTTTGGAGTGGTTCGAACGTCGTTTTCAGTTGGAATAGGTGCAGGTGATGGTAGTCCCAGAGGTTTACCCCATTCCTTTAAAGGGTCTTTGGGCTTAACATCGGTTTGGTCTTTTTTCTCTTCATCTATGGATGAAGTTGAGGCACCTTCGGCACCTTTTGGTTTTTGAATATCACCTAGAGGGAACTTGGGTTTGGCGATAGTCTCTTCGATTGTAGATTTCGATGGCGAGTACGAGTATTTGGCGGTAACGCTAGACATGACTTCAGCTCCACGCACTTGTCGGTGCTCTTCTAGGGCCTTTTCAAAGTCAAGGTCCGCTTCGTCGAGGAACTTGTGGTCACCACTTTGTCTAGAAAGCCAAGATTGGCTGGCACCTTCACTTCCTGATGATTGGCTGGCTGGAGAGTCCGTGAAGGTTCTGCTTACAACAGTTCGTGTCGTTTTGATGGGAATAGGATCTGATTTATCTGTTGCTTTTGTAAGTGGTCCGAATGAGTCTGGTAAAGCACCGTAAAACGATGTGCTCATTGGGTCAACAATTTTGTGCGCCATTGATATTGAAAGGGCGGACGAATGTTCTTCGCTGCCATACTGTGGTGGAATATCATCTTGGCTTTCATCGATGTCTAAATCAGACTTTTTACTTATTCCTGAACTAGACCTTTGTAGATCGTAGCTGTGTGCCTGAGAAGATGTAATACTTCTTGGCGATGCTGGAATTTCGTCATCACTGTAATGCCGTTCATCTTCACTGCCAGGTGTTGAGCTACGAAACTCTGATCTCAACATAGCCAACTCCTTTGGCTGTAATGGTGCTTTATCGCTTTCGCTAGTTGTTCTTGTAGTTGTGACGGTTACTTTTTCCCCAGCTGGCTCACTGGTATCAGTTGTGGTGATAGTTTTTTCTTCGGTTACAATTTCTTTTCCATCGCTAGAAATTACTTTTGTAACGGTGGTAATTGTTGTTGTTATTACCTTTTCCGTACTTCCACTTAGTGATGTCCTTTCCAAAGATGGTAATTCAGATATTGCCGGAGAAGAAGTTTTTGCCAGTTCAACTAATCCAAAGGTCGCTGTGGTATGAATGTCTTCATTGGCTACTCTGGGGAAGGGAGATGTTGGTTTTGGAGAAGATTCGGGAGTTTCCGTGTGTGATTCGCGGCCCGCTGGGGTGGGAATGGAACGGCTTTCTGATGTTAAGGCACCTGGGCTTGATTTTCCAGAAACATCTTTGGGAGAGGATGGTACAGATACGCCGCATGTTTCGCCATATTGCATTGCAGTAAGGCTACTCTGCTGAACAATTTCTCTTTGTTCCGAAGTGAATGTGGACTTAATACCTGGGCTAACAGGCGCAGTTGGAGGTGTTCTTCTGTCCAAGGTCTCTTCTGGAGATGCATCATCTTTTAAAATTGTACTGAAGGTTGTTCTATCTATATGCTTCAATTCACTTTTGTCAGATTCTTGACTTATTCTCCTCTGAGCAGTATGGTAGACTTGTGTTTCGGTTTTGGAAAGTTTCGATAGCTCTTGGGTCAAATCTTCAAAAGATTCTTCTTCTTGTAATCCCCCAAAAGCTTGGCTTTCTTCTGAAGGTTTATATATGCTTGTCATCATAATTGTTGCAATAGATTTTGAGCGGTTTTCTTTGACATTCATGATATCATCATTGTCGTCATCGTATCCATCTTCTTGATCACTCAAAGATAAGGTTTGGCGACCTTCACTACTTTGACTTAGAGTTGATTCTCTACGTGATACATCCTTTAAATTTACGACAGTATCAGAAACATGTTCGGACTTTGAATGTTTTACTGATATTTTTTGTTTAGCATCTACTGAATCTATTTGCTTAGTTGAGACACTAGTTTCGCTACTTCTCGACAGAATAGATTCTGCTTTTTCACTAACTCCCGATTTCGAAGATGTTTCTGATCTGTGAACCCTTGTGGATGATTTTTGGGATGAAGGCATAACAAACGCAGCTTCGGATCCAAAAGTTTCACTTTCCAATACAATCGACTCATTTGCCGCGGATGCTTTTATTTTTGAAATAGAGTCTATTAGTGAGCTCGAGGACTCATGGAAAGCTACTGAGTTTTGATCTTCTTTTTGCGATTTAGTGCAAGATGATTTTTTTGTAGTATATATTTCTTCAGTGCGGGAAGACTTTGATTCATATTCTGATGTTTCTGATGAATCTTCCTTGATGCTAGAAACTGAAGCTGATTTTTGGGTGGCAAATTGATTTGTAGCTAACTCTTTTTCGCTAATACTAATAATCTCTGAGGTAGTGCTTCTTATTTGTATATCTTCAGCTTCAGAGTGCGAAGTAGTTTTTTCTTTTGCAACAAAGCTTATATGTTCGGTAGATGATAACTTTTCGTGAGCAGAACTGAGTTTGACTTGTTCACCGGAAATATCTGTTTTTGTTATTTCTGATTTTTGCCTTGATTCTGCGAATTCTTCTTCATTCTTGCCAATCATACAGACCGTTTTTGTCATCGTTGAAATTGCTCGAGATGAAGATCCAGCAATTTGTTCATCGACCTTAGATGTAACTGTGGATTGTTTATCTAGCGAAGCCATTTTACTCGTCAAGTCTACTGGTTTGTGATCATCAACTTTGGAATCTTTATCGAAACATTCCAACTCTGTAATTTGTTGATCCTTAGCACTTAAGTTGGATAAAATTGCTTGGTCCTGCTCGGTCGGCTCAGGTGAAAGTTTACCCAGGTCATGGCTGGCAGAAGAATCAGGTCTTTCATCGTAGGTGCTTTCATCTCTGGTCAAATCCTTTTCACTTAAATTACTTACTGCTGATTCTCTTCTCAATTCAGACTGAAATTCAGGTGCACTGCAGATTGATTCCTTACGATCCAGAGATGCTTGCATTATTTTTCCCATTTGCATCTTTTCAGATATTTCAATTTTGTCCTTCTCTTCAAGAGATATTGGGCCAGACTTAAGGTCAGGAGATGATTTTTCAGATTCTGATTTCAAAAGCTGTTCATCATTTTGTATGTTAGTTTCTAAATCCTTTGATTCATCGGGTGAAACTTTTCCAGACAAAACATCAGGCGTTGAGCTGGGAGTAAACACAATAGACCCCTTTGGACATATCTCAATTTGCTCTCCTCCATCCTCACTACTGGCTGTTACAAGCATTCTTTGAACTGTTGCAGCGTCTTCCTCTTTAGTTTTCAAAAGCTTTTTCTCTAGTTCCTGTTCGTTGAAGTCGGGTATTATCTCAGTAATAGGCTTTTCGGACTTCAAAACTTCTGCCACATTAGCGACAATTTTAGCAACTTCTTCTTCTCTTGGGGAAACAGGTCGCGGAGCTTGCATAGAAGGTACCATCTGTGAATCAACAGAAGCAGTTTCTCTAGGTGGTGAACACCGATGTTCTTCGTCTTCTTCTTTGATGTCATGTAGTATGATTTCATCGAGAGATGGAGAATCAACCGTTGTAATATGTGTTTCACGTAGTTCTGTGTGGAAACTCTTGACTTCATAAGCCACCTTCAAAGCTTCTATTGTTTCGGTCACAGTTTGTTTTTCGACTTCTTCTGTAACTTGTTTTTCTTTTATATCGCTTAAAACACTGTCTTTTTGAACAGTAGAAGAAGCCGAATCTTCGGCTATAGTCTCGACTGTAACAGCCATTTGTTTCAGATCGTCACAAATTGAAGACGATATTTTAACGGCTTGCTGTATGTCTGATTTCAAATTTTCGACAACCTCTCCTAAAATTTCGCCAGCGACGAATTGCTTTTCAGACTCGATAGACGTCGCAACAATATCAATGGGAGATGAAACTGTTTCATTAGATACTTCAGCTTTTTCTCCAGACCCCGAAACAGTTTCACTCACACATTTTTCTAGTTTTAAGGATTCATCGCATGGTTTTAGAGAACCCAGAAATCCAGAATCAGCCACATCTACTGGACTGGAGGAAGTAACTAAAGTTTGTTGTTGAATGTTAAGTATAAAGGTATCTTTCTCAGCTTTTAATAATAAGAGTGGTTGAGCTTGATCAATTGGAGAAGATGCTGTTGACTGCTTTCCTGATTTGAATTCTAAAAGGGGTTCTTCCTTGCAAAGTGGAGAAGATTTTTTATCTGGAAGACTGGTAACAGAAAAAGTCATATCAGACGAATCTAGCTTAAAGCCTTTTTTGTCATCAGCTCTGCAAATAGAGGAATCTGGCTGCAATGCTTCCTTTGAAGGTGGTGCCGATATTTCCACTTTTTCACTTGTTACGAGGGAAGACTCGTCAAAAACCTTTGATTTGTGCCCTTCTTTTTCTTCGCCATGGATTAAAACAGACTCTGGTTGTAATTGACCCTTTGATGGCGTCACAGATTCATCTTGCTTACGAATTTTATCAGAGAAAGTTTTATCAGAAACCTCTAATTTCAGTTCTTCTTTGTGATCAGCAAGACTGAGAACAGATTCTGGACGCGATGCCTCAGATTCAGACTGGGATGCTTCTTTTGATGCTGGTTCGGATTTTTCACCTTTTTGACACACAAAAGAGGAAGACTTTTCAGTTTGGCTGACTATGTATTCTGGCTGTGATACTTTCTCTAACGTAAATACTGCATCAGGGGACGTTTTGCAAGAAGTTTCTGGCTGCAGCTCAACAGATTCAGGCCTCGATGCTTCTTTAGATGCTGGTACCAATTGTTTATCCTTTTGGTTTTCAGCAAGAGAAGTTTTATCAGTACTTTCTATTTTTTCTGGCTGGGGCTCAACAGATTCTGGTCTCGATGACTCCTTTGATTGTAATACTGATTTTTCATCCTTTTGACTTTCAGCAGGAGAACTTTCATCAGCACCTTCTAATTTGTCAGTAGTTTCTGGTTGTGGTTCAACAGATTCGGGTCTCGATGACTCCTTAGATTGTGGTACTGATTTTTCATACTTTTGACTTTCAGCAGGAGAAGTTTTATCAGCACTTTCTAATTTGTCAGCAGTTTCTGGTTGGGGCTCAACAGACTCCGGTCTTGATGATTCCTTTGATTGAGGTACTAATTTTTCATCTTTTTGGCTTTCAGCAGGAGTAGTTTCACCAGCACCTTCTAAATTATCAGTAGCTTCTGGTTGGGGCTCAACAGATTCGGGCCTCGATGACTCCTTTGATTGTGGTACTGATTTTTCATCCTTTCGACTTGCAACAGGGGAAGATTTGCCGGCAGTTTGTGGTTGGGGATCAACAGATTCTGGCTTTGATGATTCTTTTGATAGAGGTACTGATTTTTCATACTTTTGACTTTCAGCAGGAGAAGTTTTATCAGCACTTTCTAATTTGTCAGCAGTTTCTGGTTGGGGCTCAACAGAGTCCGGTCTTGATGATTCCTTTGATTGAGGTACTGATTTTTCATCTTTTTGACTTTCAGCAGGTTGTGGTTCAACAGATTCAGTTCTCGATGACTCCTTTGATTGTGGTACTAATTCTTCATCCTTTTGACTTGACGCGGGGGAAGTTTTATCAGCAGTTTCTGCTTTGTCAGAAGTTTGTGGTTGGGGCTCAACAGATTCCGGCCTTGATGATTCCTTTGATTGTGGTGTTGATTTTTCATCCTTTTGACTTTCAGCTGGAGTAGTTTCATCAGAACCTTCTAATTTGTCAGTAGTTTCTGGTTGGGGCTCAACAGATTCAGGTCTCGATGACTCCTTTGATTGTGGTACTGATTTTTCATCCTTTTGACTTGCAACAGGGGAAGATTTGCCGGCAGTTTGTGGTTGGGGCTCAACAGATTCTGGCTTTGATGATTCTTTTGATAGAGGTACTGATTTTTTATACTTTTGACTTTCAGCAGGAGAAGTTTTATCAGCACTTTCTAATTTGTCAGCAGTTTCTGGTTGGGGCTCAACAAAATCCAGTCTTGATGATTCCTTTGATTGAAGTATTGATTTTTCATCTTTTTGACTTTCAGCAGGAGTAGGTTCATCAGCACCTTCTAATTTGTCAGTAGTTTCTGGTTGGGGCTCAACAGATTCGGGTCTCGATGACTCCTTTGATTGTGGTACTGATTTTTCATCCTTTTGACTTGCAACAGGGGAAGATTTGCCAGCAGTTTGTGGTTGGGGCTCAACAGATTCTGGCTTTGATGATTCTTTTGATAAAGGTACTGTTTTTTCATACTTTTGACTTTCAGCAGGAGAAGTTTTATCAGCACTTTCTAATTTGTCAGCAGTTTCTGGTTGGGGCTCAACAGAATCCGGTCTTGATGATTCCTTTGATAGAGGTACTGATTTTTCATACTTTTGACTTTCAGCAGGAGAAGTTTTATCAGCACTTTCTAATCTGTCAGCAGTTTCTGGTTGGGGCTCAACAGATTCTGGTCTCGATGATTCCTTTGATTGTGGTACTGATTTTTCATCCTTTTGACTTGCAACGGGGGAAGTTTTGTCGGCAGTTTCTGATTTGTCAGAAGTTTGTGGTTGTGGCTCAACAGATTCCGGCCTTGATGATTCCTTTGATTGTGGTGTTGATTTTTCATCCTTTTGACTATCAGCTGGAGTAGTTTCATCAGCACCTTCTAATTTATCAGTAGTTTCTGGTTGGGGCTCAACAGATTCGGGTCTCGATGACTCCTTTGATTGTGGTACTGATTTTCTATCCTTTTGACTTGCAACGGGGGAAGTTTTGTCGGCAGTTTCTGATTTGTCAGAAGTTTGTGGTTGGGGTTCAACAGATTCCGGCCTTGATGATTCTTTTGATTGTGGTGCTGATTTTTCATCCTTTTGACTTTCAGCTGGAGTAGTTTCATCAGCACCTTCTAATTTGTCAGTAGTTTCTGGCTGGGGCTCAACAGATTCTGGTCTCGATGATTCCTTTGATCGTGGTACTGATTTTTCATCCTTTTGACTTGCAACGGGGGAAGTTTTGTCGGCAGTTTCTGATTTGTCAGAAGTTTGTGGTTGGGGTTCAACAGATTCCGGCCTTGATGATTCTTTTGATTGTGGTGCTGATTTTTCATCCTTTTGACGTTCAGCAGCTGAAGTTTTATCAGCAGTTTCTGGTTTGGGCTCAATAGATTCTGGCCTCGATGCTTCTTCTGATTCTGGGACTGATTTTTCATCCTTTTGGTTTTCAGTAGGAGAAGTTTTAAGAGCAATTTCTAATTTTTCAGCAGTTTCTGGCTGGGGCTCAACAGATTCTGGTCTCGATGATTCCTTTGATTGTGGTACTGATTTTTCATCCTTTTGACTTGCAACGGGGGAAGTTTTGTCGGCAGTTTCTGATTTGTCAGAAGTTTGTGGTTGGGGTTCAATAGATTCCGGCCTTGATGATTCTTTTGATTGTGGTGCTGATTTTTCATCCTTTTGGCTTTCAGCAGGAGAAAGTTCACCAGAGCTTTTTAATTTGTCAGCAGCTTCTTGTTGAGGTTCAACAGATTCTGGCCTTGATGATTCCTTGGACTGAGGTATTGATATTTCATCCTTTTGACGTTCAGCAGCTGAAGTTTTATCAGCAGTTTCTGGCTTGAGCTCAATAGATTCTGGCACTGATTTTATATCCTTTTGGTTTTCAGTAGGAGAAGTTTTAACAGCACTTTCTAATTTTTCAGCAGTTTCTGGCTGGGGCTCAACAGATTCTGGTCTTGATGACTCCTTTGATTGTGGTACTGATTTTTCATCCTTTTGACTTGCAACGGGGGAAGTTTTGTCGGCAGTTTCTGATTTGTCAGAAGTTTGTGGTTGGGGTTCAACAGATTCCGCCCTTGATGATTCTCTTGATTGTGGTGCTGATTTTTCATCCTTTTGACATTCAGCAGCTGAAGTTTTATCAGCAGTTTCTGGTTTGGGCTCAATAGATTCTGGCCTCGATGCTTCTCCTGATTCTGGGACTGATTTTTCATCCTTTTGGTTTTCAGTAGGAGAAGTTTTAAGAGCAATTTCTAATTTTTCAGCAGTTTCTGGCTGGGGCTCAACAGATTCTGGTCTCGATGATTCCTTTGATTGTGGTACTGATTTTTCATCCTTTTGACTTGCAACGGGGGAAGTTTTGTCGGCAGTTTCTGATTTGTCAGAAGTTTGTGGTTGGGGTTCAACAGATTCCGGCCTTGATGATTCTTTTGATTGTGGTGCTGATTTTTCATCCTTTTGGCTTTCAGCAGGAGAAAGTTCACCAGAGCTTTTTAATTTGTCAGCAGCTTCTTGTTGAGGTTCAACAGATTCTGGCCTTGATGATTCCTTGGACTGAGGTATTGATATTTCATCCTTTTGACGTTCAGCAGCTGAAGTTTTACCAGCAGTTTCTGGCTTGAGCTCAATAGATTCTGGCACTGATTTTATATCCTTTTGGTTTTCAGTAGGAGAAGTTTTACCAGCACTTTCTAATTTTTCAGCAGTTTCTGGCTGGGGCTCAACAGATTCTGGTCTTGATGACTCCTTTGATTGTGGTACTGATTTTTCATCCTTTTGACTTGCAACGGGGGAAGTTTTGTCGGCAGTTTCTGATTTGTCAGAAGTTTGTGGTTGGGGCTCAACAGATTCCGGCCTTGATGATTCCTTTGATTGTGGTGTTGATTTTTCATCCTTTTGACTTTCAGCAGGAGAAGTTTTATCAGCACTTTCTTGTTCGGGCCCAACAAATTCTGACCTCGGTGCTTCTTTAGATGCTGGTACTGATTTTTCATCCTTTTGGTTTTCCGCAGGAGAAGTTTTATCAGCACTTTCTAGTTTTTCAGCAGTTTCCGACTGGAGCTCAACAGATTCTGGTCTTGATGACTCCTTTGATTGTGGTACTGATTTTTCATCCTTTTGACTTGCAACGGGGGAAGTTTTGTCAGCGGTTTCTAATTTGTCAGAAGTTTGTGGTTGGGGCTCAACAGATTCCGGTCTTGATGATTCCTTTGATTGTGGTGTTGATTTTGCATCCTTTTGACTTTCAGCTGGAGTAGTTTCATCAGCAACTTCTAATTTGTCAGTAGTTTCTGGCTCGGGCTCAACTGATTCTGATCTCGATGACTTCTTTGATTGTGGTACTGATTTTTCATCCTTTTGACTTGCAACGGGGGAAGTTTTGTCGGCAGTTTCTGATTTGTCAGAAGTTTGTGGTTGGGGCTCAACAGATTCTGGTCTCGATGACTCCTTTGATTGTGGTACTGATTTTTCATCCTTTTTGCTTTCAGCAGTAGATGTTTTATCAACACTTTCTAATTTGTCAGCAATTTCGGGTTGGGGCTCAACAGATTCTGGCCTCGATGATTCTTTTGATGTTGGTATAGATTTTGTATCCTTTTGACTTGTAATAGGAGATGTTATATCAGTTGTTTCTCGTTGGGGCTCAACAGATTCCGGTCTTGATGATTCCTTTGATTGAAGTACTTTTTTTTCATCTTTTTGACTTTCAGCAGGAGTAGTTTCATCAGCACCTTCTAATTTGTCAGTAGTTTCTGGTTGTGGTTCAATAGATTCGGTTCTCGATGACTCCTTTGATTGTGGTACTGATTCTTCATCCTTTTGACTTGAAACGGGGGAAGTTTTGAAGGCAGTTTGTGGTTGGGGTTCAACGGATTCCGGCCTTGATGATTCTTTTGATTGTGGTGCTGATTTTTCATCCTTTTGGCTTTCAGCAGGAGAAAGTTCACCAGAGCTTTTTAATTTATCAGCAGCTTCTTGTTGAGGTTCAACAGATTCTGGCCTTGATGATTCCTTGGACTGAGGTATTGATATTTCATCCTTTTGACGTTCAGCAGCTGAAGTTTTACCAGCAGTTTCTGGCTTGAGCTCAATAGATTCTGGCACTGATTTTATATCCTTTTGGTTTTCAGTAGGAGAAGTTTTACCAGCACTTTCTAATTTTTCAGCAGTTTCTGGCTGGGGCTCAACAGATTCTGGTCTTGATGACTCCTTTGATTGTGGTACTGATTTTTCATCCTTTTGACTTGCAACGGGGGAAGTTTTGTCGGCAGTTTCTGATTTGTCAGAAGTTTGTGGTTGGGGCTCAACAGATTCCGGCCTTGATGATTCCTTTGATTGTGGCCTTGATGATTCCTTTGATTGTGGTGTTGATTTTTCATCCTTTTGACTTTCAGCAGGAGAAGTTTTATCAGCACTTTCTTGTTCGGGCCCAACAAATTCTGACCTCGGTGCTTCTTTAGATGCTGGTACTGATTTTTCATCCTTTTGGTTTTCCGCAGGAGAAGTTTTATCAGCACTTTCTAGTTTTTCAGCAGTTTCCGACTGGAGCTCAACAGATTCTGGTCTCGATGACTCCTTTGATTGTGGTACTGATTTTTCATCCTTTTGACTTGCAACGGGGGAAGTTTTGTCAGCGGTTTCTAATTTGTCAGAAGTTTGTGGTTGGGGCTCAACAGATTCTGGTCTGGATGCTTCTGTTGATGTTGGTAGTGATTTGTCATCCTTTTGACTTGCAACAGGAGAAGTTTTATCAGCACTATCTAATTTGTCGGCAATTTCTGGTTGTAGCTCAACAGATTCTGCCCTTGATGCCTCCTTTGATGTTGTTACTGATTTTTCTTCCGTTTTGCTTTCAGCAAGAGAAGTTTTATCAACACTTTCTAATTTGTAAGCAATTTCTGGTTGGGGCTCTACAGATTCTGGCCTCGATGATTCTTTTGATGCTGGAATGGATTTTGTATCCTTTTGACTTGTAATAGGAGAATTTATGTCAATCGTTTCTGGTTGTGGCTCAACAGATTCTGGTCTGGATGCTTCTGTTGATGTTGGTAGTGACTTTTCATCCTTTTGACTTGCAACAGGAGAAGTTTTATCAGCACTATCTAATTTGTCGGCAATTTCTGGTTGTAGCTCAACAGATTCTGCCCTCGATGCCTCCTTTGATGTTGTTACTGATTGTTCTTCCTTTTTGCTTTCAGCAAGAGAAATTTTATCAACACTTTCTAATTTGTCAGCAATTTCTGGTTGGGGCTCTACAGATTCTGGCCTCGATGATTCTTTTGATGTTGGAATGGATTTTGTATCCTTTTGACTTGTAATAGGAGATGTTATATCAGTTGTTTCTGGTTGTGGCTCAACAGATTCTGCCCTCGATGATTCTTTTGATGTTGGAATGGATGTTTTATCCTTTTGACTTGTAATAGGAGAAGTTATATCAGTCGTTTCTGGTTGTGGCTCAACAGATTCTGGTCTGGATACTTCTGTTGATGTTGGTAGTGACTTTTCATCCCTTTGACTTGCAACAGGAGAAGTTTTATCAGCACTATCTAATTTGTCGGCAATTTCTGGTTGTAGCTCAACAGATTCTGCCCTCGATGCCTCCTTTGATGTTGTTACTGATTGTTCTTCCTTTTTGCTTTCAGCAAGAGAAATTTTATCAACACTTTCTAATTTGTCAGCAATTTCTGGTTGGGGCTCTACAGATTCTGGCCTCGATGATTCTTTTGATGTTGGAATGGATTTTGTATCCTTTTGACTTGTAATAGGAGATGTTATATCAGTTGTTTCTGGTTGTGGCTCAACAGATTCTGCCCTCGATGATTCTTTTGATGTTGGAATGGATGTTTTATCCTTTTGACTTGTAATAGGAGAAGTTATATCAGTCGTTTCTGGTTGCGCCTCAACAGATTCTGGTCTGGATACTTCTGTTGATGTTGGTAGTGACTTTTCATCCTTTTGACTTGCAGCAGGAGAAGTTTTATCAGCACTATCTAATTTGTCGGCAATTTCTGGTTGTAGCTCAACAGATTCTGCCCTCGATGCCTCCTTTGATGTTGTTACTGATTTTTCTTCCTTTTTGCTTTCAGCAAGAGAAGTTTTATAAACACTTTCTAATTTGTCAGCAATTTCTGGTTGGGGCTCTACAGATTCTGGCCTCGATGATTCTTTTGATGTTGGAATGGATTTTGTATCCTTTTGACTTGTAATAGGAGATGTTATATCAGTTCTTTCTGGTTGTGGCTCAACAGATTCTGCTCTCGATGATTCTTTTGATGTTGGAATGGATGTTTTATCCTTTTGACTTGTAATAGGAGAAGTTATATCAGTCGTTTCTGGTCGTGGCTCAACAGATTCTGGTCTGGATGCTTCTGTTGATGTTGGTAGTGATTTGTCATCCTTTTGACTTGCAACAGGAGAAGTTTTATCAGCACTATCTAATTTGTCGGCAATTTCTGGTTGTAGCTCAACAGATTCTGCCCTCGATGCTTCCTTTGATGTTGTTACTGATTTTTCACTTTCTAATTTGTCAGCAATTTCTGGTTGGGGCTCTACAGATTCTGGCCTCGATGATTTTTTTGATGTTGGAATGGATTTTGTATCCTTTTGACTTGTAATAGGAGATGTTATATCAGTTCTTTCTGGTTGTGGCTCAACAGATTCTGCTCTCGATGATTCTTTTGATGTTGGTAGTGATTTGTCATCCTTTTGACTTGCAACAGGAGAAGTTTTATCAGCACTATCTAATTTGTCGGCAATTTCTGGTTGTAGCTCAACAGATTCTGCCCTCGATGCCTCCTTTGATGTTGTTACTGATTTTTCTTCCTTTTTGCTTTCAGCAAGAGAAGTTTTATCAACACTTTCTAATTTGTCAGCAATTTCTAGTTGGGGCTCTACAGATTCTGGCCTCGATGATTCTTTTGATGTTGGAATGGATTTTGTATCCTTTTGACTTGTAATAGGAGATGTTATATCAGTTATTTCTGGTTGTGGCTCAACAGATTCTGGTCTGGATGCTTCTGTTGATGTTGGTAGTGACTTTTCATCCTTTTGACTTGCAACAGGAGAAGTTTTATCAGCACTTTCTAATTTGTCGGCAATTTCTGGTTGTAGCTCAACAGATTCTGCCCTCGATGCCTCCTTTGATGTTGTTACTGATTGTTCTTCCTTTTTGCTTTCAGCAAGAGAAGTTTTACCAACACTTTCTAATTTTTCAGCAATTTCTGGTTGGGGCTCTACAGATTCTGGCCTCGATGATTCTTTTGATGTTGGAATGGATTTTGTATCCTTTTGACTTGTAATAGGAGATGTTATATCAGTTCTTTCTGGTTGTGGCTCAACAGATTCTGGTCTGGATGCTTCTCTTGATGTTGGTATTGACTTTTCATCCTTTTGACTTGCAACAGGAGAAGATTTATCAGCACTTTCTAATTTGTCGGCAATTTCCGGTTGTAGCTCAACAGATTCTGCCCTCGATATCTCCTTTGATGTTGTTACTGATTTTTCATCCTTTTTGCTTTCAACAATAGAAGTTTTATCAACACTTTCTAATTTGTCAGCAATTTCGGGTTGGGGCTCAACAGATTCTGGCCTCGATGATTCTTTTGATGTTGGTATAGATTTTGTATCCTTTTGACTTGTAATAGGAGATGTTATATCAGTTGTTTCTCGTTGGGGCTCAACAGATTCCGGTCTTGATGATTCCTTTGATTGAGGTACTTTTTTTTCATCTTTTTGACTTTCAGCAGGAGTAGTTTCATCAGCACCTTCTAATTTGTCAGTTGTTTCTGGCTGGGGCTCAACAGATTCTGGTCTCGATGATTCCTTTGATTGTGGTACTGATTTTTCATCCTTTTGACTTGCAACGGGGGAAGTTTTGTCGGCAGTTTCTGATTTGTCAGAAGTTTGTGGTTGGGGTTCAACAGATTCCGGCCTTGATGATTCTTTTGATTGTGGTGTTGATTTTTCATCCTTTTGACTTTCAGCAGGAGAAGTTTTATCAGCACTTTCTTGTTCGGGCCCAACAAATTCTGACCTCGGTGCTTCTTTAGATGCTGGTACTGATTTTTCATCCTTTTGGTTTTCCACAGGAGAAGTTTTATCAGCACTTTCTAGTTTTTCAGCAGTTTCCGACTGGGGCTCAACAGATTCTGGTCTCGATGACTCCTTTGATTGTGGTACTGATTTTTCATCCTTTTTGCTTTCAGCAGTAGATGTTTTATTAACACTTTCTAATTTGTCAGCAATTTCGGGTTGGGGCTCAACAGATTCTGGCCTCGATGATTCTTTTGATGTTGGTATAGATTTTGTATCCTTTTGACTTGTAATAGGAGATGTTATATCAGTTGTTTCTCGTTGGGGCTCAACAGATTCCGGTCTTGATGATTCCTTTGATTGAGGTACTTTTTTTTCATCTTTTTGACTTTCAGCAGGAGTAGTTTCATCAGCACCTTCTAATTTGTCAGTAGTTTCTGGTTGTGGTTCAATAGATTCGGTTCTCGATGACTCCTTTGATTGTGGTACTGATTCTTCATCCTTTTGACTTGAACCGGGGGAAGTTTTGAAAGCAGTTTGTGGTTGGGGTTCAACGGATTCCGGCCTTGATGATTCTTTTGATTGAGGTGCTGATTTTTCATCCTTTTGGCTTTCAGCAGGAGAAAGTTCACCAGAGCTTTTTAATTTGTCAGCAGCTTCTTGTTGAGGTTCAACAGATTCTGGCCTTGATGATTCCTTGGACTGAGGTATTGATATTTCATCCTTTTGACGTTCAGCAGCTGAAGTTTTATCAGCAGTTTCTGGCTTGAGCTCAATAGATTCTGGCACTGATTTTATATCCTTTTGGTTTTCAGTAGGAGAAGTTTTAACAGCACTTTCTAATTTTTCAGCAGTTTCTGGCTGGGGCTCAACAGATTCTGGTCTTGATGACTCCTTTGATTGTGGTACTGATTTTTCATCCTTTTGACTTGCAACGGGGGAAGTTTTGTCGGCAGTTTCTGATTTGTCAGAAGTTTGTGGTTGGGGTTCAACAGATTCCGGCCTTGATGATTCCTTTGATTGTGGTGTTGATTTTTCATCCTTTTGACTTTCAGCTGGAGTAGTTTCATCAGCACCTTCTAATTTGTCAGTAATTTCTGGCTGGGGCTCAACAGATTCTGGTCTCGATGATTCCTTTGATTGTGGTACTGATTTTTCATCCTTCTGACTTGCAACGGGGGAAGTTTTGTCGGCAGTTTCTGATTTGTCAGAAGTTTGTTGTTGGGGTTCAACAGATTCCGGCCTTGATGATTCTTTTGATTGTGGTGCTGATTTTTCATCCTTTTGGCTTTCAGCAGGAGAAAGTTCACCAGAGCTTTTTAATTTGTCAGCAGCTTCTTGTTGAGGTTCAACAGATTCTGGCCTTGATGATTCCTTGGACTGAGGTATTGATATTTCATCCTTTTGACGTTCAGCAGCTGAAGTTTTATCAGCAGTTTCTGGCTTGAGCTCAATAGATTCTGGCACTGATTTTATATCCTTTTGGTTTTCAGTAGGAGAAATTTTAACAGCACTTTCTAATTTTTCAGCAGTTTCTGGCTGGGGCTCAACAGATTCTGGTCTTGATGACTCCTTTGATTGTGGTACTGATTTTTCATCCTTTTGACTTGCAACGGGGGAAGTTTTGTCGGCAGTTTCTGATTTGTCAGAAGTTTGTGGTTGGGGTTCAACAGATTCCGGCCTTGATGATTCCTTTGATTGTGGTGTTGATTTTTCATCCTTTTGACTTTCAGCTGGAGTAGTTTCATCAGAACCTTCTAATTTGTCAGTAGTTTCTGGCTGGGGCTCAACAGATTCTGGTCTCGATGATTCCTTTGATTGTGGTACTGATTTTTCATCCTTTTGACTTGCAACGGGGGAAGTTTTGTCGGCAGTTTCTGATTTGTCAGAAGTTTGTGGTTGGGGTTCAACAGATTCCGGCCTTGATGATTCTTTTGATTGTGGTGTTGATTGTTCATCCTTTTGACTTTCAGCAGGAGAAGTTTTATCAGCACTTTCTTGTTCGGGCCCAACAAATTCTGACCTCGGTGCTTCTTTAGATGCTGGTACTGATTTTTCATCCTTTTGGTTTTCCACAGGAGAAGTTTTATCAGCACTTTCTAGTTTTTCAGCAGTTTCCGACTGGGGCTCAACAGATTCTGGTCTCGATGACTCCTTTGATTGTGGTACTGATTTTTCATCCTTTTTGCTTTCAGCAGTAGATGTTTTATCAACACTTTCTAATTTGTCAGAAATTTCTGGTTGTAGCTCAACAGAGTCTGGTCTGGATGCTTCTTTTGATGTTGGAATGGATTTTTCATCTTTTTGACTTGTAATAGGCGAAGTTGTAGCAGTCATTTCTGGCAGTGGCTCAACAGATTCTGGTCTCGATGCTTCTTTTGATGTTGGTAGTGACTTTTCATCCTTTTGACTTGAAACAAGTGAACTTTTATCAGCACATTCTGGTTTGGTAGCAGTTTCTGGTTGGGGCTCAACAGATTCTGGTCTCGATGATTCTTTTGATTGTGCTACTGATTTTCCATCCTTCTGACTTTCAGCTGGAAAAGCTGTGTCCGTAATTTCTGGTTCGGGCTCAACAAATTCTGGCCTCGATGATTCTTTTGATGTTGGAATGGATTTTGTATCCTTTTGACTTGTAATAGGAGAAGTTATGTCAATTGTTTCTGGTTGTGGCTCAACAGATTCTGGTCTCGATTCTTCTTTTGATGTGGGTATTATTTTTTGACCTTTTTGACTTGCAACAGAAAAAGTTTTGTCCGTAATTTCTGGTTTGCTTTCAATGGATTCTGGTCTCGTTGTTTCTTTTGATGTTGAAATTGACTTTTTTTCCTGTTGAATTGCAACAAGAGAAGTTGTATCACCACTTTCTGGTTTATCAGCAGTTCCTCGTTGGGGCTCAGTATATTCTGACCTTGACGATTCTTTCGATACTGGTACTGATTCTTCATCCTTTTGAATTTCAGAAGGAATTTGGTCAGCAGTGTCTCCTTTGATTGAATCTTTTTTTTCTGATTTGAATGCTTTTGTACTGATCTCTGCTTCTGAACGCGACATATTCGATTCTTTTTCTTTTTTCTTTGATTCAATTTGCAATTCTTCTAACAAACTTATGCAAATTAAGCCTTTTTTATCTTGTGTAGAATCTTTTCTTCCAAATAAAGTGTGTTCCGTTTCTACCTCAATCGCTTCTTCAATTGTAGTAGCGGGACTTTCAAGAGATGTCGTGTCTTCTCTTTCTTTTAATTCGGTTACTTTTCCTCGAGTAGCTGGTATATGCTCTGGTGGCTCACCTTCAGATGCAATCTCACTTTGTTCTTTTTCATCTGGACTGTTTATGCATTTTTTGACAAGTAATTGCTGTTTTGTTAAATTATCTTCAGTTTTTTTCACCTCTTCAGTCACCTGTTTTCCGGAAGTGGATTCAGCTAGAACTTTAATATTTTCCTTGCTTCTGATTTCGCTGTTTTTCAAAAGTGTTTCATCATCAATTTTCTTCTTTTCTATGCCCTCTTTTTGTTGTTCTACTTGTTTTTGGGCCTTAGATTCAGATATATTAGCAGCGTCTGTTTGTAGCTCATCTTCCATTTTAACATCCTCATCATATCGCAGTTCCTCTTTTTTCTTTGGTATAGCTTCCTTTTCCGCATCTTCTTTTTCTTTCTCTTCTAATTCTTTTTCTTCTTCAGCTATTTCTTCTTTTGATGACAAAGGCTTACTTGTGTCTTGTGCTTCTTTTTCATCATATCCTGCGAAATCAGCTTCTTCATGCATTGGAAGATCAGCAACTTCATCTGGAGTTTTAACAACATCGCGCATCAGATTTTGTTGAGCCTCGAAAGTCATCTTGAGCGGAAGAACTCTTTCAGGAGCAGTTGCTATTCCTTCTTTAGCTGACACAAGTTTTGGTTGAAAACGAACTGCATCAACTTCTTTCGTTTCTTCCTTGACGTGTTTCTCTTCAATCACTAAGTCCTCTTTGATCTCATCAAGTGGAATTCTTTCGTCTTCTGGCAATGTTGGAGCTGTTGTTGCTCCTGATTCAATTGTTGCAGAAAATTTTTCTTCTGGGAGACTTTCTTGCAAGTTGATTTCTTTTGCAACATCATGCTCTTCAATAGGCTCATCTTTAGTATCGGATGTTTTTTTTGCACTACTTATTTTTTCTTCGGGTGAAGGTGACGAAAGCTCTTCAGTCTTAATTGTTGTTTCTTCATTTCTGGCTTTGATTATTTCTTTTGCAGATGAAATTATATCTTGCACTTCAGCTTTCAGTTCAGTTTTTTCTGGAGTTGTCAAGTCTACTTTTTCTTCGATAGAATCAGGTTGAATTTCAGCATCTTCTTCTTCATCAGCTTCTTGTTCTTGTTGTCTATTTCTCCTTTCTTCGGCTTCAGCCTTTGCAATTTCTGCTTCTATTTCCTCTTCAGCACTCTTTTTGCGTTTTTTCTCCGATTCTTGAGAATCACGTTGGTGTTTCTGAATCTCCTCCTCTTTAGTCATACTACTTTCCTGTTCAACAATGGAGTCCTCGGTATATTGTTCAATTTCTTCTTTCTCAATTATAAGATATTCTTCATCTTCATCAGCTTCAGTTGTGCTATCTTGTTTAGAAATTTCACGATGATCTGATTTAAGTTCAATCTTTCTTTTCTTTTCATCTCGGCTAAAAACGGCTTCAATTTCACGTACCACTTCTTGTTCTTCTTTGAGGTCATCGAGTTCGCGCTGCTTCGCAGCATCTAATTCTTGAGAAGTTACCATGTCTTGAATTTTTTTGGCTGTAGGAACTTCATCTGCACTAGGTGTCGAAACTAAGCTTGAATCGGTAGTACCACCTTTATCTAATCGAGATTTTTTCAATTCCGTTCTTGGCTTCATAACTTTCACTGGACTTCCTGGAGCTCGTTTAGTTGGTGAAGTTCCGCGAGGTCGCCTAGAAATAGGTTTCCTTTCTGCTTTTTTAGTTTCCTTTTTGTCACTTGTCGTACTTGTTCTTGTTGTTTCTCTTCGGGTGGTAGACATTTTGGAAATGTGTTGCTTAGACTCAAGCACTTTACGGTTGTTTGCATCCTTTGCACTTTTCGCTGGTGTACTGCTAGGGCTTGATTTAGCTACTCTTGAAATAACCCTTGGCTTAATTTCTTTTTCTTTAATTAGTTGTGGGGGTTTCGTTGAAATATCTTGTCTACGTGGGGTATGTGTTGGAGAGGCTTTTCTGTCTTCTTTCTTTAATGACTTCTTCTCCATTGATTTGGGGGGCTTGGTGTCTATTCGTGATCGAATGACAGGTTTCACTTCAGCGCGTGGTTTTTCAGTTTTCGCTTTGGGTTTTGCTTTATTAAGTTCTGAAATTTCTTTTGAAGTTGGCTCGGTTTGCTGTTGTTGTGGCTTTACAATCATCACTTCCACTTTTTTTTCGCTAACTTCCTTATTGTCTTCCTCGTCTTTCTTTTCTTCATCTTTACCCTCTTGGTCGTGTTCCAATTCTTTTGAAACCTGTTCAATTATTTTAGACATACTGGTCTCTTCTTCTTTTTCCATAACTTTTTCAATTTTTTTTTCTACTGCCTCTATTGTGGTGTCTTTTATTTTATTGTCTTCCTGCTGTTGGACTGTTGGAGTCGATTTTATACGTGTTTCAATCACATTTGCATCTCGTTCTATTGGTAATGATTTTCCAACTTTGGACGGAACAACTGGTTCGGCAATGGCCTTTTCTAATGGCCCTGATTTAAATACTCTACGAGTTGTAACCGTTTGTAAAACAGGCGCAATTGATTTGGCAGTGCAAGTCGAGTATTTCATAAATTCCAGATGCTTCAATTTTTCTAAGCCTTCTTGAATCTTGTAATCGGGTGTGCTGCCAGGGAATAAAATTCTTGTAATTGTATCATCTGGATCGGCAGGCTGCCATACTAATAAAGAACAAATAGATACTAGATTCTGGAGTGGGAATTGAAAATCTCTTGTATCCTTGGCTGCGAAAAGTTTCTGGTCTCCCGAATTCCACTTTTGTAAAAAGTCCTTCACTTCTTTTGAGTCCCTAGATGGACTTATCACATACATATCCAATGTACCATGCCCCACTTTGTGGTAAAGGTTGATTGGTTCCGAATTACGGTAGCAGGTTTGTGGTTTTAAATCTAAAGCTTTCACACCACTGACAAGGCTGTGGCCCCGTTCAAATAAATCCACCAAAAGCGGGTCTTTATCCTTGTCACCATCAGGACTAGGCAAACTCTTACGATCGGGAATATTGCAAAAGAAATGTCCAATTTGTGGATAGACATGTGATTCGCGTTTACGTTCTACAACTGCCGCCATTCCATTGATATTGCTATTATTAATACGTGTCAATAGAACAGCATCCAAACGGTCAAGATGACGCGCGAAATCCCAAAAGCAAGCTTTTCTATTAAAACCGCCATCGACTGAAAAAAAAGTTGGACTTTAAATGTTATATCTTAAATTTATACAAAAGTGTCCAGGCTCCTACCTAACATATTAAATCCATTTATACCAAAGAGTGCTGCATCACCTTGACCTCCTGGAAAGACATAAAGTGTTGGATGCGTGAATCGAATATTGCCCACCACATCTGATGTTTGTAGCAACTCCCTCAAAGAGGCTGGCACAAGCAATGGGGCCAGATAATCTGGGAAGAAAATTAAATTTTAAATTTCTGAAGGTATTCTAAATCTCATAACATCATATCTTACCAATAAACGCATTTATGCTCTCATTACTTGTGCTTAAGACATCATTTGGATTTATACGAATCCTACACAGCCTAGCAAATGATTTGTCCGGTAAAGTAGTCCACAGTCCATTATCGGCACAGTGAATATTCATAGTAATTGTATCTGGATAGGCCCGCAAAACTCTTTGAACGTCATGCTCCTGAAATGCTTCTGAAAAATCGGCTACTGAAAAGGTTCCGTCCTGTAAATATTTGTTAATTCAAAAAAAAAATATATATACATTTTTATTGTTCTTTAGTTAAAAAATACAAAACATTACCTGTAGTATCCAGGAACCATTGCCAGTAAATGTGTAACCTGCATGTATGACATGTCTGTGCCTTGTAAAACTGCTCAATAAATTTCTCATGCATTGTATCAGAGTATTGTATTGAGGGTGAATTAGTACTTCAGTGACTAGGTTTTCACTAGCGTACTGAATGAGTCGTTCACCTGCAAATAAGAATTAAGTATTTAAATTATAAGTAGATCTTCTTCTATAAAGACGTGCAAAAGACAAAATTTATGTCGATTTAGTTCGATGCCAAATATATGTAATAGTATAATCCATATTCTTTTTAATCTCAGAAAATATCTAAGTGATTGTAATGAGAAGTGGTAGAACGAGAGTTTGGAACATGAGGATGGGCGTGGGCTAATTTTTTCCCAAATCTTTGACTAATTTAAAAAAAAATTACTGAAATATATAAAAAAGTGCTTTAAATGAAAAAGGTTTTAACGAATGCGAAGCAAGGTGAGCCCGGGTTGGCTAGTATTTTTATATTTAAGAATAAATAATACGTTTTATTTTTCAAAACCAAGCTCTGTCTATCAACACCCAATACCACTTCCCGGATAAAAATCCCCAGATGTAGTCTAGTTTCCTCAGAAGCATATCGTACCGACTTGGAGTTGTACCGATATCGCAGCCGTCTTCGCTCCACAGCATTCTACGTGCGATTTAGGTACAGCGGATACCTTCGAGTACACACACGATACAACCATATCATGCGACTACGATAATCGGTACGATAATCGTATCGTGTATTAAGCGCTTTAGACTCTTGCAAAGCAAAAAATGACCCCCATTCGGGAGAGGCAAAAGAAAGTTAAAAATTTGTGATAGGTAAAATGGCGACTGTTACCGAAAACAAAATCAGCGTTTTTATGTGTACATATGTATGTATATAATATATTTCGGTGGAGGTAGTCTTTGGCGTAAATTCCGTAGAGTCTACAATCGACCAAATATTCACATCTTCATAGGCAGTAAGAAATACTTGTTGAATTGAGAAATTCCATAAGTATCAATGCGGAAAAAAACTTTATAGTAAAACTTATTCCATAGTTGTGTATTGCGACAAAGTTGTGAATATTATTTCTACTAATGTTTCCCCGATTTGGAATTAATTTTGTTTGCATCCATACAAATAAGGTGTAGACATTTAAGCTAAAAGTGGCTTCATTTTTACAACGGTGAAGTAAATGCAAACCTTATACTTTGAAAGCATTTGTAGGTACTTAAAATCTTTCGGGAATTTCGGAAGAATTTGCAATTATGCAGCGGTTGAAATTTCTCCAATTTTCAGGTTTTAGGGATTATCTTTGTTAAAGTTTTGGCAATAAATATTTTTACCATATTTCTCGGACTAAATAATTATTATTTATTCAACTAAGCTCTATTCAACACGTTTGACCAAATGAAATCAGCATTTTTGCGGGGTTGAAACATCAAATATTTTAATACGCCCGAACGTGTAGAGATATACATACATATACATATTAATTAGTGAACCTACAAGCGACCGCGTCCTGCTTTTCTGACCTTGTTTTCAATATTTCGTATCCTTTTATTTGTTTCTCAATTTTCATTATTGAGCAAGTTCATTGTCAATCCAAAGAAGACAATAGAATGATATTTGAATATGTGCAATGAATACCCTGACATCTTCAAGAAAACCATTTGTGTTTTAATTTTATAAAAGTGTTTACTTATACAAAGACAATCTATTGTCCTAGCTGTATTTTTGTTTTTAATTGTTATTGACTTTGTTTCATCCCGCTTTATATTCTTTGCATTTAACTTTGGAAATTAATGAGCTGCATTCAATGTGACAAAGAAAGATAAAAACATATTTCGCTTTCAGTAGGTAAACAGTCGCTGTTAAAAAAAAACTTATACCTAGCTGCTTTGCAATATTTTGCCAAAACCACTTCAGCAAAAACATATGCTCAAGGATTCATTGCAGTACACTGTATTTTTTATTCTCTAATGTTCAGTTTCACAAATATTTAACAGGCTTTTAAATTTTTAAATGACGAATTTTGTATAGAAAAAATGAGATTTTAAGATTTTAAAGTCTGTTAAATAGTTATAAGCTTTTAAAACTATTTAACAGGCTTGGATTTTGGCTATACCTAAGACTTATTTGCTTTTGAAATGTTGTTATCAGTCAATATATTTGTTAAGCATAGCCAATACTCAAAAAAGAAAGAGTTTTTCATTTGAAGAGTCCGGGGGAAAAAAGGCACATTTTTTTCAAAATGAAACTAATGATGACCTTTTACAGCTCTTTGTGAGAACTATATTATGTATACCTTTTTTTTGTTCTCTTTAGGTACTTTTTGAAAAAAGTGGTGATTTTTACCTAAAAAACCATTAAAAATAAATGCCGTGCTGCGAAAAAAAAAAAAATACATTAAAGCATCTGGGGCCAAATCATCGCATCAGTGAAACACTGAATTATTTCAATTGGCACTACTCTTTACAATGTATTTCAAATGGAGCAGTAATGCCAATGTAAAATATTTCAGTGACGTATGGCCCACTCGCCGATGCGGGAATTCGGCCCCTGGTTTTGACTGTTTGACTGAAACAAAAAAACCACTTAGGGCCACTTGCACAGAAGTTTTTTGACAGCAGTAACTCCTGATTTATAAATAATTCAAGCTATCTGGCTGATTTGAATCAAATCATGTTGTAGCAAAATATTTTTGCTCTGTCTCAGTTTCAAAAGTTATCTTCTTCTCGTTCTTTGAATAAATATTTAAACTCATTTTGTTTTATTTGAAAATGCCTTTGAAAGAAAAATCGTAGGCAGTTATATTTCTGAGAATCTGTAAACCATATTTATATAAAGCGAAATTAAAAATTTTTTTTTTAATAAATTTTTTCCAACAAGTTCTGTGAAAAAGTTTCTTTTGTCAATTTGTCAATAATTTTACTAGCAAATAATTTCAACTGTGATAAATAAACATTTTAATGATCCAATTTGTTTTATAATCTGATCTGACCCGGATCAGATTTAGTGGAAAATAAAACGCAGTTAATGTTAATATTTAATTTTTTTGTTATCGTGCGTCAAATAAAAATGTTGGTTGCTCGGAGTAATTAAGTTTTTTAAATCTCAATAAGAAAAGCCCTTATTTACTTTAAAAGTTGGGTAGCAGACAGAGCCATAAAATGGAGAGAAAGAAAAAAAAGGAAATTAAAAATTAGAAAATAGAAAATAGACCTAAGCGCTAAGCTTTGCTGAGTAACTATACAGTCAAGGGCGTCCGCAAAGGTGATGTGGGGGTTCAAATGAGCTAAATTTACAACTTATGTAATGCAACTCAAGAACGTTCGCAAGGAGGGGTAAGAGGGCGTTTGCACCCCTTATCGAAATTATTTTTCTAATTTTTTCGTTTAGTATTAAACAGTCATGGGCGTACACAAAGGTGATACGGGGGCGCTTATTACATACATGCAAACCGGATTATTTTACCTATTGAGTTCTAATGGTTGGGTTTTCAAGTCAGGATTGTTTAAGTGAATTCATAAACATATACCAATTAATGTTCATTGATACGTGTGGAGGCTTATTTTCATCAATGTTACCTGACAAAAAAAAGTCAATTTTACCTGACAAGTAAGATGGATGGTGTGTAGGGCTCTTTAAGCTGAAAATTTTTCGAGTGATGATTTTAAATCATCTTTTCGGTTGACTTTGGTTGTCATAAAGTTTTACTAAAGAAAACCCGGGCAACGCCAGGGATTATCAGATAGTTAATTATAAAGATATGTACATGTACTTGTACATATATGTATACATATGTTTTTCGTTTCATCATCATCACGTAACCTTTTACCAATGCTTTTACTTAAATTTAAGAGCTGATTTTTATTACTAACAAACTAGCTATAGATTGGTAAGATGAAAATTACAGATTAGCACGTAAAAAAGTCATAAACTCCTTTTCTTATTTTTAGTCATGCGCTTTCGAATAGTCTCCGAAGTTTTAACAATTTAGTATGAAACGAGGAGAAAAATTATATATTATTACGTATTTTTTTGTGAGATGTGAGAAAAATATCAAATTGAGTTTCAAAGTTGTTGTATATAATCTATCATTGTATCTATGTACATCATATTTGTACCTATACATATGTAGGTATACATTATTGAAAAAGTCACGTTAATAAATCATCAGAAAATGTTTTGAAAAGTAAGCACGCATTCTAGTATTATTTACAATCGTAAACCAGAAGACTATTTTTAAACACAACTAGCCGTTGTTATATGTATTTGATTGCAGTCTTTTTGTTTTATATTGCATCTGAATTTATAGAACGAAACAAAGGGAAAGAAAAAAAAAAGATGTCCTTTTCTATTTCTTCAAGAGATTTTTAGAGTTCTGCGAATTGCGAATTGCCTTAAGATGAAAAAAGCCATGTATGGAACCTAGTTACATAACGGTTTGCATTACGGACACTATGTATGCGCATATTCATATCAAGATCAAGAATTAAAACAGGATTGGATTAAGCAAACAACTCTTTAAAAAAAGTAAATATAAAGTAAAATAATTCGAGTTTTGTGTAACATCATTGAAATGATGATAAATAAAAATAAAAATTAAATTTGTTTGGTAAGTAGGTGGTACAGTCATCCTTTTGTAAATAGCGTTTCAACCAATAGGGTAAAGTCGGGGAAAATGGCACCATTTATTTTTCTTTATTACTTGAAAAAAAGATTTTTATATTAAACACAAATAATTTTATTCTTTAACCAATTCTTAAACAAAAAGTTGCAAGATGAGTAAAATTTATAGGTTAGTTCATATTTTGTTTGCAAAAACAAAAAACATAAAAAAAAAGCGATGAAAAAAAATGGAGGGCGATATGGCACCTGCTGCAGGGTGATATGACACTCTTGTTTTTTACAGTTGTTCTAGCCATATCTGTTTTATGTATTATTGATTAAGATGTACATGAAAAGTGACACCAAAAGTAACTCTTATGCACATAAACCACTCATCCGGTTTTGCTGTCACAGAGCATTATCCTCGCCATAGCCTACACAAATTTCCTCCCTGAAATCTTCAGGTCCATCTGATTCTCCAGATACAATTATCGTACCGATTATCGTAGTCGCATGTGATGATTGTATCGTGTGTGTACACGAAGGTATCCGCTGTACCTAAATCGCACGTAGAATGCTATGGAGCGAAGACGGCTGCGATATCGGTACAACTCCAAGTCGGTGCGATAGGTTGTATCGTGTATTAAGCGCTATAGAATGAGATGTTTAAGTCCTGTTATGTACTGACGTCAGCGCGCCATCATTGGTACTCTTTTTGAGATATTTTAGTTTTTAGAAAGGTGCTTACTAATTAAAATTTGGTAAAAACGTAGGAGCCGGGAAAATGGCACCGGTGCCATATATCCCGAGATTGCGAGGTGCCATATCCCCCTTTTGACATTACTTATGCCTTTCCAAATAACACGAATAAACACGTTTGCTTAGTTATTTCTGACGGGCACATGTAGATCAGTTTGCAGTTAACCCAAGGATCAGTTATCTATCAGAGAATGCAAGAGGTTCGACCTAATAACTAGAATTCTTGATGATGTTATTAAAAATTCCGAAAAATAAAAATGTAAATGTGGTAAGTCGAAAACAGGAAAGTAGACGTTATTATTTTCAATAATTCACGACGTGGCATCGTTCACTGGTCGTTAATATTATATGCATTTTGAGATGGGAACATTCAAATGTTAATTCGGTTTTTATGCAGGAATATTTAAAATTTGATTTTTCACAAACAAAAAATCTTACACAATAAAAATAAATCGATAAGTTCTGTAAAGTTACCAAAAATTAACTGAAATTCCCACACATAAATTTCTGTTTTTTTTTTTATTTTTGGGCACATAAAAGCATTACGCTCTCATTTCCAACAAAATATTCATAAACATTGCAATTGAATCTGTTATTCTTGAAATATAATCCTTTTCTAATACCTCGCTTCCTACCGAATTTGTCTCCTTTTTACAATAGAATTTTTTCCATCCTAGGTATGTATATGAAAAGATGGAAATAGGGGATTAAATTCCTACCGCTATGCCTCTTCGACAACACCCCACAACAAAAGGAAAATATTGAATCTGTCCCAAAGAAAAAAGTTGAATTGCCATTGTAATACAATTGTCTAGTTTTACTTTCGGGAGTAGGAAGAGTCACGGTATGGAAAGATAAAATTGCAGCGCTGGAGGTTTATCCTTTTGAAGAAGGCTTTGCTGTACAAACAATTGCCAGTTAATATGATTTTGTCGGATTCGTTAAACAACACCACTTAACTCTGTGTAAACCGACATTATACAAATACATACAAACGATGCCTACTACTGTATAGGATATTTAAAGGGATTTCGAGAGGACTTCTCGCAAGTGGTAATGTGGGATTACTTTTATATATATGTGTACTAGGTACAACTTACATCGGCACATACATAGAAAGGTGGAATTAGTACTTAGAGTCATTCCATTTGTTGTATTAGTTGCTTAAATTATTTGTGTTTACCTCTTATTGGAAATGATAAGACTCTTTAAACGAGGAATATTGAATAGACAAAGTTGTTAGATCGTCAGGTTTAGAGAACCTTTTTTTAATAGATTAAGTGTTCTCTTATAAGATTAAGTGTATTTAACCTTGAAATATTAAATTTATGTTTAAAATAGATCTGCATGGCCTTGTAAAATTGTTGTCTTTGCTCGTACCTGATGGTATCATCAGTTTTAACTGGACGAGGTTCCTAGCCCTTATGATCTTTTTGTTTTTATTTGCTTTCAACTATTGATTGCGTGAAGAAAAAAATAGGTATTTTAAGCAAACATAACATTATTTGAGCATGCAAAAAATTGCTTCAAATATAGTCAGAGCATTTTTATGTGATTCCATATATATGGGGGTTGAATGCGATTGCTTATATCTTTCTTTGAAGAAATTTTGTATTTTAAATAATTTTAAAAAGGCTATTTCCGTCTATATTTCATCTAATGACGTCCCAGATATCTGTCTCTTTGATGTACAAGTTCTTCATAACTGTGTGATGGTCTAGTCTCATACTCATGGCGAAAATATATTTTTTTTTTGCTTTTTTTGAGAAAGTTTTTTTAGTATAAAAAATAGGCCCTCATTACGAAAAGCGAATCAAATTTAAATAGCGATTTCTCAAATTAAGTTTGCTTCAAATGTCAAAACTTATGAGTGTATCCAACAACTTGGCTTAAAATTTTTTTAAAGGTACACACATATATAGGTATCAGTATTCCTCCTTTCATAAGCAAGGTTTTAAACAAATCTTATATATGAGAGAAATACATATCACATAGTCTTTATATTCTTGACAAAACGAATTAGGCTATGTTATGTTCATAAGCTAAAGCTTACAGAACTTATTACAATTATTTCGAGGATTTGCGGGCCACTGGATTTTATAAAAAAATATGACGTTAGTGTTGAAAATTTAAACCCTAGCAATTTTATGTTCTCTTTTGTGTAATTTCTCTTCACTCAATTTTTTTCCACGTCCGTTCATATTAATTATAATTAAACTTTAAAATATGCACATATATGTATGTACCTATGTATAGCTTAGTTAAAAGCCCCTTGCCGTTCATTTTCATTAAACGTTTGTGTGCTACGTGAAGGGCCTTTCCTTAACAACGTTGCATTTATAGTAGCTAAAATGTAGCTGATGCTTGCTTGAGTCTCTGTGAAATTAAAATCAAGAGCACTTTAAGAACTATTGCGCTAGAGTGGACTCATATGTTAAACGTGAAATGCATTTACACAAAAAGGTGGAAAAGAAAGAACCAGGTACATATGAGAAAAAAATGCACAACTTTACTGCACAAACTTGCACTTGGTGTTCAAAGCTATAACGTGGCTAAGCAGTGAGTTGAGGAACGGTTTATTAATATAATCAGCAATGACATTATTAAAGAGAAAATGTAAAAAAAAAAAATGTGTAAAAATTTACTTCTTTTCTAGTAACAATTGAAAATCTCTTATAATTTGGGAAGTACGAATGCGTTGAGCGATAATAGGATAGGGGAATAAATCAACACACCGCACCGTTTGAAAAATATCGCTCGAGAATCATAGAAAAATTCAACTAATGGTTCGCGAGAGAACTAATTATTGTCAAACCTTTCTTCTAAATTGTATTTATTTTGCCAAAAACTGGAAACGCAGTTTTATTGTAATCACTTTTGGTAAGGAAATGAGCCCAAATAAAAAAGCTATTATTTATGGTCAAGCTAAATATACAGTATTTGATGCACGGATATATAAATGCACAGACTGAAAGAAAAGGTTTAAAATAATCTCGTTTTTGAACTTTTAAGTTCTCTTACTCGCAGCCAATACTTGCCCTATGTACAAGGCCATTACATCCTTATAGTCATCTTTTCCTTTTCCATCAGGAGAAAATATAATCGTATTTAAAATTAAGTACAGCACTTCACTTGTGAAGTTAATTTTCAAGGAAAAAAAATTATTAATTGACAAAGAATAGCCTCGTTTTATGCTTATGAGGTTCCAGTATTCAGTTCGCATATTCGGTTAAATACATAAATAAATTTGGTGGCACAACGGCTCATGAAGAACCAGGGCCTAGTGACTTACAACTCTCAACCATTCCTGTGTTCGTGTCTGCAGGAATGGAGGGGACCTACGGTTTATTGCCGAATCCGAACGGCTGGTGAGCGGCACTTTTCTATGACAAGAGATACTCTTGGAGGATTTATCACTTCCTCGCAAGAGGCAGTAGCCCGGAAAAAAACTTAAGGTGGAAGCGGCTGGTATTGAACCCAGACCTCTGGCATGATAGTCCATCGCACTAACCATTACGCCACGGGCTACTACGCATTCGGTTGCATACGATTAATGTGAACTGATGATATTTTGGCTTTTGACTTTCAAAACTCGTATAAATTTTTTTTTTTCACTTAAAAATGAGTGATACCATTATAGTTTCGGATCAAACCACTTTTTGAAAGTGGTTTTCGTTTCGGGGGCATGTTGCACCTACCCGAAATCCTATAGTGTGCCTAAGCAGGGGGGCAGCATGCCTCCCCATACATACCTCATTGTTTATACGCTGCCGTTATGCTGGGTGCTAAAATGTGTTTAAAAGTGCAATAAAGTCCATAATTTTGCTTTGGACTTTATTGTATTAGACTTTATTTAATGGCATTTTGTATACTATAATTTATCCTTATTTTACTTTCTCAAAGCGAAAGAAGCCAAAATTCTAGCATTTGGTCATATTTCACTTTGAATATGGAGAAACTGTTTATTGGTACTGGTACAAGTCTCCTCAACGTCGCATACAAAATCTTGTCATCTGTACTGTGTGATCACTTAAAACCGTTTGTCAACGATCTGATGGGTCCCTATCAGTGTGGTTTTAGGCCCGGCAAATTAACCGTCGATCAAATGTTCACACTTCGACAGATTTTAGAAAAAAACCCAGGAGTTTCAAATTTATACAAACCACCTTTTTATCGATTTTAAATTCGCATATGATAGCGTAGAAAGAAACGAGCTACACAAAGCCATGGCGCATCTCGGGCCAAACTCGTCCGTTTGTGCAGGATGACGATGGAAAAATCTACAACAGAGGTACAATTTTTTAAAAGTCTGTTCAACTACTTGCTTATGCAGATGATATTGGCATCATTGGGAGAACGAAGCGAGCTGTTACCGTGCGTTTGCAAGTATTGAATCGGAGGCGGCAAAAATGGTTTTGGCTGTTAATGAGGACAAGACGAAGAATATGCTATCATCGAGAAAGGAATCTCAACATCGTCGGTTCGGGCAAAACGTCACGATGGATAGATAGAACTTCGAAGTCGTCAAGGACTTTTTCTAGCTGGGCTCCACTATAACATCGTAAAATGACATCAGCGAAGAATTACTCTTGCCAATTGCTGTTTCTTCGGGCTAAGGAGGCATTTGAGTAATCAAGCCCTCTCTCAGAGAACCAAGAAGACCTTATATAAGACACTAATCATCCCTGTCCTGCTAAATGCGGGGCAGAGGCATGGACCCTGTCAAAAACGGATGAGAATCTGCTTGGGTGCTTTGAAAGGAAAATTCTTCGGGTGATTTTCGGTCCAGTCTGTATCGATGGAGTATGGAGGAGAAGTTTAACAACGCAGCTTTACGGGCTTTACAGCGACGTCGACCTGGTCAAAAAGCTGAAAATACAGCGGCTGACATGGCTGGGACACGTGGAGCGTATGGCCACCAACGCACCAGCCCGACGAGTCTTCGAATCCACCCCTGTCGGTCTGCGCAGCAGAGGAAGACCCCACCTTAGGTGGCGCACACAAGTGGAGAACGACCTCAACCAACTTGAAGTGCGTAACTGGAGGCAGCTACCTACGGACCGAGTTGGGACCGAGCACCGAGGGGCTTGTTGGTTGAGGACGTAGTCCATCTTGGGCTGTGAACGCCATCTAATGTAAAGTAAGTAAATTATTGGAAAAATACCGAACTCTGCTACAATATTTGCAACTTAATGAGGTATTGTGGGGTCTTGATACTTTAACAGATAAATAAAAAGGCAAATTTCAATTCAATTTTCTCAGTTCATGTTTTGGAAATGAGATTTTTTGAGTTGTCTTTTTTCTTCCGAACCGACGATATATCTGATGAAAAATTATTCACCCCGATTTTTTAAATTTTCTTTTTTGAAAAAAGAGCAATTGCCAGTTCAAAAATGGATTTATTTCCTTCGGTGGACTTAGTTCCATGTGACAAGAGCTTTATTTATCCCAAAATGAATGAAAACCTTATGTTGCGTATGATTTAACATTTATCAATTTACTTTGGTGTCAACTATAAAGCAGTAGAGTCTATGTATCCATGTAATTAGTTATCTAAATTTCAAGCCATCGCTTTTGTATAGAAACTTTAGTTTCACTCAAACTGGCAATAAAGTTTCACTACGAGAGAAATTGAAAATGCTCACTTTATGAAGTAGACTGCAACATACAATTTGTTTGATGCAGAAAACAAAGCGGAATAATCAAGTTAAAAATCTTTTTGAGCATCTTAAAGCCCAAAACAGATGTGCAGCTTTTTCCCATGCAGCGAAATTAGAAATAGAGATATCGTGCAGCAAAGGCTGCATGCAGAGCCTGGAATATGTCAGCTCTCATAAGAACCTGTGTAAATTTATTTTCGCTGCATTGGAAAAAGCTGCACATCTGTTTATGGCATAATTGAAATGTGAATATTCCGCAAGTTTGGAGCTTGTAAAAAAATGCTTGCCTTTTCATCACTTCTGCCAAATCGCGAAGGTCGGCGATCATGTGAAAAACTTATCAATTTTGAACATAATATTGTATTTCAGTCCAGGAAACAGGTATATACGATATATGTACCTACATGGATACCACTTAAATAGAAAATATACTGTATATATACGTGCACCTATTTGATTGCTATTTGAGAAGCATCACAATCACAAGACAATGATGTTACATGTCCTTGTTTTGTATCATTTCAATTCTGGCAACATTTACTATACCTTGAATGAAATCTGACATGGTTAATCATATACCAACAAGGATTTGGAGACATAGGCATAAACACATTGTTGTGTTGAAAATGGTGACATAGAGTACATAGGTATACATAAAGTGTAGCCCCTCTTCGTGTTGTTGCAATTTTTTTTTTTATTTTAAAGCACTGTTCGATTATGAGGTACTTGTACACGTTTTCGTCCTTGTTGCATCCACCCATATCTATTTTCATCACGGCTACTGCTGTTTGTGTATGATGGAAATCCAAACCAAAATGTTGTTTCATTTTTCACTTACCGTGTCGAGCTTCCTCTCCCTCTGGGGCATGTTGTGTAATTGTATTGAGTTCATCCTCTAGGTCGACATGACAATCGGATGCGTCCCACGAGAGAAATCCTGTAAAACAAATAAAAAAGAATATTTTCTCATTTAACAAATTTTATATATGTATATGAATACAACGACACAACATAACATAATACATATATAACAAAACGAACGAGATGAAATGAAAGCTAAACACAATATCCACGAGAGGTATACACAATCGCGAGAACAATTAAGCTGTTTATTTAAGCGGACGTGTTCTGATTGCTAATTAAAATGTTTCATCTTTTATTTTTGTTTGCTAGTTTCTGTTGATCCTTCTAGCTGCCAGATGGATATTAAAAAGTATGCTACTTTTGAGGGATTTTAATTTTCTGATCTACTTGAATGAAAGACAAGAATTGGCCTCCTATATTATATTCGCATTGCTAATGATGGGGTGGTCTGTGTTTTATTTATTTTATTTTTCCTCAAGCAAGGTCATACGTTTTTTGCTATGTGTAATGTTTCTACATAACTTTTTCCAACACTATACATATATGGCTAATCCAATTTGAAAACAGAATCCGCAAAGTGTGCCATATTCAACCAGAAATGTACAAAAAAGTGCGTCTACGCACTAGTGTACCCGATTATTATATCGAACTTTGGGTTTGACTCATACATGAGGCTTCTTTTAATTTATGACTTTTGATTTACGTACATAGTAGATACATATGTATATAATATTTTTTTCTTTCGGATATATGTTATTTCTTTGAACAGTTTTTTTTATTAATTTGTTAAAGAAAAGAAAAATACTAAAATAAGTAATAAT